>CAJVGC010000065.1:27623610-27676446 GCA_910822075.1 Senecio squalidus | reverse complement strand
ATTAATTGTATCATATTTTTCATGTTTAATCCTTGAATATATTTTTGGCATATATTATTATTCTAATATCCGTTGTTTGATATTATATGGGAATATATTAAACGAGACAATATCTGAGTGTTTGGTCAGCTAGACTCACCAACTCACATAGTATCCACAAGATGCATATTGGATTATCCCATCAATGATTATAACTTTATGAATCTTATACATGCTCACGTGGGAGCTGTTGGTATTGAAACACGTCAAATAAATATGTGAGCCTCCGTGGTTGCACACATTAACATTTAGACATGACTATACGTTTAATAGTAATATCTATATATATATATATATATATATATATATATATATATATATATATATATATATATATATATATATATATATATATATATATATATATATATATTACAATAGTACTTAATATGTTAAGTGTAATAGTTAATAAAAGGATGATGTATTATGTAATTATGGAGGTTTTCTAACAACTTGTACTCCAAGGTATTGCTTTGCTATAAAGGAACTTCAAAGGTCGTAATTCATGACACCATAATCGATATAGAGATCTTAACCTAAATTGATTTCCTCCTTGTTCCTAGCCAATCGATTCATCAAACCCAAAGAGGGTTTTGGTTTGTTTGAGGTTTGAGCTTAGAGGGTTTCGATACCTAGGAGGTGAGTTGCGAACACAAGGTTTAAAGCAACCAATTTACTAGAAGCTATACAAAGGATGTGGGAGCTAGACAAGAGTTTAAGAATTAGTAAAGGTGTACTAGCATAAAAGTCTGTTGCTAAAGATGGTGTCATGTACAAGCCCGTAGAAGGATTTCACTATAAATCCTAACGAGGTTAATCAACAAAAAATGTACAATTTTTAACTTAGTTAATATTAATTATGTATTTGATTCTAATTGTTTCTGCTGCATGTTGTTTTGACAATCTAATTATATATATATATATATATATATGTGTGTGTGTGTGGTGGTGTGTGTGCGCGCGTGTGCGCGTACGTGAGTGTGTGTGTGGGTGTGTGTGTGTGTGTGTTTGTGTGTGTGTGTGTGTGTGTGTGTTATTACAATGTATAACCTATACGGACCCTGAAAAAAGTTCGAATTTTGACAACTTTTTATTTTTTCGTGAATGGTCCAATGTTGAAATTTGTAAGACAATATTACATGTGATTGGAACACTAAATACGTATTTCATAACTTAGATTTTTTTATATTACGTACATTAACTAGAATGAAAAAGAAAAAGAAAAAATAATATGTAAAACTACTTAATCACATGTGATAAAACAGTGATTTGTAATATAAACTTTCAAAACTCGTAAAAGAAAAACCCGAAAAGAAATTTCGTCAGAATTATATCAAGTGGATACTCTATATAAAAAGAAGTAAATGCTTGTTTTAACAGTGTAATTTATTCGTTTAATATATTTACCGTTTATGGGATAATTAAGTTTTAAACAAAAATAAATTATAATGGTTTTTGAGATTGTTCCATTTAATCTCAAATTCCCGAACCCTATTTAAATAATTTTATAGGCCACTCATGTATTAAGTTATGTTTATTTATGTCAATTTTGTCAAAAGGTTGAATTTTTTTTTAAAATGTCAAGATATCATAATTAAAAAAATTTCGTGCATCTAAATTTGTAAAATAACAAACATGTTGGAAATCATACTAGAAACTTTATCAAGCAGCAAAGGCATAACAATTATATAAAAACGTTTCTAAAAACATATATATATATATATATATATATATATATATATATATATATATATATATATATATATATATATATATATATATATGGTTTCAAATGAGAACTACCTAAATATTTAAGAATTATAGAACCACTTTTTAACCACTCATGTAATAAAATTTACTTCATTTTCAAAAGTAGATATCTTTTAGATTATAAACTTTTACGAAATAAAAATAACCGTTAGAACGAGGTATTTAATTCTTTTCAAGAAAATATAACTTTTTTTTTTTTTTTTATTCACTGGTGATATATTCTACAAATACTGAATTTTTCAAAAACTGTGTATATTAACTGATGAATACCATCTTATACACTTGTATATACGTATGTATCCAGTGGTGAATATATGGTAAGAATGCACGTCACGAACTAGTTCATACACCGGTGAATAGAAGTGTATTCACTTGTGTATATATATGTATTTATTAGTGAATGAATGGTTCAAATATATTTTTGATGAATTAGTATATACACCAGTGTATATTTAGTATATAAACTAGTGTATATATACCGGTAAAAAAAAGTCGTCAAAAATATATCAAGTGGGTGCTCGTTGGAAAAAAAATTTAATTGTTTGTTTTAATTGTGTAATTAGTTTTTACTAAAACCTAGTTATACTATAGATATGTAAAAGTTAATTGTTAATTTAAAATGAGTTTTAAATTAGAGGTTAAAATTTGGTTCCTTTGGTTCATATCTGAACTCACCTATATATATGTATATACATATATATAAATATGTATATATATATATATATATATATATATATATATATATATATATATATATATATATATATATATATATATATATATATATATATATATATAATATATATATATATACATACATATATATATATATATATATTATATATATATATATATATATATATTATATATTATATATATATATATATATATATAGGAACTGGGTCGGGTAAGAACGGCCCAAAGTATAGGAACGGTAAGAACAGTTGCTGACCGTACGATTAAGTGATGATCATCAGCAGTAACCTTACTACTGATCAGTAGTAACCTTACTACTAATCAGTAGTACCCTTCTACTGATCAGTTTTACCGTTCTACTGATCAGTTTTACCCTTCTACTGACCAGTTTTACCTTTCTACTGATCAGTTTTACCCTTCTACTGATCAGTAGTAAGGGTACTGCTGATGATCATCACTTAATCGGACGGTCAGCAACTGTTCTTACCGTTCCTATACTTTGGGTTGTTCTTACCCGAACCTCACCCTATATATATATATATATATATATATATATATATATATATATATATATATATATATATATATGGATTAGTTCTTGCGAGAACTCATATTTTTGCGAGAACTGCGAGAACTCATTCTCAGCCACTCATTTATTTTAAAATATTAAACCTTTTTCTGAAATTAGAAAGGGTAAAATAGTAATAATCTTATTTGTAATTTAGATTTTTTTTTCTTTTCTCTCTCATCTTAATTTATTCTTTTTTTTTTCACTACATATCTTTTTAAATTAATTATCATTTTCTAGTAAAACTTTTGTGTGGCTGGGAAAAAAAATAATTCGTCGATTGAATTAGTATTTTAAATCTTGTGCATTTATGAACAAATGTTTTTCTTTATTAAAAACCAATATCGTTCTTTACATAGCAACTGAGAAAAGATAAATATAAAAATATATTAATTTCACTTTAACATATATTATGCTTCAGTAAGAATTTTTTATTTAGAGAACCCTAACTTTTCAATACTAAACTCACTTTTATGTGTGTTCATATGATCGCACCTTAATGTTCACAAATGAACAACTGTGATAATATATGAACAACTGTGATAATATATGAACGCTATATGATCGCACCTTAATGTTTACAAATAAACAACTATAATAATATATGAACACGTCATAGAGAAAAAAATCCATAAACTAAGCATAATCAAATATGAATTACTATAAGAAACCGGAGATGAAACCATTTTCTAGAATGTAATATATTTCATTTATTTGAGTATCTAGTATTTGTATTTCTAAAACCAACAATAAAATAACATATTTTAATGTATGGCATGAATTATTTATTATGAAAATAATATGAAAAGGATAGATAATAAGATAATAGTATATGGGGAATTGGGGACAGAGGAGAATCTCAAATCTGGACCACGTTACTTTCTTCTCAAACATACCACCATACAATGTTCGCATCGGCGGAAAAAGTTTCTACAAAAGATCAAAATTATTTTCAGATAAAATCGTAAAAATCATAAAAAATCACAAAACAATTTACAAATAATTAACAAAAAAATATATAATCAATAACAACATAAAATCAAAAAATTACAAAAAATAAAATCACAAAAAACCAGATCTATAAAATTAAAATCAAAATTGAGAAATTACAGATTTAGAAGGTTCGAGAATTATGGCCATGCGAATAGGTTCTTCGAGAAGCAAGTGATTGGAATGCATGATTACTGATTTTGATTTTGATTGAAAGAAAAATATGAATTACAGAGAAAATATGGAAATAAGTGGGTTAGGGTTTGACATAATTTATGAAACGCATTTTAGGTATTAAAGAGAGAGAGGGGAGAGATTTTTTAGGAAGCAATGTGAATTCTCAAAAATACCATTTTAAGTCTTATAAAAACTTACTCAATTTTTCTATTAATTACAAATATGTCATTTTCTTTTTAACCCTTGATCTGATCATCCAATGGCTACAAATTGGTTCTCGCAGTTCTCGCATAAATTTGAGTTCTCGCATGAACCATTCACTATATATATCCCTCTTTTTTGATAAACCCTAGCTCCAAGAAACCAGGCGGCAATTTTTTTTCCACGACGGTGACTGGCCGCTTTGTTCCGGCGTTTTTCCGGTGGGACTTTGATTTTGATTGGAGTCTAGGTTATGAGCATAGCGGACTCGACGAGGAAACGAAAATACGAGAAAAAACTTCACGTAACTTCGGCTAGGGTTTTGCGAGGACGAGTGATTGAGGCGGGAGTTTTGTCGACCATGGGTAAGAAGAAAAAGTATGTGGGTTCGACAATGAAGGGTTCGAAAGGTGGTAGTTCTGAAGATGAGGTGCTGGTGAGGAAGATGGTGTTTGCAGGTACTGTTTCGCCGGTGGGTTTGCATAGGGGTCTTACGCCGGATGTGCATGGTGTTACTCAAGTTTTTACGTAGGTTGTTTCGCAAGGTGATGGTGTTGCGCAGGTTAATGTTGTTCCGTTACATGTTGATGTTGCGCCGTATCCTCGTGGTGTTGCGCCGGTTCCACTTGGTGTTACGATTGGTGTTGCGCCATCATATGTTAACCAACCACCTGGTGTTGCGCCGTTTCTTTTTTCAGTTCTACATGTTGTTGCACCACCACTTGTTACGCCATTACATGGTGTTGCGCCGTCACGTGTTGCGCAGTCTAGTCTCGAGGGTGGTTCGTTATTTCCTGTTGTTGCGGAAGAAGGTGAAGTTCCGTTGTCAGTTAACGGTGTTGCGGTAGATGATGGTTTGGATGGTAGTGTTACGCCATCTACTCCGGCTAGGTCGTAACATATGGGTTTTAATAATGCCGATTTTGAGTCACCTCCGTTAGCTGAAAACATAAACTTACATGATGATGTTCCTGCTATTCCGGGGGAATCTATGGAGGAGTATATGGCTCGATGGTTGGTTAAGATCAAACGGCGACAAACACGAGCTGTTTTCTGGTGATGGTAAGATTTTGCAGAATGAGGTTAACATGGATGAGGAGATGATGGGTTCTAAGGGGGTTACCAAACCGTCTTTGGCTGACAAGATTATAGTGCCACAAGTAAAGAGGACACTTAACTTTCGTTCGTTTATAACCGAAAATGGTGTTGACGAGGTTGATTTAGAGATACCGAGGGAGGCTGTTAGATTATCAAGTAAGAAATATGAATTTACTATTTATGGTTATTTTATTGGTAATCGTCTTCCATTTCCGGTGGTCGATCGTTTTGTGTGGAATGTTTGGCGGAAATTTGGGTTGGAGAAAACTATGATGACTACAAAAGGTTTTTTCTACTTTAAGTTTTCGAGGTAAAACGGTGTTATGGATGTTTTAAGAGGAGGTCCGTGGATGATCCGTAATGTTCCAATCATTTTGAATAATCGGAAACCTAATATTAATGTCGAGAAGGTAGATATTACGTCGGTGTCTGTTTGGGTCAAATTGCATGATGTTCCTTTTGTGGGATACGCGGATGATGTTTTAAGTGCCATGGCTACTAAAATTGGTAAGCCATTGATGTTAGATTCGTACACCACTGCTATGTGTATTGATTCTTGGGGTTGGCCTAGTTACGATAGAGCAATAATTGAGGTTGATGTAGGTGTTATATTGAAAGATAAACTTATTATTGCAACTCCCCGTTAAATATGAATGGAAGCCACCGCAATGTTTTAGCTGTAAGGTTTTTGGACATACTGAAAAAGCATGTAAGTAGCATATTCAAAGGGCGGTGATGGTGAATACTACTAAAGTTGATGATGATGGATTTCAAGATGTAAAACGGAAGAGAGTAAGGGGTTTTAATGTGAGTCAACCTAAACAACCGATTTTTGAGGATCGTCTGAAGAGTAAAGTTAATGTGGCCAGTTCTAGGAGTATAAACGGTTTGAATGTTTAGTGCAGCATCGTGGAATATAAGAGGCTTGAACCAAACCCCAAAACAAATAGAGGTTCAAGAGGTGGTGCTCGAAAATAGTTTACAAGTTTGCGCTATTTTAGAGTCCCATGTTGATAGTTCAAAACTTCATTATGTGTGTACAAAGGTTTTTAAAGGTTAGAGGTGGACATCTAATTCTCAGGTGAGTCAAAAGGGTGCACGTATTATTGTTGGATGAGACTTGGAGAATGTAGATTTGATGGTTGCTAATTTTATCGGTGCCCAAAAGAGCTTTTATTGTTCGTTTATTTACGCATGTAATCATTATACTCAGCGACGTGAGTTGTGGCAAAGTTTATTGATGCATAATCAATTTGTGGGGAGTAACGCCTGGATTTTTATGGGAGATTTTAACGTAGCTTTTAATCTAGATGATAGTACCAGTGGTGTGTCTGGTGTGTCTATTGGAATGGATGAATTTAAATATTGGGTAGAGATTATTGGTTTGGTGGATCTGAATCAGTCTGGCATGTGGTATACATGGAATCAACGCCCGAACTCTATGGATGGTATTCTGAAGAAGCTTGATAGAATAATGTGTAATGGTCCGTTTTTGCATCAGTCTACTGATGCTCATACGATATTTAAGCCGTATCGTATCTCGTATCATTTTCCTAGTGTTCTAAAGATCCTGTTGGCGAGTTTCCGAAAGCCAAAGCCGTTTAAGTTTGCAAACTTTGTTGTGAAAAAAGAAGAATTTTTGCCAAGGGTGTCAGAATCGTGGGTGGAGAACATTGATGGGTTTCATTTATTTAGAGTTTCTAAAAATATTAAAACGATTAAAGCCTATTATGCGGAAGTTGATGTGGAAAAATGGGAATATTCATAAATGTGTTGGGGTTCTTCGAAAGGAATTGGATGTGGTTCAAGCTGATTTAGATAAAAATCCTGGTCGGAGGAGCTGCGTGTTGAGGAAAATGCTTATCTTCGTGCGTTTACTAAGGCCAAATTAGACGAGGATTTGTTTCTAAAGCAGCGTGCTAAAATTCGTTGGTTAAAGGAGGGTGATGGGAATACATGGTTTTCCACAATATGATAAAAGGGAAGCGAAATAGGAGTCATATCTTGTGTGTTCAGTATGTGGCTGGTATGTTGCATTCTGATGCCGACGTTGCTAGTGTGTTTGTTCATCATTACAGTCAGTTCTTAGGAACAACTAAAGAGGTGGAGCCAATTAGGGATATGGCGGGGTTGTTTCAACAACGTATTTCGGGTACTAAAGCTCAACATATGGTTCGTAATGTGCTGAATGCGGAGATTAAGGATGCAATGTTTGCAATTGGGGAAGACAAAGCTCCTGGTACTAATGGTTATACGTATGCTTTCTTTAAGAAGGCGTGGGAGGTTGTGGGGGATGACGTCTGTCTGGCTGTTCAAGAATTTTTTCGTAATGGCAAAATGCTTAAAGAGGTAAATAGTACGACTATTGCGTTGCTTCCAAAGGTTGCTTCTCCGATGAAAGTTACGGATTATCGCCCTATTTCCTTCTGTAATGTGTTGTACAAATGTATTAGTCGTATTATCACTAATCGTTTGAAAGAGGGGTTGACAGATATTATAAGTTCTAATCAATCTGCTTTTGTTCCCGGTAGAAGCATTTCGGATAATATTTTATTATCTCAAGAACTGGTAAAGAATTATCATATTGCGCGTGGGGTGTCCAGGTGTGCCTTTAAAGTTGATATTCAAAAGGCCTATGATACAGTTGATTGGGGTTTCTTAAGGAAAACTCTTATCGGGTTTGGTTTACATAGTATGATGGTGGCGTGGATTATGGAATGTGTGACTTCTACGTCTTTTTTGATTTGTGTTAATGGGGATCTCCATGGATTTTTTCGTGGGAAGCGTGGGTTGCGTCAGGGTGATCCGCTATCTCCATATTTATTTACGATTGTTATGGAGGTGTTAACATTGTTATTTAAAAGAGGAGTGACAGAGTCAACGTCGTTTAAATACTATCCGAAATGTGCGACACTAATGCTTATTAACCTGTGTTTTGCAGATGATTTGATTATGTTTTCTCATGGAGATGAAAAATGGATTATGGTTATATTAAATGCATTAAATAAATTTAGAAGAGTTTCACGGTTAATTCCGAGTATTGAGAAGAGTACGACGTTCTTTTCAGGTGTGAGTGATCGGGTTAAGAGTGCTATTTTGGAGGTGCTTCCTTTTGAGGAGGGGTCTTTTGCTATAAAGTATTTGGGAGTTCCATCGATCTCGTCCAGACTTTTAGTTGAAGATTGTAAGAGTTTAATTTGAGAAAGTTCGGAACCGTCTGGAGATTGGCGGAATAAATCTTTATCTATTGCAGGTAGACTTCAATTAGTCGTGTCTGTTCTTTCCGCTATGCATGTGTATTGGGCGTCGATTTTCATTCTTCCTAGTTCTATCATCCTCGATATTGAGAAGCTGCTTCGTGGGTTCTTGTGGTCTCAAGGGTTGTTAAAGAAAGTTAGAACTAAGGTGGCATTGGCTGATATCTGTCGTCCTAAAGCAGAGGGTGGTTTGGGTATTCGTAGTCTTGTATCTGGAAAGTCATCATTCGTAAGGAGTCTTTATGGGTCAAATGGGTGCATACACATCATCTTGAGGGTCGCAGTTTTTGGGAGGTCCAAGTAAAGGCGAATGCAGGTTATAGTTGGAGAAAGATCTTGGGCTTACGTGATGTGATTCAAATGCATGTCATCAGTAAGATTGGTGATGGTAGCATGATTTCTTCCTGGTTTGATAATTGGAGTGTTGCTGGTCCTTTAAATAACTTTATTTTGAATCGGGACATTATGAATGCGGGTTGGACGTTAAAAAGTAAACTTGCTGATATTTTAAATGATAATGGTTGGTCTTGGCCTGGGTTTTGGTTGCAAATATACGCGGTGTTATATCAGGTTCCAGTGCAAATTTTGCGCGAGTGCAGGGATTCAATCGGTTGGGTTGATAATGATGTTTCTGAGGTACTGTTTTCTGCTACGAGTGCGTGGGATGCAATTCGAGACCGTGCTGATCGTGTGGATTGGAAGGAAGTTGTGTGGTTTTCTCAGAGTATTCCGCGTCATTCTTTTTTTGTGTGGTTACTCGTTTTACAAAAATTGAAGAATCATTACCGTATCAAAGACTGGAAGAAATCGGATAAGATCAAATCTGTCAATTGTGGTTTTTGCAATCTACAGCCGGATTCACATGCTCATTTATTTATGAATGTTCTTATGCGAAACAGGTTTGACGGCTAGCATGTGCTGGCTCGAGGATTCCGCTTCATATATATAATTGGTCAGATGTTATTGTGTTTTTAAAGCATCGAGTCTAGAAAGGTAATGCTTGGGGGCGTGTTGGTCGTCTTGTTTTTGCAGCTTCAGTTTATTTTATCTAGCAAGAGAGGAGTAATAGATTGTTTAAGAAAGGAACGCGTAGTATCGATGTCTTGTATAAGGTTATCTTTACCATGGTCCAATTGAAGATCATGTCGCTTGGGATTGCAAACCGGTTAGAATGGTAGACTATTTCTACTATCTGGAACTTAGATGTGGTTAAGGGGCTGGAGTAGGATGTGGCTTGGACGAGGTTCGGTGTGTTTGAATGTTTGGTTCTTTAGCTGATTTGAGTGTCTAGTGGGTGTGCTGGGTGGGTTTGTCTTTGGTTGTGTTGGAGCATTTTCTCCATGTCTTTCTCCGAGATGATTCTTTTGTTTCATCTCGTTCTGTAACAACTTTTTGTTAATATATTTTGCCGAAGAATTTCCCTTTTAGAAAATATATATATATATACATATATATATATATATATATATATATATATATATATATATATATATATATATATATATATATATATACATATAGATATAGATATATATATATATATATATATATATATATATATATATATATATATATATATATATATATATATATAGGGGGAAGTGAATATGGGGCTGTTACACATTTAAGCTTAAATGCGAAACTCATTAAAAACTAAGTCGTTTTGTGGTTTAAATGATTTTCAACGCTTGATTTGTCTTATATTCATCAAGGGAGAGGTGATCCCCAAAATGCAGGGGGTCATTGTTTATTATGAAGAAGTTATAGAAAGTGAATTCGATAGATGCCCAGTGATAACAAAAAAACTTATATTTTTAAAAGACACGATTAATGAAGAAAAAGATGTGAATAGATAAAAATTTGTAAAGTTAGTTTAATAAATATGATTAAAATTATATAGATTTGAAGAATTTTTAACAAAACGACATATTTTTTGATGAGTTTTGCATGTAAGCTTATATGTGTAAAGCCCTATATTCACTTTTCCCATATATATATATATATATATATATATATATATATATATATATATATATATATATATAGGGACTGATTCATGCGAGAACTCTTATTTCAGCGAGAACTGCGAGAACTCTTAAAAAAAGTGTCAATTAACATGTAATTATGTCTATTGATATGTAAAAACTACTGAATGTTAAAAATCTAATAAAAATATAAATGAAAAATTAAAAAAAATTGTATGAAATCACGCGTATTTAGAATTGTTCACATATGAACGTTTTTTTTCAAAAAATGAGTTCATATATGAACAAAATATTTTTACGTTATTTTATATGACTTTTTTTTAGTTTTTTACGTTTATATTTACTTGATTATTAATCTCCAAAAGAGTTTGCATGTGGATGAACAAAGTGAAATGTGATTTAACACTTTTTGTGAGAGTTCTCGCAGTTTTCGCAAAAAAAAGAGTTCTCGCATGAACCATTCACTATATATATATATATATATATATATATATATATATATATATATATATATATATATATATATATATATATATATGTCTCGATATACGAGTTAAGAAGATAACTAAAACACCGAAAGAATTATACCAAATATCAGTAATGTGATTACTGCGATCTTTGTTGCAGCTTAGATTCCAAGAGTAGGAATTATCTCTCGGTATCCACACAACACCTCAATAACTAAATTCGATTGCTATCATGAATAAGTAATAATCAAATAGCTAGCGAAACTAACTTTCTTCTTGTTTCCTAAAAACCGGAATCCAAATATCTGTAGGAAGAGTTTCAACAACTCTATAGAAATATCAAAACCACTTATAGTCCTAACAAGACGTATCACATATCTTCTTAATTTCGCTAATTCACGAATGAAGTGAATTTTCGAAGGATGTGGTGATTACCGTTATGTATTCTTTAGTCATTTGCTAATTTGCTGTCACTTATAGCATCCGATTTGTCTCAATATATTTCTATAGGATATTGGTGTTTGGAACTACATTAAGGTAATTAACAATTTTCTTGATGTAGATAATTTCTTTTCTAGCTTGTGAACCTCCAATGTACTCTTTTCAAAAGAAGATAAATTAATGAATCAATTAATCAATCCATAAATCCATACGAATACTAAGAATTATTTATGTATTCGTAGATTAATAAACTTACATTAGTTCTAAGTTAAAGTTACTTATTTCACAAGTAATCTCTATATATTGTAGTTAGTTTGTTGAATTCTGATATGACAAAGTTAAAAGTGATATTGTGTGTTCATTCATTCACTTATCAGTGTTTTCGATAGTATATTGGGTCCTAACAACTGGTGGTCGAATATTTAATGGAACAAACTTTAGTCGCTTGAAGCTGAAGGAAACATGGCATCTAAGATCCTTATACTTAAATGTGATAGGAACAATAAAAGATTAACCTATTCCTATTAGAGAACAAGCTTCCGAAGTTGCCGCTAATGTTGATTCCAAGACCACTTAATCTATGATTAGATGAAGACAATAAACTCTTTGCAAAACCCTACATAAACATAAAATGTAACATAACTACATAGAGTTTCTATTTACCATTTTATTATCCGTTGTTTCAAAGATCAAATCCTCTAAATTATAATTTTGTTCACTTATATGGTTTCATTTTAGTCTTTCTTACACCAAACATTGTTATAGTTTTCCCCAACTACAATAACTTTTTTCATAAGGAAATAATAATAAGTAAAAGGGGTAGTTTGAGCATATGAAGTAAAAGAGTAAAGACAAGGAGTAGTTGGTGCAATGTCAAAAAAGCAATAAGAAAAAATTCGGTTATGAGACTACATCAAACACCAACAACGTCAACCAATCGGATCTCGAGTGGAATCCACGGCATTATAAACTTTGGTGAAGTTGGTGGTCACACCATCAATCAAACATCTTTAACGACTAAGACCCCACTAAAATCTAACCATTTTCGAATCCACAAGCAACTAATATATATATATATATATATATAATCAGTTTCGCTTCAAATAACTATGATACATCATTTTATAGTTAAGATCACGTTGGTAAATTGGGATGGTATTGTGCTATAATTTTAAAAGAGATCTTTAATTTAACTATTTTCCGAAATGATCCCATAAATACATAAGTGTTGTTTGTAAGAAACAAGTAATCGATGACCGGTTGAGTACTTTAACCAAAACCTTAAGGACAACTACTATCAAACTCAACTTTTTGTGTAACAATATATAAAATTGCCAATTTTAATTAAGACAAACATAAAATGATTAACTTTAAAACCAAAAGTGTAATCCACTTAATGTAGGGTTGTATGTTATATATGATCTCTTGTTAGAGCAAACAAGAGATCTCTCCTTGTTGTTAGGTTTGACAAAAAATACAAATCTAAACGTATTTACGAGCTTAGCCGTGGTAATTAAGTTAGGAGGAAACTAATTAAAAGGAAACTAGGAGTTTGGCATGTCGTGCATTCTAAATGACTTGCACTTTGCCCTAACTGTCTTTGGCGGCTTTCTAAACACATTATGCGCATATCCATATGCACGTCACACAAATCACCCGATGATTCAAAAACTCGATTTTAGCCTCCATATATAACACAATACCATAATGTTATCATCCAACATGTTGAATTATGTTGGACTTCATAAATCTATATGTTCAATAATTGATGGGGTATGTTTAACCCTTCAGTTTTGAGTTTTACTCATTCACTTGGATGTCAATAAGCCAAAAATGGTGTAATTAAAAAGGAGTGATAAAGGTTTGGCTAGTTTTAGTTTGATCTGTTTTGCTTATCAAAAAACTATCACCCTTGTCTCTGTGTGTTATCTTATTTACTTTTAAGTATTTCACAATGATCGAATAATTTTATTCAATATATATCTGGTAACAATTAATATAGACACTACTAATTTGAGACCACATTGAACTTGTAAGTATTTTACAATGATCGAAGAATTTATTCAATAGGGTGAAGTTTATGTGCAACTAAATCATGATGGGTTTGTGTTTCTCGTTCAAGCATTCATAAACAACTGTTTTTGTAAAACTTATTTATAGACCTACAATATTTATTGTTTATCACTAAACTCTAAAAAGATTTCGACATGTGACAAACTTTTATTTCTTTTTATTTAAAAGAAAAAATCTTAAATTAAAAAACCCTTTAAAAGAGATTGAGCATTTTAGAAAATAAAAGTTCTAACTTTAAATCCCGATATGTAACTAAATACTGTAAATCTTATTTACACCAAACACACTTAATATATTAATGATATTGAATAATCAAAAAAACCCATTCATCAATGAAAGAGGAAGTCTAATATGCTGACCGATTAAAACTAGTATGGTTCATATGTGAATTTTCTTGTATCCATTATTCCGTTCAGACATTTTTAACTCGTACAACTATTATTTACATATATGCCCCTACTTTCTTAATATATAATATTATAAACACAGAGTTAAAGATATAATTAAAAACTACTAGGGATAAAGCTCAATAACGAACAAGTTACTTTAATTGTTCTCAAACCTTTACTAAAACCACTTTTCGACACTCAAAACCAAAAAGGTGGTTTTCAAGAAAGTCCTTGTATAAAATGAAAAATAATACACTATCGGAGACTTTGCTATTTTATATATTTCATGTTTTTTTAGAACGACGAAATTTATTAGAAACTAAAAGAATTAGAAAAAGTCACGCGCTAAAAGAACTAAAAACCCTCTAAGACATAGAGAATTCGAAAAGAAAAACAGAAGCTATTAACTAATGTTTACATCCTGCAACTTCCACCACAACTTCATAAATGATAACTTTGAGGAGAAACATGTCCAATGTCATTTAAATGAAGATAAACCCTCCTTAATGGATTATTGATCCTATCACATCATTCCATGTTGAAATATTTAGAACGAGCCTTAATCCATAAATAATGGGACAACTGAAAACTTTAAGTTTAGAACCGATTTGAACCGGTTAACTTTTAGATTCGAACCTATGTAGACTATCTATAGTCATGTCACAATAGAATATATTATTTTGTGTTTCTACTTGAGTAAATTATATTTACTTTCATTTATAATATCATATTAGATTTAGAACGTTAGAAATTACAAAGTGACAGAAGGCAAGCGGGCAACAAGCTGCGCCGCTAACCCTTTTTGGATCGCAAAGCCAATACGTTTAAAAACTACATCAAAACGTCTAGCAGTCATAACATTGCTATGCATAACCCGTTGAACTCGACTGAGTAGCTCTACCATCTCCGGTGCAAGGAACCCGAAGGTATCAAAAGCAAAGGGAATAAACACGTGTTGATTTTCAATGCATGCTTTCTCGTGTTTTGTAACTTTGCCTGAAGCGGCCTTCAAAGCAGCCTGACCCGCTATAAAACTACTACTACGTAACCCAACGAGAGGAGAAACCCCGGTCAGATCCACACACGCATGTTTCCCTCCAACCCATCCAAAAACCAAAACGTCGGCCGGTCTAAGTGTAGATCTTCCATCCGATGGGTCTGTTAAAAACTTTACAGGTGCTTCTTTCTTGGCGGAGATCCCGGCACGTCTACATATGTCAAAGAGGACGTCTCTAACCATATCGTGTCGGTATTTGAATCCCGGGAGCTCTTTACAATGAACCGCGTGTTCCCCAAAGGAATCCAAACATGCCTTGCGACAAACAGGGCATATCGCATCAACCGGGAATAATGGAATCATAAGACGATACTTAAGAATAGTGCGATATTCCACCGGTGACATATGTTGACCAAGCCCGTCTATGGAGATAGCTAGTAGAAAATCCTGAGCATGTGGTGCGCGTAGACACTCAAAAACCGCTTTCTGCCTCATAGTCATGTCAAAGTGAACTTCCATATTCTTGACCAAATCGCTAAAAAGGACATTCGCCAGTGTTTGTTGGGGTTTCGAGGGGACGGTGTCCTTATTAGTGAACCCACTAAAATCAAAGCTTGGAAGCGTATCACGAAGACGAGCCGAAGCAGAAGCATAATCATCATCCATACCACATATGCCACTGTCACGTAATATGTGGTCTTGTAGCACCCAAGATTGGGCCCTCGAGGCTACAAAAGCGTATGAGGAAACCAATTTTGCCGAGTACAAACCCAAACCACCAAATCGAATCGGTAAAGACGCAAGTCGCCACTGTAAGTCTCCAAAGAATGGTCCACCACAAACCACTATATTCTCGATTGACCCACGCAAACCTTTGTCAAAAAACAAGGCCGCCTCTTCCATGTGTTCAGGTTGACAAGTCCTTAAACCGAAAAAGAGTTTGGCAATACCCATACATGATCGAAGTAAAAGAAGTTCACTCTGCGGGGCATGTAACCGTGGAAGAATACTCATTAAATCAACAGCATTCACAGCTCTTCTCATAGCCAACCCACTAATAAAATTTGTGTCTCTACTAACAGCCCCCCCCAAGAAGCTTCACACCCGATGATACCCTCCGAATATCGACAGGAAATAAACCATCACGAAGCTTCATACATGTATTTGGAAGGTATCTAACATAGATGTATGACTTTAAACATAATCACATATGTAAATTATTCTAGACTACATTTATCGAGTGAAGATAGTGTAAGGGTCTACTTGTAACATTTTATTTATACATGAGGCAGAACATTTGGTTCCGTTACTTGACAGTTAGCACAGTCAGTTAAGTCACAATTAGTGTCAGCACGCATTAAACGTAAATTAACCAGATTAAATACGAGAGATAAGTTTTCATTATTTTTATAAAATTCAGATTTTATATTTTATATTTTTATTTATAATTTTCGAAATTAATAAATATATGTATATTGTATTTGATTTAATTTGATAGTTTGGATAACTAGAAGCGTGATTCCATACCAAATTGGATAATTAGCAAATATTTTATATCTTTTATAAATTACAAAAATTAACTTTTGGGAAGGATCTAGAATCCAATGGGAACCGATCGACCCTAAGGGGTGTTTGTTTTAAAAATCGTATTTTGTTTAAAAGTCACGGACTAAACACGTAACAGTTAGCTTATTTTCCAAGCCAACTAGTCCTACAAGTACAAGGCTTAAATCATTATTGAAAACCATATTTTCTTGAATGGGGAGCCGATCGGTCGAACGAAGAGGGAACAGGAATTCAATTTCTGGGGTTTTTTCGGTTAAGGGATTTCTAGCTTGTTTCAAGTAAGTCTAAACCCTAATTCTTTTCTTAATTATTTTCGATTTCCATAACATTGTCATGAGTTTTCATAAACCAAATTTTACTAAATTATTTGTTTGATCTTAATTTTCATCTAATTAATTGATGTTAGATTGGATCTAAACAACTTTAATTCGGTATGCTTAGATCTTCAACATAACATGTTTTACTTACAATTTTCAAAACCCTAAACATGTATATGTATGTTCGACCGTATGTATGGAGAGGTGAGAAATTGAAGTGGATCTCCTATCTATCTATATTTATTTTATTTTTTAATTTATTTAATTGTTATATTATTATTGTATGTAAACTACTTACGTATTAGATACCTAGAGATGCGAGTTGCTTATAACGTGTTATATACTTTACAAAATATTCCTAAAATAGGCTAATCTATTTAAGTGTGATGTTTAGGCAAGATTAAGGAGGACACGTCCTAATGAGAACGGCTATTAACAAGTGGTAGCCTCACTGGCCCTATCACCGTCTTACCTAGTCCGTTTAAGTAGAGCTACCGAAAGGGTCTCACTACGTAAAGTAGGTTAACAATACATGACAAGATTGGATCTAATATATAAATACCAAGTTTACATAATATGATTAACGTTAAACTTACTAATTCGGTAAACTTATTATTCTTAATAACTTACTACTTTTGAAAACCTACTATTTTTTTCAATTACTATTTTTGGAAACTTACTCAAAACGGAAACTTACTTAATATGAAAACGTACTAAAAATAGCATAATTATAGATCCTAATCTAGACTTATTATATTTAGGATTTTACTACGTTTGTCAACCATATTTCAAGCATTCACTTAAGGTGAGTTCGCACCCCTCTTTTCAACTATTTTATCTATTTTGGGAGAGAATGTCATTTCTATATTTTTCGTACGCTTTTGACACAAGTACTACTTTACATATTTGGATTGCTTAGATAACTATAAGACAAACTGCCAGGTCTGATCAATCCTCAAAGCCAAACAATCAATGTCAAGAATCAATAACAGGTTGCGGAATCACAAGTTATTGATTAAGCTAACTGAAATTAGAATAAGGAATTCAACAATGGAAGTTGTTATTTTCAAAGCCTTTGATGGCGGGAAAGTTTGTTACAGAGATATTCATACTTTAACTCTTAATATCTGAACTCATCTCACCACTATTTATAGGCTAAGCTATCTAACTATTACATTATAACAACCCTTATGTTTATTTAAAAACACTTCGGGTGAACTAATAATTAAAACATCATTTAACTTTAGTTCGGGTGAACTTGAACTTAACTCTGGTGAAGAGTTAGTTCACTCGACCTAAAGACTTCCTGATATTACACTCTAAGATTTAGTTCGGGTGATGAATAATGTTCACCCGAACTAAATATCTAGCACTATACAAGATGACTAAGATCTTTGGAAGCTTCAACATCAATCCTATATGCTCCAACAATCTCCCCCTTTGATGATGCTTCCAAAATCTTCATCTTACTAGGTTGAGCTCCATTCCCATCTTCAAAATAACCATCGGTCTCTATCTTCTGTCTCACCCCTTCTGATTTTATCAACCTCCCAAGCTACAACCTCAAGAGCCATCCTTCTTTCTTTATCATCAGGTTGCAGTTTATCAAGTGGAAGGTTTAAAATAGTAAGAATATCATCATTAGAGAGATCTTTTAGATCAACATTTTCATAGAGCCTCTCATCCTCACCATCTTCTCTGCTCAATACAATATCATCATTATCATAGTCTACCCACCATCTGAGTATCTTGGGCTTTTGATGCACAACTTTGACTTTCTTCATGGGAGCAATAAGCATAGTCATCCTTTTCCTTTTAGCTCTGAATTTGTTTCCAAAGTTGGCAAAGTCAGTCTTAGCACATTCATGAATGAACCTTTCATAATCATATCCATGAGCATATTGACCATGGTTCACCATCTTCACTGACAGAGTCTTCTAGCATCTTCCACAGAGATTTGCATGAGTTTCTCGGTTGTGTCAAAGGACTGAGTTATTGTACCAGTTCTGCTTTTTCTCTTGATCACAATTGCACCAGTATAATGATCAAACCTCCAACTAACTATAGTTGGTAGAATACCTCTCTTCATGTTCGTCAGCTCTTCTCTTTCAACCCTCAAATCATCTTGGGATACCTTCTTTATTCTAGATCCTGAAGCACTATCTTCTCCTTGAACTGAAACATCAGCAGCATCAATGGGAAACCCATATTGATCTAAACCACCTCCATCTGATGCAGTCTCATCAATCCAATTAGATAATTCTTCAATCATAGGTATGACAGCATGATCACCTACATAATAGTCTTATGGCAGTGTAGATTTAGAAGATTGAGCAGGAACTGGGTCTTCTTGTTGAGTCTTTGTGAACCAAGACTCCTTCTCTATATACTCAGCAAAAGGATCATCTTCTTGCTTTACCTTTGTCTTTGATTGCACATCTTGACTCTGTTTCTCAACTAGAGACTTCAATGTCACATTCTTACTTGGATCATCTATTTTTGTAGAAGACCCCTCGCCAATTTGGACATAAGGAGCAATTGGAGCTTCTATTGCATTTATTCTTTGACTTTCAACATTGACCTCAACATTATCGGAAGCTCTTTCAGTTTGCCTTTTGTTCAGCTCCTCCTCTATCTTCTTTTCTCTTTTAGATTTCAATTCACTTACCATGACCTTAGTTTGAATATCTACCCAGTTTTTCTCCAGGGTCTCAATCTTCATTTGCTCACTGATCTAGATGACAATCCACCAGCAACAACCAAGTAGTTCTTCAGATGAAGTTTATAATTCTTCTCTGAGAACTTATTCTTGTATTCCAGCATCTTCTTCTTCAGATTAACTACCTTGGAAGGTACTAGCTTTGATGCTTTCAATGCTCTACTCTTCATTTTCCCTCCTTTTTTTATACTGCTTCTACAACCTTCATACAACCCCTCAAAGTGTTTTTCAAAAGTCTCTTGATCTATTACTTCTCCAAACTGATCAATAGCTCTAAATTTCTTGATATTCTTTTCAGCTTCAACACTTCCATTTTCATCTTCATCACCAGAGTTAATAAATCCTTCACCCGATCTAAACTCTTCATCACCAGACTTTTCTTTGTCATCACCAGACTTAAATTCTTTGTCACCAGAGTTAAACAACTCTTCATTAGATGTAACCTTTTCTTCACCATATGTAAACTATGTGACTTTTTCTTTACCTTTGGAGCTCCCAATTGATAGATCAATCTCAGCATCTTCATTAATACTTTCACTACACTCCAATCTAACTTCAACTTCGGCTTCAACATGTTCTTCTTCTACCACTATTCTATCCTCAACTTCAACTTCACCATTAATCTCAGTTTTATCTCCCCCTATTTTGGATGCATCATCCATAGGAAGAGATTTTAAGCACTTTATCCTCAATTGCTCTCTGATGACTGCATTTGAAGCATTTTTCCACCTTAACTAATTTATCAGTGATTTTTGTCTCCAAACCAGTTGCTCCAAAGCCTCATTTTTTTTAGTCAATTCCATGATTGTCAACATACCAATCCCTGCTCCCCCTTTCTTCCTTGAAGTATAGACATTAATAGGACTGCTTGATGAAGCATACTTTTGAACAATTATCATAGGGGTAGACATAGGTGGAACCTTAGGAGTGAGAGTATGTGAGGCAGCCAGATTAGGCAGGGCTTGTCTCTCCTTAACTGTATAAACCAATCTCCTCTTTCACCACTCCCTCTTTCACCACTCCCCACTGGCCTTGTAGCTCCAAAAACATTTGTATAGCTACCATTTCCTGATTGATCATTGGTGGGAAGAAAGGAGTGAACTGTCCTGAGAATACAACTCTTGCTTTAGGAAAATATTTTCTCATATTGTACTTGATCTTACAGTTCATGTTCTCATCCATAAGTATAGGACCTTCTAGCATGAGTCCCTGAAGTTCATATTGCAAGATGATTTGAAGGAATCTTGGAAATAGAAGAAATTTATGTGAACTGCCTTCAGCCATTCTCTGCATGCAGTCCGTGATGAATCCAGAGAAGTTAAACCTCCTTTGAGTGGTCATACATACAAAAGCAGAGGCTAATATTTGATTCATCTCATCAAACCCTCTAGACCTTCCAGATATACAGCAAACCAGTACATGAATCAGATATCTCCAGTTGAATGAGACTCTTGTCTTTTTCACCATACTCTTTGGGAAATCACCCTCATAACCAGTATGTCTACACACAGTACTTATTTCTTCCATCTCCAATCTCTCAACACCATCAACATCATCCAACTGTAATACTCTCCTTATTACATCTTCAGTGATAGTAACATTCTCCATTTGTACAGTTGATGTTATAGTCCTCACTCCATTTACAACAACAAATCTTGCATTTTGCCAGAACTCCAGTAATACATCTCTATACAACACATGACTATCAGAAATGGAAAATCTCATGTTTGAGTTGATCAGAAATCCCAAAATACGCTACCAGTCCTCATCAACTTCAGAATGGCTTCCAAAAATGCAGCAACATTATGTTTTGGTTTATAAGGGAAAGTCATCTGAAATCAGTTAAAATTCATTAGTATTCGATAAAAGATCCTTAAGCCTAATCCGCGCCTCCGTTGTGGTCTCATTATCATACTGATAAAAGCTCCTAATCTGATTCATCAATTTCCTACCCAATATGGGCGGAAAGAAGCGGGTTACAAAGAACTCTCTCATTTCCTCCCATGTCACAATTGACTCCGGCTCTAACTCATAAAACCATGTCCAAGCCTCTCCCCTTAACGATAATGGGAATAAACTAAGCATAACTCCTTCCTCTAAACCTTCTCCATACCTAAACATCTTGCAAATTTCCGTAAATGTAGCAATGTGTTTATGCGGTCAGCTTTTGAATTTCCGTCAAATAAGTTTTCCTGAATCATCTTATGGTGATGTCCCTTGACGGAAAAATTATTCCCCACGTTTGGTGGAATAATCGTTGATCCTTTAGTGATTGGCACGGGTCGATTTCGGTTAATCATAGGTACATCAAACGGGTTGGGTGGGTCAAGAATAACAGCTTCATCGCCGTTTTCAGCCATTTCGTTTGGTTCAAAATTCTCCTCTTCAAAAATTAATTCCTCTTCCTCCTCGGAAGATCCCTTCTCACTAAATAAAGCACCTCTAAAACCTTGTTTTCTCAAAATCCTTTTCGGGTCAGAAAGTAGGCTGTTTACTTGCTTCCCTTGGGACCTCGTGAACATCCACAAACAATTACCTGAAAATCACAACACGAACAAACAAAATACCGTGAATTCTATTCAACACAAAATAACAGACACAAACTAAAATCTCAATTAAATCAAGTCCCCGGCAGCGGCGCCAAAAACTTGATGTACGAAATCTAGTTTTCCGAAAATAAGCTTTTTACTAAATTACGACACCGACCAGTGCACCCTTATCGATCGTAGTAAAGTACGGGCAAATTTCGGGTTCGAACACGGGGACTATTTATAATTGAGAAAATAGCTAAAAGTAAAAAGTGACTAGTAACAAATTGGGATTTTTTTGTCTTAGGAACACTAAATGTAAAAACGAACATAGATGATTTGTATTCAGATATTTATAAAGTGCGCTTGCTTGGACTGTTCACGAATATATAATCTTTCCTAAGTATGAATTGATGATAAACTTCTAATTTAAAATCCTAAGTTCTTTTCGAATACCGGATCTCTCCAATTACCCAACCATGTAACCGTTCCTTTCGAATACGGTTAACACCCCAAATAATTGTGCATAAAGTATCAAGCCGATGTGTGAGAATTAATCTTTAAGCTTCCTTTAGAATAGCTTACTAATCAATAAACCGATTTCTCTGAATTTATCAATTATTGTTTGTGTTTAATCTTACTTATTTCGATTACTATTAACGATTCCTTTCGAATACCGTTAATTTTCTATCGACTATAGACCGGTCGATATATTCATTCTTATTATAGCAAAATCGAATTCCTTACGAATAACCGATTTTTAAATAAGAACATAAGAAATTTGATAATTTCTTAAATCTTAAACCCAAACGGATCCCCACTTAACCAAACACACATCAATCATACAATTTCATACTCAAGATTAATCATACAAACGATCACATATCTAAGCAAACGTAAAATGAAATTAGCTACGCATTATATTAATCAAACACGTATTATAAATAAAAGACATGATTCTATTGAAATTAAAATAAAAAAAGTTTAATACCAAACCTAAATCAACGATTGCAATTAGTATCCAAAGTTGCAAATGATGAAAATAAACTGAAATTTGTTCAATGATTCTTCCAAAATAAACCGAAAATTACAAAGATTATTCCTTTCCTAATGATTAATTACGATGATAGATGATTAGAATGGTGACCAAGATAGTGTAAACGATGTGTAAGATACCCCTAATAATAGCTCAAAATCTTCCCTTAAGAAGCAGTAACAAGTCCTTTCACTTCCTTCCTTCAATAGCTTTAAAAGCCGAAAGTTGTAACTGCTGGACATTGGAATGCGCCGCATCTGTTGCTTGATGCACCGCAATTGGAGGTCAACAGGCTCGAGTAAGAAATGTGCAGCTAGGTGGGCCGCATGGTGGAATTGGTGCACCGCATAATGGACTTGGTGCGCCGCAACT
Source organism: Senecio squalidus (assembly GCA_910822075.1). Taxonomy (NCBI): domain Eukaryota; kingdom Viridiplantae; phylum Streptophyta; class Magnoliopsida; order Asterales; family Asteraceae; genus Senecio; species Senecio squalidus. The sequence goes on along the minus strand of CAJVGC010000065.1, from coordinate 27,652,760 downwards.
AGTCCGTGCAGCTTCCGAACTTGTTTTTCTTTGCCTCTTATAGTCCCAAAATGATTCTTATTCACTCCAAACACGTTAAAACACCTAAAACACAAACTTTACACAAACAAAAGTAATACGGGGCCAATCCATTACGTTTTGACTCAAAAACATAACAAATATCGCGATAAAATATGCATATAATTGAGCGATATCACCATCTCTTCATGTAATCAACCATGGTTTCCCTTAGCATTGCTTTAAAGCTACTATCTATTTTAGTTTCATTGCTGACTCTATCTTTTTGAGAGCTTTCTGTGTTTGTTTCATACATAGTTTTGAGTTTGAACCTGGTTCTCAGTTGTTCATCTTTATTAAAGCCTTTAACACTTGAAAGGGGAGTGTTTATTGATATATCGAATGATTCTTCATAATTTATGTTTCTTGTTTGATGGTGGATGATTTGGATAAATTTGAGTCTTTGAACATTTATGTACACATTAAATGTTTTGAGATAGAAAAGATTCAAGATTCACATTCACCACCAGATTTACGTTCGGCCTCAAACCTTGTTTTACTTGATATTTTGACCTTTATTCGAAAACCTTCTTTTACAAATTAAAACTCTAAAGCAGTTTTTAATTTATCTTTGTTTTCTAAAACTTCTCGTAATTTAACATGTTCAAAAGGGATATATGAAAGAGGTTTCGTAGGACGCTTATATGGGACGTGTTGATGGGATCGGAGGCATATCCCAGAATACATTTTCGTAGATATTAGAAAGAGGGTCATCTTCATCATCATTATTTTCGGAAGATACACTCACTTTTTCTTCACCCTCACATGTTGATCATTTGAATCATTTTTTGAGACATATTCAACATTATCATTAAATGAATAATCGTACGTTGGAAACTCAAAGGGTTGAGAATTTTGTATCTCGTTTTGTTGGTTTTGTTCATATATATATTTATCAAATTAAAGATCATATGCTGGAAAATGAAAGGGTTGAAAATTTTGATAATTATTTTAGAAGTTTTGATAATCATTTTGAGAGTTACCCTAATTATATTATTATGTTGATAATCATTTTGACACTTGATACCTTGTGTGTTATTAAGCTACTTGGTATGAAGATTGTAGAGGGGTCGAGGGGCACTCACAACAAACAATGTAAACCTTACACAAGGGTTACTAACAACATAACGTAGGAACTCGGTTCCATCATCATCACCGCCACTGTTGGTGCAAGAATGCAATGACTGGATGTTCTATTTTGTTTTGTTTATATATTACCGTATTAGCTTGTATAGATTTAGCTTAATGGGCTGCTCACGGACTTGCATGTCCGTGAGGCCCAGTAAAGCCCAAGCCCAAACTGGCTGGACATGTTACTCTATAAATAGAGGTGTTCGGATCAGTTTAGGGTTGTTGGTTTAGAGAGAATTCGGAGTTAAAGCTTTTGGATTGTAACAGAGTTTGTTAATCAAAGTATTAAGAATTCGGTAATTACGTTTTTGTGTTTATTGCATTCGATTATAACTTGCGTGTTTTATTGATTACGAGATTTCTCCTCGTAATTGGTATAGTTTAATCCTGTAGATCGGACCACTGGGACCTACAATTGGGCAACAACAAAAACAAGGCGATAATCAACAGCAGGAGTTCGGGGCCAGTGATGATGATACATGGCTACTTGAAGATAAAACTGAAGAGAATCAAGATGAAGACGATGATTATATTTTCCAGGAACCAGTAAGTGCAGAAGAACAGGGTGAAAGCAGCGCGAAGCCAAGCCTTGAAGAACGACAAAGGTGGTTTCGAGAACTTGATCCGAAGAAACAGACACCGCTGATTAGAAAGTTCTTTATTAGAGAACGCCAGCCGCATCTGGGTATCATTAGCTAGTTGTATGATTCAGAATTGCAGGCTTTTGGGATCAAGAGATTTGATGGTGTGCAGTATTTGAGTAAGAAACGGGAAAATTTCAACTCATTCCCGAAGTCGGAGCTTATTTGCTTGTCAAAGCTCCACCTGATAAATAAAGAAAAGGACGAATACGCAAGTTGGGTTGAACGATTGATTAAAGAAGAAGGAAGAGCAGGGGTATTCAAGGAATTCACACCGGCAACAGGAAAAGTTATGATTCACAGATAAAAGATTAATCCTGAAACCGGCAAAGCAGCAGCGAGAATGTTATATCCATCGATCGCCTGCATGACAAAGATCCCCATGAAGAATTTTGGTCGAGATATTCTTGGTGACATGTATATATGGGCGGTAGATACCGCAACTGGCGAGGCCGTGGTATTCAAGAAAGATGATGAAGTCAAGGAAGGTATGACAGAGATGCTGAGAGTGATCGATGCTACTCAACTGGTAAATCTGACGAAAAAAGACTTGAAGATGTTGAAGAAAAATCACATTATTTTTCAAGAAGGCTGGGGAGATATTGGTAGAGATTACCAAAGGATAGTTGACGGTTGTTTAACTTTGCAGGTTAATACTGACAGTGATATTTTGATCAGAGAATAGATGCATCAGTCAATGGGGAGTTTGTTGGTGCAAAAATGCAATGACTGGATGTTCTATTTTGTTTTGTTTATATATTACTGTATTAGCTTGTATTGATTTAGCTTAACGGGCTGCTCACGGACTTGCATGTCCGTGAGGCCCAGTAAAGCCCAAGCCCAAACTGGTTGGACATGTTACTCTATAAATAGAGGTGTTTAGATCAGTTTAGGGTTGTTGGTTTAGAGAGAATTCTGAGTTAATGCTTTTGGATTGTAACAGAGTTTGTTAATCAAAGTATTAAGAATTCGGTAATTACGTTTTTGGGTTTATTGCATTCGATTATAACTTGCGTGTTTTATTGATTACGAGATTCCGCCTCGTAATTGGTATAGTTTAATCCTGTAGATCGGACCATTGAGACCTACAGCCACGTACCTCCATGAGATCATCACTTGATTTGTATGCTATCATGAACTCATAGTCAACGCCCAAAGATAACTTGATTGCTACACGAGCAATCAACTGAGAAAGCTTACTAACACAAGGGATATTAGCCTTCGTTTGTACAATTTTATAGGCAGATAAGCAAAAACCTCGTTTACCAACTCTCATGCCCCTGCACAAACATACATCTTTCTATTTGTTGTGTATTTGAATTCATTATGGTTATATGTGTAAAATGGAAAATAATGCTCGATAATTTGAAAATGAAATACTAGATTGTGTGATGCTTAAATAGTGATGCTTAAATAGACCGTTGAATGTACAATTTGTACGGAGTTTACATAATTAATTACATTTTGCATTATTCATTTATGTGAAGCAAATTATTTTTGTATGACTAGTACTTGTAATTTTGACCGTTAATACACTATTTGTCCAGAATATAAGTTTGAAATGATCGGATACCACAACTGTGACCGTTGAATATACCATTTGTACGAAGTTAGCAAAAAATAATTACATTTCGCATTATTCATTTAAGCAGAGTACCTATAGATATAAATCGTGTCATGTTATCTTGAGAATCTCAAACAACAATCACATGTCTTATAATATTTATTTCCAAAATTGTTTTCATCTAGCAATGGTCTAGATAAGTCCAGTGTACTTTTCACCGTCTTCAAACATTTACAAGACAAAAAGCGTTCTAAAAGTTTCGTACATTACAAAAAATTTACAAATGATTGTACAAATGAAGTCTTAATATCCGTTATAATAGTAAGCTTTTTGAGTTAATTGCTCGTGTGGCAATCAAGTTATCTTTGGATGTTGACTATGGGTTCATGACAAGATAGAAATCACGTGATGATCTCATACAGGTACGTGATGATTATGATACAACCAAGTTCCTACATTATGTATTTCAGCTTTGCAGTTTTGTCAAAACATGTCCGATAATTATAACAAACGGGACACATCTTAAGAGACGTTATGGGTGGGAAAAACAATATCTTTCCCATTGTGTATGAGTCGGCGTGACAGAAAGCATATGCTTTGGACCCGGTTTTTACCAGGTTTTCGACGAAGCTTGGATAATGCTTATGTCAAATGGATAAAAGCAAATTCCATTGACCTTGAAATAAGAAAAGTCACCCATATGCGACTCACGACATATGTTGTTGACATTCGTATGAACTTAGAAATTAAGTTGAAACTGAACAATGACAACGTTTCATTTATGGAGGACGTTTAAGGCATCCAAGAAATCGTATTTTCATGAGGCATTTAATCAGCTACAACAAATTCTTCTCGTCAAAGTCTCGAAATATTATTCATTGTTTAGATGTCGCCAAATGGTCAAGAGCTTATTTTCCGACAGATCATAACACTATCACGTTTAACAGTGTTTGGATCTCTTAACATGATAACTCTTCATGCACGTAAGCTTCCGATTTATATGCTTCTGAATTTATCATAAATTGTACCATGAACGTCGGGAAATTGTAGATATTTATTTAACTTCTCGTGACAACTATGATTTCTTAATTTTATTACTTAGTAAAACTTTTAATTAATTAATTAAAAAGGAAGTAGATAAAGCAAAGGCGTTAGAAAAAAAAAGTAGGATAAAAAGAAGCTCTAAATGGACAATCAAACAAATTCATGACTATAATGCATGACAACATGAAAAAAACCGTCATCGTATACGTAAATTTTACGTAAATTTAAATGCAGCTATCATCAAGTTTGGCAAAAATCTGGTTAACCTTGTTTACACCTTACAACAACTTTATCACATTTAAAAATTAACAATGTCGAGAGTTGTGCACAACATTGGTTCAAGACCGAGAATTATAAACGTACATATACACGATCAATATTTCCAGATGGACATCCGTCTGAATGGCTATGCTCGATAGGAACCCACCATCCACGGAGAGGAGAATGTTAGGACGCCCAAAAAAACAAAGACAATATACTATCCAGGGAGGCAAAACCAATTGTCGTGGTTGAAAGAAAATAGGTCACACTCGAAAGAATGGTGGTTCCAGGATGCCAAAATATCATATTTGCTACAACCTCACGTTCAACAAAAGCTGCTTCAACGTGTGGTGGAAAGAAAGACAACAAACTCGTCGTCTCAAGAATCGGCCATTTAGATGATTAATATTGTTATAAGATGTAACTTTTGTCTTCTAAAATGTAATCTTTTAATGTATTTAGTTGCTTCATAAACAAGCAAAGTGTCAAAATACCAAAAAACGCAAATAAAACGCAAATAAAACGCAAAAACTGATAGTTCACATAATGCAGTAAGTTCGCATTATTTCATTATGCGAACTTCGTGAAATTTTGATAAAGTTGTCGCGCATTATGCAAACCCTAGAACATTGCACTAATTATTCCCCTTTGTTTATCTATAACTTGATTTTGACCAACTGCCAAGGACAAATCAAAATCTAAAACATCAAACAACCATTTTACATGTACTTTCTAATTTTACATTTGGATATAAATGAGCCAAACTATTGAACTGTCCAAACTGAATCCGTTATGATCAGTTTGGATAAAATCAATAACTTAACCAGCGAGATTTGCCAAAAGCACAAACCATTCTTACTGGTGTGATTGAAATTTACGTCTTTGTCTTAGTTGGGCACACTGATGTTTCATTCTTACTAAACACTTTTTTCGCCCTGTTAAAATATACTATCTCGTAAGCGATGAAACAAAGGCAAAAAGGAATAAAAATTAACATGTTTGGTTTATTACAAGTTTTACAGCTTAAATTTGACACAAAAAAATAAAAATCAAAATATATGCATTTACACACCAAGTCCCATTGCCATTAAGAAAATGCTTAAAACTTATTTTTGTCGATCCTTAATTTTTATTACTTGGTCTAATCATCAACTAAATAGACTACCAACTAATAACTTTTAGATTCAATGTCCTCCTGAATGAATTTTACAGGAAATCTATTCATGCAACACATTACCTTTTTATCTTAGGCCGCAGCAGCAATAAGGATTCCAACTTTAAAACAATTTTAACAACATTGACGCCTAATTCTTTTCAACGAGCATCCACCAATCATGTTGCTGCAGAACCATTTACTTGGCACCTTTTCAGCATAGATCTTTGATAAACACGGAAATTAAAAGCAAGTAGGTACAGTCCATCCGGCTTTTAAAATACACAGGTAAGCTAGACAAAACACATTTAAGTATTCATAAAAACAGCCAATACGTCCTGATTACAGGATAATTTTATGTTGCTTAGTAAGCTTGTATGTTTAAATACGTAGTTTAAGAGTTAGAGTGTCAGGGTCGTTAAAAAGAAAACACTTTTTCTATCTTGTTATGTAACACCCCAAGCCCAAAGTAGCAGAGTCACAAAATAACCTCCTCATTAAGTTAAACTATGGTTGAAGTCACTAGTAGCCTTCAACTGAAGGCTTATAACTTGAGCGACTTCATTTTTTGTTATTGATGTTGGACAGGTTGTTACATGTTCCCCTCAGAAGAGCATATTTTATGCAATCTTCAAGTACAAACGTTAGACATGATACATCAAAGAAACTAGGAAAGACAAAAAAAAGCCAAGATGGAGAGGCTTTTTTTTTTCTTTAAGGTCGTAAGCTAAAAAGCATAAAACTAGAAAAGCGCTATTTTTTTAGGATCTTAGGAGAGCTTATAAAAGACGTCCATAAAGGTAATAAAAACCTCGGCTCTAGATGGATGTCTGTTGTAGATATTGAATGCCCAAGAGTACATAGATGCTAGTTTATCATGAAATATGGCCCAATTTGTGGAGTTAGTGCATTGTGTATAGATATGTGAAGTATAAACATTACCAATTTCAAACGAAGGATTTTCATAATCAAAAACATTACCAATATTAAAAATTGATTGGATTGCAGAGGATACTTACATAATGTTAAGATGGATGTTGCTGATGTAAAGAGATACATGTAGCGAGAGAGATCTGGGCTTGTTGACATTGAGACTGTTTCAGAGCGGTTCCTTTATTATTTCCGCAAAGGGTTTTTACAGCCGATGATTCATCAGGGCAGATGAAGTTAATCATACATTCACCAAGACAACGGTTCAGGTGCCGGCACGCCGCATCACGTGCCGGACCATTAGGGACTCGCCGGTGGCACTGCACCAACGCCTGGTAAACCCGATCGCACTCCGCCGGCACCTCCCCTGACATCGTTTCTTTCTTTCTTATGTTTCGCACTATATTAGCTAAAATCATTTCTTAATTTTTCATTTTTTATTGGTCGAAATAAAAATATTAATTATTTTTTTATTAAATTATTCATTTTGCGCATTAGCTTATATTAAATGTTCTGTTACTTTTTTTTTTTTTTTTGTATTTTAAAAGTTGAAAATATTCAAGGATAAGTTACTACAATTAACTATCTATATTTGAAAATAGAAAGGTGGACAACTTTTTTTGAAACGGAGATAATATTTTTTTATTTTATATTTTTGAAATTAATTCAATCTTTACTACATTATAAACAGTTTCCTCCACCATTTTAATGTCTTAATTTTAAGTAATTAAAATTACCCTTATACCCTTAATTTATATTTATTATTATTTAAGTCAAACAACACTCTTTTTTCTAATTAATTTAAAAAAAATTTAAAATCTAACAAAGTAACTTATAATTCCTATGTAATTAAAAAAAAATTAAAATACTTTATATTTAATTTAAAAACTTTCAAAATTATAAATTTATTTTATAACCCCATAAACTTAAAATAATTAAAATATTATGTATTTTTTTCTACTGAAATACGTATTTCAAATCTACACTATAATATAATCTATTTCTACTATATTATAAAACATTTCCCACATAGTTTTAATTCTCTAAGACCTTAGTAATTGAAATTACGTAAATACCGTTTTTATATCTCTCACCACATATCATTATTCAAAATAACTTATAATTAAATAATGTTGGTTAATAAAGTTTTAGCCTTGTAGAGTAAATGAACGGAAAGATATTTTAAACATGTAGACTTAGAAGTGTTTATTTACCATAATAACAATAACCAATTTTGTTTATATTGATTAAAGAATTTATGATTGGAAACCAAAACTATATTTGTTAACAAATGGGTCAAATTCATAAAAAAAAGTTCGATTACAAACCATGCAAAAATTGATGGAGGAGGTTCATTTTAAAAATGATCCCTAAGTTTGTTTTGTAATTTGTTTGATGGAGAGTGGAAAGTCTGGTCAACACATACACACTTATGTCACACATGTTGGTCCTAATTGTACTTGATGAGGTTTCATATGCTAAAAATGTTTATTTGTTTATGTTTAAGTGTAGGACTGAAAAGAATAACTTAACTATATGAGATGAGACCTTAAGAAAGGTTGGTATCCTCTCAAGAAGAAACCATCATTATGGATATACATGCTCAAATATGTATTTACTCATTTTCTTTAACAAAATATGAGACCATTTTATACTATCTTTATCTTTTAAAAGCTCTTACTTATAGGTAGGTTTATTTGTCATTACAATGTTATGTTTTAGATGGTCAACAATTGCAAGAAGCTTACCAAGAAGAACCGATAACGAGATATAAAACTATTAAAGAACTCAATTCAAGAAAAAAAAATGTAAAGTGAGTTTGAACCAATCGAGAATAGAAAAAACGACTATTGATGGGCAAATGTTTTAACAAATACAAGGACAACAAGAATTGCAACAAACTATATTTTCTATCTTTTAAAAGTTCGTAACTATATGTATCTTCACGTTTTACATTATGATTGGAGTTTAAATACATTTTATGTTTTTATCGTTTTGCGTATTTAATTTCCGTAGTTAAATATTCGTAATATAATTATATCAAATATAGTTTATTATCCCCGCTGCACCGTGCGGGTAGTATACTATAATTATTAGTAAAGGAGAAACTCATCATTTGATTTTATATTCTGTTATAAACTATGTAAAATATATTTAAAAGACAAACCTTGTTGTAGAAATCATAACAATCCGTTATTTCTAGTATAAACATAAGTATAAGGACCAAGTATTGATAGGTTATTCATAGTGGTTATGTCATATTACAGAGTTTGCAAAAATGGGAAAATTAGAATTTGATTTCTTCGTCAATTTATATGAACTTGACGATGCATATTGTTTCCGTAAAACATTGTTGTTGTAGAGCCTACTCATTTATGTAACTTGAAATTTTGTAATATGGTCATAGTTGTACAGGGAAAATGGAATGATACCCTTACGTAAAAGTAGGGGTGCCATTTTTACCCGAACCCGAATAACCTACCCGGTCTTAATCGGGTTTTGGTTAATTAGGTTGGGTTAAACGGATTAAATGGGTTAAATGGCCCAAACCCGAATAACCCCAACCTTATACGGGTGCGGGAATAGGTTAAATTTTTTTTATTAGGGTCAACCCGAATAATCCAAATAACCCATGTTTTTATAAACCTAATATTTCAATCTATTTTTAATAGTACTACAACCTAATGTATTAAGCCCAATTCAATAATTTGTCAAATATGAATCCATCAATCTATCCATGCATTAACATAGACTAATAGTCCAATAATTCTTATATTACATATTCTATTCATCTAAGTGTCAAGCAAAACCCTAAAGATAAGATATGATTTTATACTACTAGTTCACCCCACAATAACCAATCTACTAAATTCCACAACTGTTGAAAACCAAGACGGTAAAGGTAATGCATGATAGTTGTTTATAATTGTATAATGTACTGTTATTTGTTTGCATGTTGCAAAGTTTGATTGTTTGAAGTTTGAATACTTATTAAGTTAGTGTTTCTATTATATCGATTACGGGTTATTCGGGTTTGATGACCCAACCCGCGTAACACCCGACCCATTTAACCCATATCCGCGTAACCCGAGTACTTATACGGGCCGGGTACGGGTATATTTTCTATTATAAAAAACCCGAATAACCCAACCCGTATAACCCAAAACCTGGTAACCCACCCCGATCAACACCCCTACGTAAAAGGCATGTGTACCATCTAACTCAGAAAAGTTAACGGAAGTAGAAACGAGGGATGGTTTTTGTTAGGAGTTAGGACCAATATATTCTACAATCAACTTTATCAAAGATGTAACAAATAAATACACTAAAACATCATGATAATTAGTTGAGGTCTTTTTTATTATATAGGACAAGGGTGAGTTTGGTTGGTGGATTTGGAAATGGAAAATGGGTTTGATTACTAATACAATTATTTGGTTAATGTGTTTTAATAAAGGTTCTAAATAACGCGTCATGGCGGCGTCAAGGTGGGTCATGGCGTCGAGGCGCGGCGAGAATTTACGAAAACATGCAAGACGTTTTTGTTAGGTGTGGCGGCAAAAAAACGTGGTCATGAAAATTTAACGCGAGTTTTTACGAAAATTTACGAAAACATGCAAGGCGCCTTAACGCGAGTTTTTTGTAACGCGTTATGAAAATTTAAAAAAAAAAAAAAAAAAGTTTAAAAATATTTAAAAATGGCTATAAAAATCATTTGATTGTAAATTTGTGACTATGTCCTAGAATATATATATACTTAAATGTTAAAACAGACTTTTTGATAATTTATTGATATTTATATAACTTAATAATAGTAAAAATATATATAAGTATATATAAAATTATAACTTTCTTGCCGCCTTGTCACGCTTTGAAAAACGTCATGTCTCGCATTTTCTTACAAAACTCGAGGCTTACTCATGCCGCCACGCCACGCTTTACGTTATCTTTAACCTTGATTTTAATATAAGAAATGGGAATAACACCCACTATAATAGGCAAAAACCATACCAATCCTATTTGGTGGGCTTAGAAACTCATTCATTCTTACAAAAATCTAAGCCCATATCGATTTTTATGATCAAGCAACATACTTTAAGTGTTTGGAATATAGGAAGGAATTAAGGAAGGGTTTCGGATATGAAGACCCACATTAATAGAAAGTATGAAACGTTCTTTGATATTTCGAACGTCACTAAAATTTATCTAGTCACTAGCTTGCTAAACAACCATGAGAGTCACGCAGTAAAACCGGAGAAAGAAGTACTTGCTAAGTTTTTAGACATCTTTCTTATCGAACAAATAAGGTCTTCAACCCAATATGTAGAGACGATAAATCCTCATCTTCAAAGAAAATTCTTGTTCAACTCCTTGAGGTGTATCATTGATACAGTTGTCGTTGATACAGCTGATGTGTTTTCAGTGAACCTCCAATATGAGGACACCCTATCACTAGTGGTCTTTGTGGTTGTATCAAATTCATAAAGATATTCTCCACGTTTTTTTGGGCATAAATCATCAATGAAAGCACTGTTCGCTTGCAAAAAGAGTCCCTCTTCGCTCAAACTTAAGACAAAACTGACATGCTTTCATAATCATATAAATTTTGTTTCAAAATCGAAATTGAAGCAACTTCAATTATAATTTCATCCTGACATGAAGCTCAGGCATATTAAACCTCGGTTCTATCAATCAACCGAAAAATGAATGAAAACTATACAAGAGATAGTCATTCTATTACGCGATTTTATCAATTTGCCACCACTTTCACTAGTCTTCAAATTTTTCGTTATAGACAAACTTTTTGGGCATAATGTTGCCCAAAGCAGCTGGAGTATCTGGTTTGTTGTCTTTTCATAAAGGATCAATACATTAGAATGGTAAATAACCATCAAAACTAAACACAAATCATTTCGTTTTTCCAAGCATTTGCCATGTGATCTTTAGAATTGTTCTATCCTCTAGTATGTTGTGACCTGTGGCACAAATACAAAACGAAGACAGGTTCAACTACATCTCAACTTGATAGACACGTTGTCAACATAAATATTACGTAACCCTATCAATAATTGCTTTTATCAATCGCTAGTGTAACTTGATAAATCCCATAGAAATATACTATAGCTGACTTACAGAGGGATTTGAAGAACTTGTTTAGTCTTCAACGGTTTACTTTTCTCAAATCATTCGATATCTACTTGTATGGGCACGCACCAAGCATTGGTTCCATACCCGCCAATTGATCATGAAGAAACTTATAAACTGATTCAGTTGTTGTGGCAGCTATTCTAATGACCACTCCGATTCCCTGCAGTTATTTAAAAAAACAAAACAAAAGATAATGTACAATCCACAAAAAATTGACTAAACCGAGCAAATACATGTTCAATATGGATAATATGCACCCACTAAGTTTTAGTGAAAAACTGACTTCGTCATCAAGTTGCAATGGTGTTACTTTGTGAGTCAAATATCCAAAATACCCCTTGATAACAACATAACAGGAAATTCTTGTGGACCAAAATCACCGATTTACTAATGTGGTAAATGCGTATTCTGCATGGGGATTTGAAAAAAGGGAAATCGTTGCATAAATCTATAGACAGAGGGAGGATAAGGTAGACGGGAGGCGGGTTGGGTAACTAATAAAAAACTATCTATATGGCTTACTGAGTTTGAAGATAATTAATGTGTCAAAAATATGATTAAAAAACTATATCATTACAAAGATACTCTAATTTTTGAAATAAAATTATTTATGAGTTTTTATGGATCTAAATACACTTTGGGTGACAGACGACCCATTCCTAATTTAGCTAACTAATTTTATATTTACCTATTTGACCTGTTAGAGATAGAGCATAAACTTCACACGTGTACCCATTAACGAGTTAAAATTTCCATCTCTAGAACTATTAGTGTGTTCTGAAAACATAGACTTACCCATTTAGCTGAGTGAGGACAAGTCGATAAAAAATTCAACATTGTACAAAATATAAAATTAACATAACGTCTGACTGAATATACATTGGGATTTCAAACTATATATTTGGCTCAGAATTTACCAAATTGGTAAAATGGGTACTTTAAGCAGTAAAAAGTCCAAGTCAATACCGAACAACATAGTCAAAAAGGTTTCAGCAGTATTTTTTGCAATGTTAAGTGACAACAACGAGAAAACGGGAAGTACCTTTGGACCAAAGGAGTTACAAGAAGCAATAAGGGGTGGCTTTGTATCGACATCACCATTACATGCTCTATTGCGTCTCCCTGTAGATGGAACATGTAATTGCTCTGACATCATCTTCTTCACATCCTCTTGAATTTGATTTTGTATGTGCTTCAACTTGGGCCTAAAAACAGAATCATAAAAAACTTGGTTTATGAAAGTTCATATCATTATTGGTAAACCAAAATTACGAAATCATTCTATAGTGTTAAAAAATGAGACTACAGTCCTACCCCAGCAGAATGACCATTGCAATTACTTGGTAATCCTGCATGCGTTCAGCAATACTTGTAACATTTCCGTTCTCAAGTAGTACCTACATCGACATAAACCATTTAGAACTCCCGAAAACCTAATGACAAGTGACACAACATTGATGTACATATGACACTGTACTGCAAAATTAGAGGTGCTAATTTATACGGAAATGGGTCAATTCAGGGTGTATCTTATTCAAAACATGTCACATATAACTAGGGCATCTCCTATCATAAACCTTTACAAAGGTTTATAAAATTGACATGTCATATAAAATCATTAATTTATAAACCTTTTCATTTTATAAAGCTATGTCTACTATCAATAAAGCTTTTAAAAGTTTATGAATTGTATATGCATTTAATTATAAAGAGGTTCATAAACTTGAACCTTTCTCATTCCATGTCACTATAAACCTTAATCCACTATGGAATGTCTAAATAATGAAACTCTTCATGTTTTATAAAGCCTTTTAAAACCCTCCCATTGGAGATGCTCTTAGCTAAAAATAAAACGGTTAAAATCGTCCAAGGTAGTCTAACGTGTATTCAAATGCTTATAACGTCCTAAATCATTTTATTTATAAGAAATTAGATTTTTATAACAATAGTTTAGGTTGGGTAATCATACTTAATTTATTGATTTTTTTTTAAAGTATAACAAATGGAACATAAAATGTGGGTGGATCAACCCATCCCGACTAGACCTGTTTGGCGTACCTTAAATTTCTCTTTTGAACCTACTCATTTTGATTCGTTTACCTGGTACATCTGACCTGGAAATTACCCACCTCTACTGAAATTATTTACTGGACTACTATACTGATTTTGGTAAAAAAAATATTTTTTTAACATTGCTAATTTCATGCTATATAGGTGACCAACAAAAGCAAGCATCTTTAAATAGCAAACCAAAAATAGCGACTTTGATGACTCTAGAAGCACAAAACTGTTTCACTTGACCCATTCAACCTATTCCTAAAATCCCATTTTACTACAGTAGACGTCTTTCAATATATGCAGTGACAATTGGTGCTATTAGTTTTTTACTCGTTAGGGATAAGAGAAAACATAACCCAAATTCATAAACAAATTGGTAGAAATTGCCACCTCGAGTGCAATGCCCAGATAAATAAATCAGACAGCAGAGCAGCCGAAAACAATTTATTCAATATTATAAGCATTGAACAAAAGCATTCCCCTAAAAAAGCAACATTCGGCGAGTGGCCCAAAAAAATAGAACAATGTTTCTCCAACAAAACAATGAAGCAATGACAGTCCTAAAAGAAAGACATTGAAGAGGAAAGATACCGTATCAAGAAACAAGGGCTTAGTTTCCAAGTATATATGGTTGGTGCTTTTATAAAATGCAAAATCCCATTTTTCTCCACTTTCATGGCGACCACTAGTAATCCAATCAACAAGAAGTAAGCTGGAGCTGGATACGATTGTGAAGACTTGCTTTTGTAAATATCTGGCAGTAGAAAAACATGTGACGGGATCTGGAATGACAACCAAAAGGGCATCACTCCCTATACTTGCCTCCATGATTTGGTGAGAGCAGTTGAAGGCAACTGATTTGTAGACCTTAGTAGATGCTTGTGTTGTTAAAACAGCAGTGCAAGCATCTTGAATTGTTATGTCAAAGGAAATGCAATCACCCTGAATCATAATAATCAATCAAATACAAATGATAATATATAATAATAATAATAATAATAATTATATATAATATAGGAAATATGGATGATTACAGAAACAATGCCACCACCATAAGTAAGGGTGTAGATCCAAACAGCATCAATTTCGGAACGACCAGCCTATCAATCAATATTAACAACAACAACAACAACAACAACAACAATTAATTCAATTAAAATGATACCTTCGACGGAACTATGAATTTTAGTGGATAGTTTGAGAAGCATCGGGTTACACTCGACTTCCCTCCTACTCTCCCCACTACTAACTTCCCGGTTTCCATCATTGCCTACTTTTTATTTTTTACACGCCCATCTCTGTACTTCAATTTTTATCCTAAAAACTCATTAATCTAATCAAAACTCTACACAAATTATCATTTTTATTATATTTTTTTCTAAATTATATTATTTTATAAACCGCAAATCATTATACGTTATATAGTTAGCGGTTCAAAGAAGATGATCTAAAAATTAAAAACATAACATAAGGATACAATCTTAGCCATTAAAAAAAGAAGAAAAAAATCTAATAACTAATATTAAAAAATAGATTTGTATTGGAATTACATTTTGGTTATTTTATAAAACCTAAAAATAAACACAGATCTCCTAAACACTCTCATTCAATTCCACGACTCATTCTCTACTCAAAACGTTGGTAATCAATTGCAATATAGAGCTTCTAAAACTAGGTGAAACCTTCATAAACCCCCAAAACAACAATTCATGGGTGTTTGGTTAGGGGTAACGGAGGGTAGGGTAAGGAGGGGTAATGATAATTATTGAACGAGGTTAGTTTGTTTTATTGTAGTTAATCATTGCACAATAATAGGTAATAGTTCATTATAGTCTAAATCGGGGTATTCATTAACCACTCATTGCATTCCATAGTATTCCCTTTCCCATTCCCTTTCCCTTTCCCCGCTTTGAACCAAGCAGACCCTCACAATGAATCCGGAAGCAATGGATACCGAATCTTAAAAATCTAATTTGTGATCACAAACATCCGGTTCATACGATAACAACGCTTCTGTTTAAGGTATTTTATTTTTTTTGAAGAATTTGATTATAAAGTAAAAACTAGGAAAAATATCATATATGATATTTGGTATTTGTTTTATTGGCATATCATATGTGATTGTATTAATTGTTATAAGTTGCTTCAATTTTTAAAAGAAATTGACTTGATTATGAAGTAAAAACTAGGTAAACTAATTTGGTCATATCTCATATATGATTGTTGTTAAAATGCTTTGTATTTGTTTGGTAGACATATCATATGTGATATTTGGTCAGGTTTGTTAGATATATCATATGTGATTGTTGTTAAAATGTTTTTTAATTTTTTGGTAAACTATCACATATGATATTTGGTCAGGTTTGTTAGATATATCATATGTGATTGTTGTTAAAATGCTTTGTATTTGTTTGATAGGCATATCATATGTTATATTTGGTCAGGTTTGTTAGATATATCATGTGATTGTTACTAAAATGCTTTGTATTTGTTTGGGAAACTATCATATATGACATTTGGTCATGTTTGTTAGATATATCATATGTGATTGTTGTTAAAATGTTTTGTATTTGTTTGATAAACTATCATATGTGATATTTGGTCAGGTTTGTTAGATATATTATATGTGATTGTTCTAATATTTTGAAATGTCACTAACAGATTTGCTTAGGAAGATGACACCTTTAACAATTACAAAAAAATGAAAGTGAAACACCATGTGGTACAAGGTATTGAAAACTAGTGGTAGATGCTAGTCTCATACCAATAAAGCGAAGGGTGTATGAATCGCTACAAAAAAGGAATCCATGTGTATGCTGCTTATGCTGATATTGAAGGGTTTGATATAAGAAAATCAACTCAGAAAGTTAAAAGGTGGATTTATAAGAGAGAAGTATGTTGTGTGTAGTAAGGCTTGAGTTCCAACAAACATTAACATAGACACTTTGGATCCCGAAAATAGTGACAAAACAGTTAGGAATACGAACCTACAAATTAGTGGATGCAAAGCACATATTATATTTACTCCAATTCGAGGCTCAACAAAGTATAGAGTTAGTGATTTTGTCGATAAACATAATCATATGTTGATTCCTAGTGAGTATAGGCATCTAACAAGGAAACAAAGGCAGTTAAAGTATTATGAACAACTTTTTATTCTCAAATCCTCTTTCACAAACATTGGTTCTTGAAATCTTACATTTGGCTACATAAATCATTTATGAAGGCATTTGGGAAAGAGACTATTATGATGTAAAGGACCAAAATTCGTCAATGAAGAAAGCTATTGTTGTTGTTTTCCCAAACTCAACACATTGTGCCTACATGTGCCACATTACACAAAAATTACCAACAAAGGTATGCAATTTTCTCGAAATTTTTTGCATTTAAATAAGATTCTTTGTTGTCTAAAGTTTAATTATCATATGTGATTCTTTATAAAAACTTGATAAAAGGTAATTAGAACTGCAAAATAATGATGGTTGTATTGAACATATTGTAGGTCCCTGGTAACGGATCAACAAGATTAAACCATTTGATTATGAGGAGGAATCTCGATAATCAACAACCAATACACAAATGAATTACTCAAAATTAATAATAATCGTAATAATCACAAACACAAATACTTGTATTAATATTGAATCACTCAATCTAATACAATAAGTATTATTCAGTGTTTCACTAAAACCTTCCCAGAGGTTTTGCTGTCAAAAACTAGATAACCTAAATTAGACAAACCCTTATATAGGTAAACATGTTCGCCACATGTTCACCGGGATTTAGGTTACTAATGGGCTCATGAACATGCAATGTTCATGACCTCCCAAATGGACTATGTAGCCCACGAACAATACAATGTTCATGGGTCACTAGAGACACAAATAAACTATAAATTACAGACTTATATAATCTTGAACAACTGTCTCACTAGTTGCACCAACCAACTCCCCCTTGACTGTTGCTTCTAGATTTTGTAATACGCTCAAAGTCTTTATAGTCTTTCACTGCCAGCATGTTCTTCTAACTCATCGTAGACCTGGATGTCTCCTCTTGAATTGTTGCAATACTAGACTTGATTTGAGCTTGTGAAAAGTCAGGCAGCTCCCTTTGTCGTTGTGACGAGTCGGGAAACTCCCTTTGCGCTTGTGAAGAGTCAGACAGCTCCTTTTGTCGTTGTGAAGAGTCATGCAGCTCCCTTTGCGCTTGTGAAGAGTCAGCATCACTAATTGACTAGACTAAGTTCATCACTTTTGCATGTAAACTCCCCCTGAGTTGTCTGACGCTGAACAAGGTCTCAAACTATAGCTTCAAAAATAGAGTCACGTGCAATCTTGCAACCTAAGATAAAAACAATTTTCTTTTTTTCATTTTTTTTTCTAATACAAAATGTCGCATCCTCCTTAGTTATAATCCATGAACACTTCAAAATAAAGATCACCACCTTTAGAATACCATAGTCCCAACCGTAGTCTTCTCCGTAGGTAACAAAATATTCTTTTCATGTCGATTCTTCTCTTTTGTCTTCATCAAAGCACAATTTTCATTCTTTATCTTCAGCAATGCTAACTCGTCCATTTTTACTGGATTAAGAATTAGTTAACAAAATTATTTCCCCTGTTATTTGTCGAGAGCAACTACTATGTCGATTGAATAATAGCTCAGCTCCAATATGTACCATCCTAGTTCCGGAAATAGAATATTTTGTAAGTATATGTTATGTTTTAGCCTTTAATAGAAATTAGAATTGGAAAAGGACTAGATTGGTAAGAAAAGTAGCTGACTTTGGTTAGAAAGGATTTTAATTGTTAGTTTCAATGGTTAAGTAAGTTAGTAAAGTTTTGAAAGATGAAGGACTAGAGTTGTAATTCTGGAATTATGTATATGAGGTGGATGAGAGGTGTCATTTACCAGGGAGTTTTGTAAGTGTGTGTGTGTACGTCGGTTTGGAGAAGAAAACAAGGATAGAGAAAAGATCAATTATCTCAAATTGAAGCTTATTAGTAGTATTCATCAATTAAAGTGAAGATTAAGAGTTTTAGAACCTAGCTTTGGTTCTAGTGTAAGAAAAAGAAGGTATGATTATATACTTTTAGTTATTTGGTGAAATTGAGCTTGTATTATGTTTTATAACATCATTTAGATGTTTAATTGAAAGGTAGAAATGCTTAACTTGGTTAAAATTAGGTATTTGATTACTTGGGGATAATCATGAAAGTTAAAGAATTGTTAGAATTAAGCTTTGTTTATATGTTATTTTGATGTTAATAATATATGTAAAGGCTTGAAGATTAATTTACATGAATTTTGTAAGATTTCATGTTTTAGCTAATAAGGGTGAAAAGATGAATTGTTAAATAGAAGTGTTTATTATTGTGAGAATGTTTTGGAATAAAATAATTATGTTAAGAATGATTATTATCCTGTTTATGATAGAAAATATAAGATAAGAGTACTTAGAATTGTATTTGGGTTAAATGGTTTTAAGTATGTTACACTAATTGCCAAACGAGTCATGTGACCCGTGGAAAGATGGCAAATGGGTAAGAAATGGTTAGAGGGAAGAAAACATTACTCGAAATGTGTTAATTATGATTGGTGTAATGTGTATAAAGAGTTAAAATGTTTGTTTATGCATTAGAAAGTTGAATGGGTCAAAAGACCCCAAAAGTGGCAAGTTAGGTAGAAGTTGGCAAACATGTATAGATTAAGAGTTAAAGAGTTAGAAAGAGTTATAAGGAGTTAGAAAGAGTTGTAATGAAGTTAATACATGTGTTTATATGTATGTAAGATATATTGAAAGGCATATTTGTGTTTGGTTGTAAAAACGCAGATTTGGAGAAAAAAAAAGTAAAAGGGGAAAGAGCTCTGTATGTTGTAGACTTAATTCGACTTCGAGGTGAGTATATGAAGATTTTATATAATGTTTTATATGTTAATATAATGTACATTATAATCTTTGAAAGATTGGTAAGATAATTGTTTAAAGTATGAAGAATAGTTAACGAAAAGAAGGATTAGAAGTGTTAGATATTAACTTAAAAGTGAAGGATATTGTAAAGGAAACCAAAACACCCCATCCAGGTCACCACTGCTTCGCAATGGGAGTCTAGTGGGTTTTGTTTTGGTTACAACGTTGTCCAATGTGTCACAGTTGTTGTCCAATGTGTCGTAGTAATGCCCAGACCAATTTTTAGTAGTTTTGAATGTTTTTTAGGTGTATGATTTGTACCCTAAACTATTGAATAGTTAAAGAAGAGTTAGACATGACATTTACTTGTCGGTAAAGTCGTAAGATACGACTTTAACTAGTCGGGAAGGAAAGATAAGAAATGAGTAAGATACGACTTTAACTAGTCGGGAAAAAAAGATAAGAACATAGTAAGATACCACTTTAACTAGTCGGGAAAGAAAGATAAGAAATGGTAAGATACGACTTTAACTAGTCGGGAAAGAAAAATAAGAAATGAGTAAGATATGACTTTAACAAGTCGTGAAAGAATGATAAGACTTTAAAGTAGTCTTGTAAGATTTAATTAACATAATTGTAAGATATACTCACTAGCTTAACGCTAATATACTATGTTAATTTTATGTTTTGCAGGAAAACGGGATTTAGGGCAAGGCAAGCTAAAGAAGAAGGGAAGGGGGACCGTAACGTGTAAAGTTAAAATGTTTTCGTAAGAGCTTCCGCTAAAGTTTGCAAAATAAGATGTTAACGGTTATTTATCGTTAACTAATGTAATGAAGTAGTAAAACTTTTGGAACGTTGGTTTAATGTTTTCTAAGATATATATTGGAAAACAAATGGTTTGCTTTTTTGGTTCCGGGTGTTTCACAATATATCGAACAAGAGAGATTAGTTATCACGTGGAACCCAAGCCATAACAGGTCTCGCTTGTCCTTTCTCTTCCAAGTAGGAAAACTCTTTAAAGAAACCATCATTCCTGGAGACAATATAGTTAACGTGAGAATTCATATGTTTCCTTGGTGAACGATCATTTGAAACACTTGTGCTTTCTTGTTTTATAACAGTCTAAAGTCTCCATGGGCTGTATTGGATTCTTGAGTTTTCGGCTGAACACACTTTTTCGTCAATTCAAATTCAGTTTTAAAGAAGCTAAAATTGTTATTGAATGGTGGAGGTGTTTCATGAAATCCCAACCCACTGACATCACCGTTCATCCTTTGGCATCCTAATATGGACGTGAGGTTATTAGATGAGTTCCGAAATTGTTCAATCTTTTTGTTAAGCTCTAAAACTTTGACCTCACTTTTACCAAGTTCTTGTTCGTTTTCAACATAAAATTTCTTTTGTTTTTCTAAACTTTCAAAAAGCATGTCAAGTTTTTCAGACTGAGTATTGATGGTAGTTAGAAACTCGTTTCTATCTTTTGCATTTTGACGAAGCTTACTTGAAAAATCATTTTTCAGATTAACTTGAGCAGCCAATTCAAATTTTAAGTCTTTATGATGAGCCATCAAGGTGTCTAAGGATTTTGTTAAACGTTCATTTTCCTTGGTTAGGCTTGAAAAATATTTGCACATATCAATTACAGATTCGGTGTCGAGAAGTTCCCTTTTCTTGTCAGTCTAAAGGTTCGTCATGTTCGCCACAAGGTTTTTCTTTTAAACGTCGAGTACACAAGAACATGACTGCAGTTGTTCCTTCTTACCGAAATCTTCTTTGTCAGAACACATACGTTATGTATCTTGATCACTAACTGAAGCCATCAAGGCATCATTTGAGTTTTCTGAACTTGTAGAACATGTTGTCCAATCATAAGTTCGATCATCATGTTGTAATATCATAGCCTGTGAGCTTAAACTTCTTTATTGAGATGAAGATGTCCATAAGAAGTCAGTGTACGGTCTTTGTTCTGTTTCTACTCAACCTTTGGTTGTTGACACTCCCTTGCAAAATGTGCCAATTTCTGACAATCCAAGCATCGCACTTTAGATTTGTCAAAACCTTCTTTGCCGGTAGAAGGACTCCTTCCGATTCTGGCTACAAAATTCTTGATTCTGTGAGTAAGCATTGATGTTTTCCATTGAATATCCATCTCGTCCAAGTCATCATTATCCACTTGATCATAATCTTCATCCCAAAGTCCTGGATCTGTGATCTTTCCCTGAATGTGATTTCCATAAGCAACCATAAAGCAAGAGGCCAAGGATTTTTCAGCTGACTTCATACTCATCGGCGTGTTGCGATGAATATGAGTTGGTTGAGTAGACTTTGATCCTTCAGAAAATTTTCCTATTGATGAAGAAAATGAGTTTCTTTTAGAGGCTTGATCTTTATCAGACATGAAAACGGTAATTCCATTATTTGATTAAGGTCGTTTCCCATAATTAAGCGATGGATTCTGAATGTACTCCTGTGATACATCAGCATTTATGTTTAAAGTTTCATATCCTCTCAACTTTTCAATTATTTTCTCTAAAGTTAAAGGATCTTCAGTATCATCGTTTTCTTTCTCTATCTCGTCTTTCATTAAATCAACATACACTTCCCATCTAGATGGTATAGCTTCCAAAAATCTCTCCCTCTTCTCATCATCTACGTGTATTCCATGGATTTCAAGTTCAGCTAAAAGATGATAGTATTTGTTTATAGTATCTTTTAGAGATTCATTTGCAGTTGCTTTGAACATTACAAATTGTCTTTTCAACTGATTTCCTTTTATTTTCCTTTGTTTAGTTGTACCATCGTACTTTTTTTCAATTGCTTTCCACAAAGCATATGCTGAATTGTGTGTTCAAGTGAGATGCAACATCTCATTAGGAAGGGAAATATGTAGACTAGCCCAAATCCTGTTTTCTGCATCAAACACCTTTCTGAGTTCAGCTAACATGGTGTTGATTGGAGATTTTCGTACTTCACCCTCTACAGTTACCGTTGGATGGACGTATTCTGTTTGAATACACAGCCACATCTGAACATCATTGAATCTACAGTAAGATTCAAATTTATCAACCTAGTTATAATATTGAGTAGCATTGAGAAGTTTAGGTGGACTGTTTGACTTTGAAGATTCCATTTCTTGAATTATTATACTAAACAGCGAACAAGAAAATTTTCAACGAACTAATAATCCACGAACACAACTTACTCACCGAACACAACAAATTGTCGAACTAAATTAATTGACGAATAAAAACTTTTTGTTTTGGCTGACGAACACAATCAGCTTGTCCCACATAATAACCGAATATAACCATATGATCGCCGAACAAAAAATATTGTGATTGCCGAACATTAAATTTAGTCCACGAAGCCCACTTAAGCCCACTTAACTGCCGAATAAGAACTGAAATAACCCTATTGTTGACTAGAATTACTTAGATCCAATAATTTTCCACGTGCTGAACATCAAAACAAAAACATTTATTAATTCCAATCCATGAACGTAGTTTGTGTCTCACGAATATTATTAAACTATAGAATTAAATACACTCCCACGTCTCTAAGTCCAGTAAAAAGATCACGATTGAATTTACCAAATTGTAGGTCCGAAGAATGAATACTTGATTTAGTTCCCGAATAAAATGATGAACTAATTAATATGTTGAAGTCCCACGAATGATTTCGATATGCTTTTTGAACATATTAAACTGAGTCGAACATGAATTAGTTTAAATAAGATACCCCACAAATATATAAATCCTACTTTCCGAATAGCATATACAAACCACGAACAAAGCCCATTTAATTCACAAACAAAGTCCACTTATTGACTTTGAATTGATACATTATGCCGAACAAATGAAGTCACGACTATAAGTTTGAAATTCTCCACGAATTAAATATGATGCCGAATAAATGAAGTCACGAACATAAGTTTGAAATTCTCCACGAATTAATATGATGCCGAACGAAGTCACGAACATAACTAGTTCAAGGTTTTTTTTTTTTTTTTTTTTTTTTTATAGTCGAACCAGAATTAATAAATCCACGAATTAAGCCGCCACAAACCCTAAAAACTTCAAACTATGGCCAATTCGAGATCCCAATTCTAATAACAAAATTTCTAAGTAAAATTAAATGTGTAGATCTAACTTTGAACCAATCTCGATAAGGAGCAAAAAAATTGTTCGCTCTGATACCAATTGTAGGTCCGTGGTAACGGATCAATAAGATTAAACCAGTTGATTATGAGGCGGAATCTCGATAAACAACAATCAATACACAAATGAATTACTTAAAATTAATAACAATCGAAATAAAATCACAAAAAAAAAAATACTTGTATTAATTTTGAATAACTCAATCTAATACAATCAGTATTCTTCAGTGTTTCAGTAGAACCTTCCTAGAGGTTTTGTCGTAAAAAACTAGATAACCTAAATTAGACAAACACTTATATAGGTAAAACATGTTCACCGGGCTTTAGGTTACTAATGAGCTCATGAACATGGAATGTTCATGAACTCCAAATGGACTATATAGCCCACGAACAATACAATGTTCATGGGTCACTAGAGACACATATAAACTATAAATTATAGACGTACATAATCTAGACAATTGTCACACAATTTGCACCAACACATATAAAAGCAGTTTTAACATTAATATCACATATGATAATTGCATTTAAAAAACACGCACACACACACATATATATATATATATATATATATATATATATATATATATATATATATATATATATATATATATATATATATATATATATATATAATATATATAATAGATATATATCACATATAATATGCTTATTATATATGATATGCATGTCAAATGATAGACATATTACATGATAGGTATATGACATTTCATATGTATATCATATATGATATGTCTATCAAATGTGATATACCATATATGATTGTATTACATATGATATGCCTATCATATGATAGTCCTATCACATATAATAGTGCTATCACATTTGATATTGGGTTTGAAAAAAAGCATGACTCTACATGCTGTAACAAACCGCAATTTTTTTCCTTTACAAAATTAAAGTCTATATTTTGTGTACATGCATATATACTTGCTGGTTCATGGCTTTTAATTTATTTTGGATATTTTATCTTTTATTTATATAGAAGTGTCTAGTAGCTATTTTTTTAATTTATGAGTTGTTTTTTATCCTCTAATACATTACATTTTTCTGCTGCTAAAATTATTTAGTGCTCCATCTCATATATTTATATGGGAACTCATAGATGTTAAATTATCTAATAGTGATCTATCTAATATATATGTTTTATTTAGACAAAAAAAAATATTGTATGTGTTACATTTAAAAACAATTGTGCTTAAATAATATAAATCACTAAAATGTTTGTCTATTTTTGTCATTTGACATGATAAGGTATTAAATAATTTAATTTGCCAAACACTCGAAAAATAGATTATCTTATTATTGCTATATCAAATAACATAATCAAATCCAAACATAAGATTTTAAATCACGTTTTTTAACAATTGATTTTCTGATTATGAGTTTTCAAAAAGCATAATCTATTTTCAATAATCAATTCCGAACACGCCATTAGGGTAGTTTTAAAAAAAAAAACATATTCAAATCATTATTTTTTCGTTTTTATAAGAATGCTTATAATTTCGGTTTTGGGCATTTTTGTTGGTTTTCGCAATATGTACCTGCGGTAGTTACTATACATGGTATGTTTCATATATGTATAGATATTAGACGTAGGTTGGAGTTGGTAGAGTCTCGGTTACACCTTTTTCGGAGTACGTGTTTTGGTCATTGGCTTGATTTAGTAGATAAGCGTAAGGACCCTGTTGGGAAAATCAACGATTTAAACCAAGTTAATAAATCTGTTTATTAAAGTCTTAGTTTCTGAGTCTGAGTGATTTTGAGTCTGAGTGACTTTGAGTCTTAGTGACTGAAAGCGTCTAAGGCATTATGGAGCTGACTACTCAGCTTCATAATGAAATGTGTTGCTTTATATTAGGTATGTTTGTTTGATAAAATCTTCTATCCTTTTAGAAGATTTTATAGGATTCGTACTTATCAAGCTCACTATTATTGTGTATAAATAGTGAGCTTGAGCTTTGTAATCGATGTACCTTTTGGATCAATATAACTGTGTGTTATTTTAGTTGCTTCGTAATTATAATTCCGCTATAATAAACTAAGAAACTGAGCACTTAATCGATTCGTAACAATTAACATCTAAATACTTATTTGTAATTGATTAGCTAGTGTTTGAGATCTTATTGAGACCTAACAACTGATATCAGAGCAAATAAGATTTAAATTTTAATAAATTTACCAATCTTAAACGATCAATACTTAAAATCTCAAATACAATGTCATCATCTTCATCCAACACACTTGCTATGGCTGGAAAAGGTATTCCTATTTTCAGTGGTCACAACTTTGCTCACTGGAAACTTAAAGCTGAGTGGCATTTGTCCGAAATTCATGAAGAAATGATGAGGACTGTAACGGAAGGACCAATATTTCCAGGAAAGCACATTGATGAGGTCAAGGAAGGAGACAAAGTTGTCCAACGTGCAAGGTGGGTTCAAACTCCTAAATCACAGTGGACAGATGTTGATAAGCTTCTCTTCAATCTAGATCCAAGAGCAAGAAGCATTCTAGGTAATGCTGTTTCTGAACAAATATTCTCCAAGATAGCTGGATGCAGATCCGCCAAAGAAATATGGGATACTTTAATTGTATCTTATTAAGGAGTCCCGATTGTAAGAGAACAAAGGTTGAATAGTCTGATTAGGAATTATGAAAATTTCTATGTAAAAGATAAAGAAACCTTAGCTGACGTGCATACAAGGTTCCAAGTACTGTTGAATGACCTATCTGCTCTAGGAATGATGAAAGAAGATGATGAAATCTGCAAAAAGTTTTTTGACATCTTGCCCAACAAATTTGAATCTGTTATTACATCTCTTGTGGTTAGTGAAAAACTGACCACCTATAAGCTGCCTGTCTCTTCAGATTGTTGCTGAACTTTGAAGAAGCTCAGGAGAGGAAAAAGATAAACACAAGAAGGACCACAAGAGATCCAGAAGCTGCATTAGTTGCTACCAGCAAAAGGAATAAAGAAATTTATTCTAAAGCTGACTCATTTGAGTCTGAGTCACACTCAGACTCAGAATCAGATGATGAAACTGAGGTCAAAAAGCTGAAAAGTCAGCTTGCTTTGTTAACTATGAAACTTGAACAGAAGACGGGCTACAAAGGAAAGAAACCTTTCGATCTGAAGAAGGTGAAATGCTTTAAATGCAATGAATATGGTCACATGGCTGCTGACTGTAAAGTAAAGAATGCTCAGACTGAACACATGGACGAGGTTGCTGAGAGGGCTCAAAGATACCGACAGAAGTATCTTAAATACAAGAAAGACAATAGTTCAAGTATACAAAAGCCTCAAACTGAGCAAAAGGCATTCTTTGCTGAAGAATGGCTAGATGAGGAACTGTCTTCTGATGAGGATGAGGAAGTGGTGGATAAATGCTTAATGGCGTTCACAGAAGAAGTGACTGAAGCTGAGAAATCTGCCTCTCAGTTCGAGAAGGATCTGAAGGAAGCTGAGAGCCTGAGCTGTAACTCAGACTGGAACAAATCAAAGCTTTATAAGGTACACAATTTTGACACTTATACAAATGAACAAAAACTTCAAATGTTTGAGTATATATTTGTTGATTTGACCACCACTTTAGAAGAACAAACTGAATTCAAACAAAAGATTAAAGATCTTGAAAATACTTTGAAAATTAAAGATGATAAAATAATTGAACTAGAAAGTTATAAAGTTCTTTTAAATGCTCAGATTGAAGCTTATAGTGATCTTGCAAAAGAAAATTATAAATTTAGAGAAGAAACTAAGCATTATAAAAGAATTTGTAAGTCATGGTGCATATCATCCTTAAAAAATGAAGATTGTTTGAGCAGACAGGTACCCAAACAAGTTCAAGCTGTGTTGGGTGAGGACTTCAATCTGAAGAAGCATATGACTGAAGAAGAAGAAGAAGCTGAAAAAGCTGAAAGAAAAAAATTGTTTTCAAACCAGAAATTCTTCCAAATACTTTCACTTATATGAAAGGAGAAAAAACAATGATGTCAAATGCTTTTGTCAAACCTGTAATTTCCCAAGTTTTTAATAAAAGTGATTCTTCATCTTCTTCTCAGTCTGAATGTGTTAATTTATCTGAAACTGATACAAATGTGCATGCTGAAAAAGATTATGTACATTTAAATGACTTGCCCAAGGTTGTGAGTAAACCTAAGATTCAGCGCCAAGTCAGTTCCAAAATTCCTAACAAAAGTCATGAAACAAAAACTATTGATAAATTGGGGAATCAATTGTTGGAACTGACTAACATCGTAAAAACTCTAGTCAGGAATAAATCACCTAATCACATCAGGCCCAAGACTCCTCCTAAGAGAATTTGCTACAATTGTGGTGAAAAAGGACATGAAGCTGTGTTTTGTAAACAACTGACCCAGTCTAGACCACAGAAAAACGTTTTTCAAAAGTCAGTCTCACCAAAACATTGGTCAGCTCCACCTATACATAAGTCAGTTTCACCAAAGTCTAGGTCAGTTTCACCAAAGTCAGTTTCACCTCAAAAGCAAAGAAACACATCTCCATCAAAGACAACATCTGTGAAACCTACCAAGACTAAGTCAGTTTCATCTCGAGTCAGTCTCAAAGATACTCCATGTAAATACCGTGGTGTCATAGGTCATTATTCTGTCAACTGCATGAAGGAAATAAATAAATGGAACTACACCAGGTCCAAAACTGACTGCAAGACTGAACCTGAACTTAAATCTGCTTCAGTTCATGGATCCACTCTAAACTGGGTACCCAAAAGGAACTAATATTCTTTATTTCATGTGCAGGACTCTACAAAATGGTATCTAGATAGTGGAGCTTCAAGGCACATGACTGGAATGAAGTCTTTTCTACAAGACTATAAAGAAGAAGATGGGCCTCAAGTGAGATATGGTGACAACGGGGTTTCAATGACACGAGGATATGTAAAGATTCATGCTAGAGCTGTCACTTTCAAGAGAGTTGCATATGTGGAAGGCTTACAACATAACTTACTAAGTGTGAGTCAAATCACTGATGAAGACCATGAAGTCAGATTCAGAAAGCAAGCTGGAATAATCTACAGTGCCAAGGGAAA
>CAJVGC010000065.1:27543170-27623510 GCA_910822075.1 Senecio squalidus | reverse complement strand
TCCCCTTCAAAAACCTCTAAAATGATGATGACATCAGGAATTTCACTCAAGACGTTGATGAATCACTTTATCAGGCATGGGAGCGTTACAAAGACATGTTACATAAATGTCCCAGCATGATCTCAACAATCAACAGGTTATCAAGACATTTTACAAAGGGGTTGATCGTCAAACTCGTAACGAGTTAGACTCTAAAGGAAAAATCCCACGAAAAATTCCAGCTGATGCTTGGGCTGCCATCGAAGGACATGCTAAACACTCCAAGCTATGGGAAGACGGTGGTAAAGGAAGAAGGAAAATGGCAGATAACAACGACGGTCTCGCTGCTATAACTAACAAGCTGGATAGTATGGGAAGAGACATCAAGCGCGTAAATGAAAAAGTTCATGCTATTCAAGTCGGTTGCGACATTTGCAACGGATACCATCTGACAAAGGATTGCCCTAGGAAGGATGAGGAAGAAGCCACTGAAGAGGTAATGTATGGAGATTACCAAGGAGGAGACACGAATAACAACAACTATCGCCAAGGAGGAGACAACAATGGTTATCGCAACCCCTACAAAAACAATCAGGGAAATTCAAATGGGCAGAAACTATATCGGCAAGGACCACCGGGGTTCTATGCTAAGGAGACTCCTAAGGGACCGTTTCCGCCTAAAGACGATTTACATGAACTGATGAAACAACTCATGACAACAAATAATCAGTTTATGCAAACCACGATCAAGCGAATGGATGACACTGATTCCATCATCCGTAATCAAAGCGATTCAATTAAGCAACTAGAAGGCACTATGGGACAACTAGCGAAAGTAGTACAAGAAAGATTTCCGGGACAGCTACCGAGCTTCACGGAAACAAATCCTCGAGATCACGTCAAAGCAGTTACCACCCGTAATCATCCGTAATCAAAGCGCTTCAATTAAGCAACTAGAAGGCACTATGGGACAACTAGCGAAAGTAGTACAAGAAAGATTTCTGGGACAGCTACCGAGCTTCACGGAAACAAATCCTCGAGATCACGTCAAAGCAGTTACCACCCGAAGTGGTAAAACTCTCAATTCTTCTTTTACAGGTGTTACTAACAAAGTTCCTTTTAATTTTGCACTGGTTGACAAAGAAGACGAACACGGGAAAGCAGATTCACCGAAAATACAGCTACTGCTGAAAGCCAACCGGCGGCTGCTGAAGCCCAACCGGCGGCTAACATTTTCCAGCCGGCGGCTGAGCCACTGATCTTGAAGAAAAATCCACCGGTCGTCTCTACAAAGCCGAAAACCACACCGGTGGTTAAGGACTTCACACCTTCTGTTCCATACCCTGATGGTTTGAAGAAGGACAAAGACAATGTCACTTACCACAAATTTCTCGAGAACATGAAACAACTTCACATTAATATTCCGTTTATTGAGGCGATTGCTCAAATGCCAAAGTATGCGAAATACTTGAAGGATCTTGTGACAAATAAGAGTAAGCTGGAAGACGCTTCCAAAGTCACCATGAATGCCCGATGTTCCGCATTGATGCAAAACAAGTTACCTCCGGAATTAAGCGATCCAGGCGCTATTTCTATTCCTTGTTTAATTGGCAACTTAAATGTGAACAATGCATTAGCTGATCTAGGAGCAAGTATTTCTTTGATGCCATATTCCATGTATGCAAGGTTAGGTTTAGGAGAACCCAGACCTATTCGTATGTGCATTGAATTAGCTCACCGCTCTGTTCAATATCCTAGGGGAGTTGTTGAAAATGTCCTTGTTAAAGTAGACAAATTTGTGTTCCCTTGTGATTTTGTGATTCTTGATATGGTTGAAGACCCTAGAGTACCGATAATTCTATGACGTCCATTCTTAGCCACTTCTCACTCCTTGATTGATGTTTTTAACCGTAGAATCACCATGCAAGTAGGAGACGAGAAAGTTGTTTTTAATGTTAATGATTCAATGGAATATCCTTCTGTAGTAGATGATACTTGTTATTATTTAAATGCCTATGACATTTCCGATGATGAGTTTGTGCGGATGTTACTGGAGGATGATCAAACTGATTCATTCATTACTGAAGGCTGGAGTGGAGATTTCGACTCTGCAAAAGAGTTAGCTGAGTTTGGTATGCTATTGGAGGAAGTCAAGTCTACATTGACCACCGAAAATCAGGAAACAAACGAAGAAAAACCACCAGCTAAATCCAGCCGGCGGCTGTCCAAAGCCAACTGACGGCTGAAAAGCCAACCGGCGGCTGGGAGTGCCCAGACAGCGGCTGGACTGCCCAGTTCAGGGATTTCGGTTCACGGTGTTCCATGTTCACGAGCTGAGATTATGGAGATCAAAACGTCAATTGAAGAACCACCCAAACTGGAATTGAAACCACTCCCATCACATCTGGAGTATGCATATTTGCAAGGTACAAGTGACTTACCCGTTATAATTTCTTCTAACTTATCTTGTAGGGAGAAAGATCGTTTGTTACAGGTACTTAAAGCTCATAAGCAAGCTCTTGCATGGAAGATCACTGATATTCGGGGAATTAATCCATCATTTTGTACGCACAAAATTCTAATGGAGACAGACTTCAAGCCGGTCGTGCAACCGCTTCGACGTTTAAACCCGAAAGTGAAGGATGTGGTGAGGAAGGAAATCATCAAGTTGTTGGATTCGGGACTCATATACCCAATTTCTGACAGTCCATGGGTGAGTCCGGTGCATGTGGTTCCGAAAAAGGGCGGTATAACAGTTGTTGCCAACGAAAAGAATGAGCTGATTCCTACACGAACGGTAACAGGGTGGCGTGTATGCATTGACTACCGCAAGTTGAATAACGCCACCCGCAAAGATCATTTCCCTTTACCATTTGTCGATCAAATGCTTGAACGGTTAGCCGGGAAAGCCTTTTATTGTTTCTTAGATGGTTTTTCAGGTTACTTCCCAGATTCCCATTGAGCCGGAAGATCAAGACAAGACCACCTTCACGTGTCCCTTTGGCACGTTTGCCTATCGAATAATGCCATTCGGTCTGTGCAGTGCACCTGCTACCTTTGAGCGGTGTATGATGGCAATCTTTCACGATATGGTGGAGCAATTTATGGAGATCTTTATGGATGACTTTTCGGTCTTTGGAGATTCATTTGATTCGTGCCTGGTACACTTGGAGAAGATGTTGGCGAGGTGTGAAATATCCAATTTGGTGCTTAACTGGGAGAAGTGTCATTTCATGGTCCGCGAAGGAATTGTTCTAGGACACAAAATCTCAAGTGCGGGGATCGAGGTGGATCAATCCAAAATTGAAGCTATTTCGAAATTACCCCCACCAACGAATGTCAAGTCGGTAAGGAGTTTTCTAGGTCACGCAGGTTTTTATAGACGTTTCATCAAAGATTTTTCTACAATTGCGCGACCTATGAATCAACTTCTAGAAAAAGATTGTAAATTTAATTTTTCTTCATCTTGTTTAACTGCATTTAACATTTTGAAAGAAAGACTGATTTCAGCACCGATTATGACTAGTCCCAATTGGGATTTACCGTTCGAGCTGATGTGTGATGCGAGCGATTATGGGGTCGGAGCAGTTTTAGGACAACGGATTGAGAAAAGATTTAAACCAATTTACTACGCAAGCAAAACCCTTACAGATGCGCAGGAAAATTACACCACCACTGAAAAAGAATTGCTCGCTGTTGTTTTTGCTTTTGATAAATTTAGATCTTACTTAATTATGTCTAAAACTATTGTATTTACTGACCATTCTGCCTTGAAATTTCTTTTTAGCAAGAAGGATACCAAACCACGATTACTCCGCTGGATTTTACTTTTGCAGGAATTTGATATTGAAATTCAGGACAAGAAAGGAGCAGAGAACTTGGCGGCAGACCATTTGTCTAGGTTGGAAAACCCGGAATTGGAGAAGCTGGATGAGTCGGTGATACGGGACACTTTCCCCGATGAAGCTCTAATGACGGTCAAAGTAAGTGACGAGGTACCTTGGTTTGCTAACATTGCTAATTACTTGGTTGCCAAAACCCTTCCCACGAATAAAACTTATCAGCAAAAGAAGCGATTCTTCACTGATTTGAAACATTATATTTGGGAAGACCCGTTTTTGTTTCGTGCTTGTGCAGATGGCGTAATTCGGAGATGTGTTGCTGGTGAGGAAAAGAACAAGATTTTATGCCATTGCCATTCGGGACCTGTAGGAGGACATCATGCTGCAAACTTCACAGCCAAACGTGTTTTTGATGTCAGGTTCTATTGGCCATCAGTGTACAAGGATGCTCACGAGTTTGTGAAGAAATGTGACGCTTGTCAACGGACCGGTAATATTTCTTCGCGCGATGAGATGCCACAAACGGGTATCCAGGTATGTGAAATTTTCGATGTATGGGGTATTGATTTTATGGGACCCTTTCCTTCAAGTCGGGGAAATAAATATATTTTAGTAGCCGTCGACTACGTATCAAATTGGGCCGAAGCAAAAGCTTTACCCACCAATGATGCGCGAGTCGTAATCAATGATTTGAAACAATTATTTTCCCGGTTTGGTACCCCTAAAGCTTTAATTAGTGATAGGGGTACACATTTTTGTAACGCCCAACTTGAGAAGGTGTTGAAACGATATGGTGTGAACCATAAATTTTCAACAGCTTATCACCCCCAAACAAGCGGACAAGTCGAGGTTACTAACCAAGGCTTGAAGAGCATTTTGGAAAAGTCGGTCGGTGCAAATCGTAAGGATTGTTCCGATAAGTTAGACGATGCTCTTTGGGCGCATAGGACTGCATTTAAAACTCCTATTGGTTGTACTCCTTATCGTTTAATTTATGGTAAAGCGTGTCACTTACCCGTTGAAATTGAGCACAAGGCCTATTGGGCTTTGAAAGCTGCAAATATGGAAATGATACCTGCAGGGAAGAACAGGTTCCACCAAATCCAGGAATTGGACGAGTTGCGCATGAACGCCTATGAAAACTCAGTATTTTACAAGGAACGGACGAAGAAATGGCACGATAAGCGTATCAAGACGGATAGGAACTTCATCGACGGTGATATGGTTCTACTCTACAATTCTAGATTGAAGTTATTTCCGGGGAAATTACGGTCAAGGTGGTCGGGGCCGTATATCGTGCTAGATGTATTTCCTTACGGTACAGTGGAAATTGCCAACGAAAAGGGCGAAAGTTTTAAGGTGAATGGGCATAGATTGAAGAAACAATATGCCGATGGACGTGACACCAAGTTTGACTTATTTGGATCCGACGAGGAGCTCGATCTCCATGAACGTGACGGTTAACAAACGTGGTTTGAGTCGAGCTTAACGACTCTTCACTAAACAAATAGCGCTTACGGGAGACAACCCGCTTCTTTTCCTTTTATTTTATTTTGTTCAGAAAAATTTTAAAAAATACAAAAAAATCCGAAAAACAACAAAGAAAACCAAAAATATATGTACGCTACGTGTTTTTCTCTATTAATATTTGATTTTTTGTTTCAGGATCACTTAGTTCATCATATGAGAGCTGCTAAACATGTCGGAAACCAGGTTAGATCGTGTTAAACCACCGAACGAAAAAACATTAATTTTTGGAACATAACAATTTGGCCGACGGCTAAAAGCCAGACGGCGGCTAAAAATTCCAGCCGCCGGCTGAAACATCAGGTTTTAAAAAATATATAGCCCGTAACAATTCACATACACACACTTATCTTTACAAACCGGCGGCTGAACCATTCTCCCCATTTTTTCCGTTCGATTTTCTTCATATTCTTTCACTTACATCTCTAATTTAAACACCAAGGTATGATTTCTACACTCCTCTTTCTTGTTTTTTTTCTTTGATTTTTAATGAAGAATACAAATTGGGGGTTTTCAAATCTGGAAATGTTATTGCTTAATTTTACAATTAATTGTTAGGATTCATTCCTTAGATGATTTGTATGCTTAGGCCTTGCTTACTTTTCGATTTCCATGGTTTAATTTTGTTTAGACGTACTTGAAAGAATTGGGGTTTTTTGCTAGGACATTTGTCACTTGGTATTACTACAATTAGTTAATAGGTTTATTCTTTGCAACTATTTGTTGGTTAAATTGAGTGTTACATTCGAATTTCCAGGTTTTAATTGACGGAAAAAAGTTTGTATGTTTAAGTGTAATTTGGGTTGATAATTGAATTATTTCTAGGATTTAGTTGTTAACATTTGAATTGGGATTGTAGATTAAGGAAATGGTTTAACAGATACAACGAATTTTATTTGTGCAATTCGTGGCTTGCATTATACTTTTGATAGTGGTCCATTTACAGCAGTTCGACCAATTAACAGCAACACAAAAGACCAGACCTGGCATTTAGCCGGCGGCTGAATCTGGCCAGCCGGCGGTTCCCTTCCAGCCGGCGGCTGAATTTAGCCAGCCGACGACCAAATCTCGATGTGTGCGAAATTATTGCTTTTTGTTTCGACCTGTTTTTGCGACTTTCTATTTTTTCGCGTTGTTCTATCTTACTAATATGGTTGTTCTGATTTGTTTCATGCAGGATATGGCCGACGAAAATGCTCCACAAGAGATCCCACCTCACGTCCACTTTATGACATTAACCACTCTTACCTACGAGTACCACTTAGGCTTGGCATGACTCAACAGAGGCAGGCAGAGATACAGGCCAAATTGGCCACCATGCAGCAGTACCCAGTTTATGCTCCTTCCGGTATCGATTGGGGGTTTTTGAACGAGGTCATACCACATGATACACGTTTTGCATCGGGAGCTGCCGAAATTGAGGAGATGCTAGAGGTTAATTATGGGACATTTGTTTGTAGAGCTTGGGATAGATTATTTTCAATCAACGAGCCAATTTACATCGAGGCCACTTACGAGTTCTATAGCTCTTTCGCCTTCAACCACGCCAACCCCGATCCAACCGCCAAAACAATGCAGTTTCTATTAGGGGGAGAACTTAGGAAGATGACGCTGAAAGAGTTTGGGGAAGCTCTTGGGCTATTTGACGAGGCCGACTTAGCAAACCCGGATTTTGATGATTTCATGGCTGCGGGGATTAAAACTCCTACTTATTCCGAAAACGCAGCCATTTGGTCCATGATAGCTAGTGGAGTGTTAAGCACCGAACGGGCCCCATCATATACTCAGATTCGGGATCCGAAGGTTCGGGCCATCTTTGCCTTGGTGTGTTTGTTTGTTATTGGCCGGAAGTCGGGTATTGAGAAATGCCACAAGGAGGAGTTGTTTTGGTTGGGGTGCATTGTATAAAAGCGGGTCATCAATGTCCCGTTTATTCTAGCCCGTTGGATGACTCAAATACTGAAGGGCGCACGACCCGGAAGTGTAAGTAGAGGAGGTCATTTTGTTACCGTCATTGGTAAACGTTTGAGACTCCGTGGAGCAGGATTTGATCGGTGTACTACCTTGACACCAGAGATGCGCCTTTTGGGTGCAGCGTGGTTTAAGTCAGCTGGTATAGTGACTAGGTTTGTAGCTCCAGGGGGCCATATGACCTATAGATGGGCTTAGACGGGCAGCTGGAGAGAGCAGTAGTCGGGGTATAGAGGAGTCAGATGATGAGGATGCTCCACCAGTTCAGGAGACGGATTTGACAGCTCAGATCGCTGCACTTACATCGAGCATGGGGCAGATGTCATCTCGGTTCGACTCGTTCGCTGACCATATGGAGGATCGTTACTACGATCTCAACTCCAACATTAGCATGGTCAGCAATCAGGTTGGATATTTGCAGACTGAGTTTGACAGCCGGAATCGCTATCCGGACGATGTGAGTTTAAGAGTTATTAATTATTTTGATGGACCTTTTGAGCGGTGTCTTTAATAAAAAAAAAAAAAAAGAAAAAAAAAATACATCTATTAAAGCCGGTACTAGGTAACCAATATTTGTTGAAGTGATTTAACGAAATTAGCGAGAAATAAAATTCTCAATCGAACCGTTGAAGAATTAAGGCGAAGTTTGGTCTTGGGAGTTTCATTAGAATGAGCCATTAGGGATAATCAATCGAGTTTTGAAAGTAATATGGTTTTTGAGTAAAATATTTGGATTTGTAGACTAATTGGAAGTTATTTGTTTCATATCATTCATTATAATTCACTTTCATTCCATTTTTTCCATCATTTTTACCCATCACCCATTGATATGACCATAAGTCCTCTGAACTAGTTACTTAGACTCAATCGGTGGAGAAGCGTATCGTTATCAAACCTATGATAAAATACTTGTCATGACTTAGATTAGCTTTTTGAGTGATTGAGTGTTATACTTCCCAAATCGTGAAATGTTTAGTTATGCATTTAAATTTTGGCTTGGTAATTGTTAAATTCATCTTCGTAAATAAATTTTTTGTAATTTACTTGATTCGTTGGGTATTTTATTTTTATTGAAGATGATTGTTTTGTTCTAAATCTGATAGTTTACTTGAGGACAAGTAAGATTCAAGTGTGGGGAATTTGAAATGCTTAAAATAATCGATATTTTGTAATCATATTTCTCATTTTTACTCTAATTTTCTGCAACTTTTGTTATGATCTGGTATATTTTCAGTTATAATTGCATATTGGAGTTACATTTGGATAATGGAGCGAAAAGGAGCTAAAACCGGCTCGGAACGGAGACAAACGAGCAACAAAAGTGAAGGTTGAAGAACCAGCCGACAACTGAAATTATTTAGCCGGCGGCCGGATTAAATTTCCACCATTTGTTCCTAAACGTGCCGCGGAAGCAACTTTTTCACCCGTGTATTCCAGCCGCCGGCTGAATTCAGCCAGCCGCCGGCTAAATAGGGTGCTTCAGACTCTATTTAAAGGGCTTCTAGGGTTCGAGTTTTAATCATCCTTTTCCATATTTTCACCCTACATTCGACCTGGAGAGCTGCAAGGAGAGTTCTGGAAGCCTTTGATCACGTTGGAAGCTTTGATTAATCTCTTTTAATCATCTTTGAAGTTAGCTACTTTTGGTTTGCACTTTATTCATTATTTTCTTGATACAATGTCTTTGTTTAAGAATTCTATTGTTATTTTGTTACAATCCAACATGAGCTAAACTCCTTAAGTGATTGCTTGGATTGGTGAACCTGGATCTATGTTTAATTAAGTTTATGTTTGAACTAATTGGTTTTTCCGTTATTATTTACGTTTAATTGCGATCCATGTTTATTCAAAGTCGTTAAATTTACTACTTAGCGTGATTGATAGATCTATATCATAGCTAGCGTTCTTATAAATTTATCAGTTATTTACGATTATATAATTTATTAGATAATTGTAGCTTGACACTTAATTGAGATAGGCTAAGATATTAGTAATTTGATGAATTGAATGAACATGACAATTATATCAAAATTGAATAATTGAGACTTTTGTTAATTCGTAGTCGACAGATTAAATTGTAAATAATAGTGAAATTAAAACACAATTTAGAGTGGATAATCTAAGATAGCACTTGATGTACGATTAGTCGTATGATCTTTCTCTAAAATTGTAGGATTAGATAACTCTAACAGGAAATCTAATTATTATTGAAATCACAGTTAAACCAATCAAACATATTCTTATTATTCATGATCCAGGTGAAACGTAATTCCAAGTAATCGCTGCTTTTTAATATCTGATTAAATCTAAAAGTCTTTTCGAAACAGTTTTTCATCCGCAATTCCATTTAGTTAATTAAATTGCTATTTTAATTTAGTTATTTGTTTTCTGAAATATGTTCTCGCAGAACTAAAACGTCCCCCATATTTACTTGCTTTATTTAGTTTAATTATATAATTTGAGATAACGAATATAAATACACGTTCCCTGAGTTCGATCCGAACTTACTGATTCTATATTATCGTACGATCAGGTACATTGCCTGTATTGTGTGTTAATCTACTTTGGTAAAATCCTTTTCTAAACTTTAAATAATTTTATGTTATAAAATACACATCACACCCTCAGGCCGATGGTCAGAGTGAGAGGACGATCCAAACGCTTGTAGATATGCTGAGAGTGTGTGTAGTTGACTTCGGAGGAAGTTGGGACCCTCACTTGCCCTTAGTCGAGTTTTCCTATAACAACAGCTACCATGCCAGCATCAAGTGTGCTCCATTCGAGGCCTTATACGGACGCAAGTGTTGGTCGCCTCTTTGTTGTTTAGAAGTTGACGATCGATAACTTACAACGCTTGATATCGTCCAGGAAACCATCGACAAGATCACTACCATTCGGGAAAGGCTGAATACATCTCGTACCCGGCAGAAGAGCTATGTTGACAACCGAAGGAAACCCCTCGAATTCCAAGTTGGTGATAGAGTGCTTCTCAAAATATCGCCATGGAAGGAGGTAGTCCGTTTTGGGAAACGCGACAAGTTGAGCCCAAGGTACACAGGTCCATTCGAGGTGATAGAGCGAATCGGCCTAGTGGCATATCGACTCCAACTCCCGCAGACTCTTTCCAACGTCCACTACGTCTTCCATGTCTCGCACTTGAAAAAGTGCTTATCGGACGAAACCATTGTCATTCCACTGGACGAGGTCCATATCGACAACAAACTTAACTTTATCGAAGAACCGCTTGAGGTTGTAGATCGAGAGGTAAAATAGCTCAAGCAGAGTCGTATTCCTATTGTCAAGGTTCGGTGGAATTCCTGACGAGGTCACGAATTCACGTGGGAGCGTGAATACCAGATCCGTCAGAAGTATCCACATCTGTTCAAGGACTCTCCCTCCCGATGAGGCTAACTAAATTTCGGGACAAAATTCTTTTCAACCCGGGGAGAATGTGACAACCGTCTTATTTCAGGTGAAAACCGCATTCTCTATCTTTGAGTTAACTATGATATGATCTTATCTTTACTTGTCTCGTAAGCGAGTGTGAGTCAGAATCGAAATCGGAATCATAAAATGAATCCTAACACCAAGAAAAACACTTAGTGAACGTGTCTAAGTTCCTATCTAAATTAACTGGAAACTTTCAACTAACGAAAATGCTTAACAATGGAACGAACGAAAAACGAAATATTGTTGAAACTGGCCCCAAATGCGCCGCATAAGACCCCTATGCGCCGCATAAAGGGTGCAGTCCAGCAATATTTTGTTAACACCAAAAACTTAACCAAACGGACCCAAACTAGAGCCCAACACTTTAGCTCCGGGTTGAACATGCCCAAAGGCCTTGTGATGGTCCAATAACTCCATTTTATCCCCACTATATCAATTACAAAAACACAAACACACACAACATACACAAACACACCCTTTGCTTGCTCTCTCTCTCTCTCTCTCTCTTTACCAAACTCTCTCAAGAAAACACACACACCCCTCTTTAATTACAGTTATTTTCACACCAAATATACAGAAGCATAACCACATTAAACACCTACAAATCGTTCATAAACAAGAAGGAAGAAAGGAGCTTTCATTCTTTTGGGTTAAAATCGATTTCTAAGCTTTTTGGGTCAAAAATCACCAAGAGATTACTCCAACCATCTTCAAATCACTTTCTACTCGGTATATATCTTTCAAACCTTTTGTTTTTACAACATATACTCTTTCCATGTACGATCTAACAACTAAAAATGAGTTTTTATGAAGATTTGTGGCCATTTATGAACAAAAACGGGTTTTTATAAAATGGATGTTTAGATCCATGAATTTGTGGTTAAAAACTCAAAATAAACTGTAAAACATAGAGTATTTATATGTATCTATGGTTGCATGTCGAAATCCACCACCAAAATAGCAGTTTCGAGCAACAAAACGAATTTCCCAACAAAACGAAGGTCCCTTATGTGGCGCATTCTTGACCCAGGTTCTTGGGAAATGGGTTGTTTCGGCTATTTAACGCAACCTTGAGCTAATTTCCTTAAACCGAGTCAAATAACCTGTAATGAGCTTAACTTACATATAAATGGACTAATTGAACAAGTTTATATAACTTTGTGTTTGGTATAAAGATATGAATTATGTTTATGAAAATTGTTAAGCGGGAAAGTGTTTTGAAATTGGACTTAATGATTTTGGCGCAGAAGCGCTGCCCAATTTTCGGTAGACCTAAAACCAACACTTATAATAAAAGCATTTCGTTAACTAACGACATTATAAACTTATGAACATTGGTACTTATTCAATCTTGGTATTACTTTAGGATTTTCGTGATTCCGACCCGATTCGACTTCATTCCGCACTCGTAGCATCTTTAGCAAACCGTGAGTTACAACCCTACCTTTTATTTACTGTTTTTAAATGAATCTTTTAGGGGAAACATGAGAACCAAAATTATTAATTTCCACACTCGGCACTTGTTCAAATTTATTTATTTGCCACGCTCGACAGTTGTTGAACTTTGATTGATCGTATAAGTAACATGACTCTTGAAGAGAATATAACATGAATCTTAAGTGACAACTACTAGTTTTAAAATAACATTAATGCCCATTTTGTAACGCACACTATTAGCTTTGTTAAGCCGTTTAGTAATTATGGGTAACGATACTTAGGAAATAACCGTTCCTTACTTAGGCGGCAGCTTAAGTACATATTACTCGATCGAACATGACTCCTCGTAAGTAGTGCGGGGTAAGGGGCTTCACGGTTGGTTAATCGGTTTAGTGTGAACACTTAAGTTATATTATGCCAAGTAGTCGTTATACATGATCTGAATCAATTGTTTATGGTTCGTAACTATCTTTTGGGTACTGTTCACTGTTCGTAACTATATTTAGAGTACTGTTCACGATTCGTAACTATTCTTTAAGTATTGTTCTACTTATCGAAACTATTAAGTATTGATATACCTGACTCAAAACTTTTTAGTCGAAGACTAGAAAGCTGTGACTCACTCGCTACTTTTGTAGTTTGACACTTTTTCTCATGTTTTCAGGAAACCAAATGTAAGGACAAGAAGTTCATACTATGGATGGGTCAGGCATGTCACGTGATTTCAAGAATTGGGAGAAGACCTATTTATATATTGGGAATTTCGTTAAACAATTAATTATGTACTTTTGTTATGCAACTCGTTAAATGCTTGGCTATTTTCAACTTGTAAACTCTTATTTTCTATCTTAAATGACTTGAAACCGTATGTTTTTAATTATAACTCGTGTAATGATATCGTTGCTCTTCGCACCTTGTGTTTCCGCTTTAGGGGGGTGTGACATCTACTCATACTAGCGAACATAAATTTGGGGGGAAATGATTGAGCCTCCTGTTATGCCTCGGTCTCAACCTCAAGTTGATGTTACTCCAATTCGTAGGTCCGAAAGGGGAACATGTGCACCTCAAAAGCTAAACCTAAATGTAGTTTTAGATAATGAGGATCATGTATTTGGGGATCCTAGTGAACCTCGAACGTTCAAAGTTACATTATCAGGGTCTGACTCTGAAAAATAGCTTAAGGTTGCAAATATGGAGATGCAGTCCATGAAAGACAACGACGTTTGGGATTTGATTCATTGTCCTCCAAATACCAAAAAGGTGGATTGTAAATGTTTTTTAAATAAAGACTGACATGGATGGAAATATACACATCTATAAAGCTCGTCTCATCGCAAAAGGTTTTACTCAAGTCTATGATAGAGATTATGAAGAAACCTTCTCCCAGTGGCAGACATTAGAGCTATTAGAATTCTCTTAGCTATAGCGGCGTTCTATGACTATGAGATATGACAAATGGATGTCAAGACAGTCTTCTTGACTAATTATTTAGATAAGCCATGTGTACATCAAAAAGCCAATGGGAGTAATGTTACTTTCCTTATCTTATATGTAGAT
This sequence comes from Senecio squalidus, assembly GCA_910822075.1. Classification (NCBI taxonomy): domain Eukaryota; kingdom Viridiplantae; phylum Streptophyta; class Magnoliopsida; order Asterales; family Asteraceae; genus Senecio; species Senecio squalidus. Next base: position 27,609,747 of record CAJVGC010000065.1, on the reverse strand, counting down.
GACATACTAATTATGGGAACTCACATTCCAATGTTACAAGATGTAAAATCTTATCTTGGAAAGTGTTTCGCCATGAAAGATTTAGTAGAAGCGACATACATTTAAGGAATCAAGATCTGTAGAGACAGACAAAAACGCAATGTGCTTCTACACCTTAGGAGGTGGAGCGCATGCAGAGAATACCTTATGCTTCGACAGTATGGTTGATTATGTATGCGGTTAGATGCAAAAGGCCTTATGTGGCTTTCGCACAGAACATTGTTAGTAGATACCAACAGAATCATGGTAAAACCATTGGATTTATGTCAAGAACATTCTTAAGTACCTTAGGGCTACTAAAGATATGATTCTTGTTTATGGTGGAAATACAGAGGCCGATCTAAAAGATATTGGATATTGTGACGCCGGCGAAGCCATGTCTACAACAGAATCCTAGTACATCGCACCTTCAGAAGCTGCTATGGAAGCTTTTTGGATAGGCAAATTTATTTCTGGGCTTGACGTGGTTCCCAAAAATAAATCTCCAATGGATATGTATTGCAACAATTCAGGAGAAATTATTATAGCCTATGAACCTGGTGTTCAGAAATGAGCCAGATACTACCATCGGAGATATCACTATGTTCGTGAGCAAACCGAACAAGGTGAACTCAATTTACTCAAACTTCACACAAACGATATTCTAGTCGATCCCTTTACGAAGGCATTATCAAAAGCGAAACTAACTCAAAATGATGAGGGTATAGGACTTTATTGAGATAGTACTCACATGTAGATCTATGTTTAGTATTTGGATAAAGGATGTATTAGACAATTTATTATTAAATGAAATAAATATTGGATAAATGTATTTTTTATTTATTATATTAATTGTATCATATTTTTCATGTTTTAATCCTTGAATAATATTTTTAGCATATATTATTATTCTAAATATCCGTTGTTAATTAATTATATGGGAATATAATTAAACTAGAGAATATCTGAGTGTTTGGTCAGCTAGACTATCCCATCAATGAATTATAACTTTATGAGTCTTATACATGCTTAAAGTGGGAGCTGTTGGTATTTGAACACGTCAAATAACATATGTGTCTATAAATATGTGAGCCTACAGGGTTGCACACATTGACATTTAGACATGACTATACGTTTATATATTTATTATATATTACTTAATATGTTAAGTGTAATATTTAATAAAAGGATGATGTATTATGTCATTATGGAGTTTTTTCTAATTATAATACAACTTGTACTCCAAGGTATTGATTTGCTATAAAAGGAACTTCAAAGGTCATTATTCATGACACCATAATCGATATAGGGATCTTAACCTAAATCGACTTCCTCCTTGTTCCTAGCCAATCGATTCATCAAACCCAAAGAGGGTTTTGGTTTGTTTGAGGTTTGAGCTTAGAGGGTTTCGATACCTAGGAGGTGAGTGCGAACACAAGGTTTAAAGCAACCAAGTTACTAGAAGCTATACAAAGGTTGTGGGAGCTAGACAAGAGTTGCAGAATTAGTAAACGTGTACTAGTATACAAGTCTGTTGCTAAAGATGGTGTCATGTACAAGCCCGTAGAAGGATTTCACTATAAATCCTAACGAGGTTAATCAACAACAAATGTACAGTTTTTAACCTAGTTAATATTAATTATGTATTTGATTTTAATTGCTTCTGCTGCATGTTGTTTGACAATCTGATTATATATATATATATATATATATGTGTGTGTGTGTGTGTGTGTGTGTGTGTGTTGTGTTGTGTGTATGTGTGTGTGTGTGTGTGTGTGTGTGTGTGTGTGTGTGTGTTATACAATGTATAACCTATACAAACCCTGAAAAAAGTTCGAATTTTGACAACTTTTTATTTTTTTGTGTATGGTCCAATGTTGAAATTCGTAAGGCAATATCACATGTGATTGGAACACTAAATACGTATTTCAAAACTTATATTTTTTTATATTACGTACATTTAACTAGAATAAAAAAGCAAAACAAAAAAATAATATGTAAAACTACTGAAATCACATCTGATAAAAAGGTGATTTGTAATATAAACTTTCAAAACTCGTAAAAGAAAAACCCGAAAATAAATTTCGTCTGACTTTTATCAAGTGAATACTCTATATAAAAAGAAGTAAATGCTTGTTTTAACAGTGTAATTTATTCGCTTAATATATTTACCGTTACCGTTTATGGGATAATTAATTTTTAAACAAAAATAAATTATAATGGGTTTTTGAAAATGAAAAATTATGATTGTTCCATTTAATCTCAAATTCCCTAACCCTATTTAGATAATTTTATAGGCCACTCATGTATTAAGTTATGTTTTTTTATGTCAATTTCGTCAAAAGGTTGAATTTTTTTTTAAAATGTTAAGATATCATAATTAAAAAAAATTCTTGCATCTAAATTTGTAAAATAACAAACATGTTGGAAATCATACTAAAAACTTTGTCAAGCAGCGAAGGCATAACAATTATATAAAAACGTTTCTAAAAACATATATCTATATATAGAGGTGGGTTCATTTAGGAACCACTAAATATTTAGGAACCATTAGGAACCAATATTCACCAGTGTATATATATGATATTCACCAGTGTATATAAAACATATGCATATATATATATACACTGGTGAATATTATATGTATATACACTGGTGAATATTATATGTATATACACTGGTGAATATCATATTAAATATACACTGGTGAATATCATATATATACACTGGTGAATATTGGTTCCTAATGGTTCCTAAATATTTACATGGTTCTTAAATGAAACCAACTCTATATATATATATATATATATATATGGTGAGGTTCAATAGGGATCCCTTTTTTTCTAGAGATCCAGGGATCACCTTTAGAGCCACACAATTTCATTAATAGATCAAACCCACGGAGGGGTATTTTAGTCATATTGAAAAAATATTAAAGTTACACGCGCCCCTATGTGTAATTGTTTCCACCGCATATTCTGGCTCAAGCGACAACAAACCTCACATCACTCACTCACTTTTGAGTCTTCCCCCAATTTCTCATAAATTATTAGGTGAAAATCACCGGCGATGACGACGGAGGAACCACCACTCTCCGCCTCATCACCACTCGACAAACCTCATTTACGAGTTCCAGTTACAAGTAAGGGGTTTATTAAAAGAAAGTAAATCGGCGGAATGAGATGCAGTGGTACGTCGTAGCATCGCTCCTGACTGTTCTGACAAGTTATCAGGTATGAACCCTAATTTTGATCCATTTTACTTAATTAATTAGGGTTTTTGTAATTTGAATTGGAATTTGAACAGGGAATATTAACAACATTGTCACAGAGTAATGGTGGATACAAGTATGACTATGCTACTATTCCTTTTTTTGCTGAGCTCTTCAAGGTCCCCTACCTAACCTTCTTTTATTAAATCACTTACTTCAACCATTCTAATCCTTTAACTGTAACTGTATTGCAGCTTCTTGTATCTAGCATCTTCTTTTACCCCTTCCACACAACCTTAACAAATCAAACTTACGTAAACAAAAACAAAGATTCGTAACGAAAAAATGGAAGGGAGCTTGTTAAAAGCTGTTTTTTTTTTATCAAAACTTTGGTGAACAAGATTAAAATCACTTATGTACTATATAATCAGTGGCAATACGGTCGAGTTAGGTAATACATTTCATGTAAGTATCCTCAAAAATAAACCTTATGTAAAGTGTGCAGAAAAGTAGTGATAAGTCATAAAATGCTTAAATATAACGAAAACCTAGCTCGTATGTTTTTATCTTATAACGATCGTTCGGTGGTATCTATCATATAAGTAAAGTTTCTACCTTGTGCAAGAATATAAACTAATTGTTTGTACAAAATTACGACTATCACTTAACATGGTTGTTTGTTTACATCTTTAGAAAAGTTGTTTTACTTACAAAGCATCTGCACTTCTGTTACAAATCATTAAACACAAACCTTAATCATTTTGTTACTAAACATTTTGATGTAAATTGTCACAAAATCTTTAGTAATCACCTGTGATTTTATTAATTTAGTGCCTTAGTATGTTGATGTAAAATGTCGCCAAAATGTTTAGTAATCACCTGTGATTCTATAGTTTTTACATTAAGAACTGTTTATAATTTAGTGTCTTAGTACCTTAATGTAAATTGTCACAAAATCTATAGTAATCACCTGTGATTGTATTAATTTAGTGCCTTAAATGTCATAAAAAATATTTAGTAATCACTTGTGATTCTAAAGTTTTTACATTAAGAACTGTTTATAATTTAGTGGCTTAGTACCTTGATGTAAAATGTCACCAAAATGTTTAGTAATCACCTAGTAATCACCTGTGATTTTATTAATAATGTGCCTTAGTATGTTGATGTAAAATGTCACAAAAATGTTTAGTAATCACCTGTGATTTTTTTAATAATGTGCCTTAGTATGTTGATGTAAAATGTCACAAAAATGTTTAGTAATCACCTGTGATTTTATTAATAATGTGCCTTAGTATGTTGATGTAAAATGTCACAAAAATGTTTAGTAATCACCTGTGATTTTATTAATAATGTGCCTTAGATTGTAATATTAACAATCAATTGAAGGTTTGACACAAATATTTTGAATTTAATATGTTACTTTACTAGTTGAATTTTATTTGAAATGAGTAGACAAATATTTTGTTTGAGAATACTTTCGGTTTGGTGTATTTTCTTTGAACAATAACTATGTCACATGTGATTTTATTAAATTAAGTCACTAAATATCTTAAATGTAATTTTGTAGTCAACAAATTGTAAAGGAAAATCACCTGTGATTTAGTGCCTTAATACCTTAATACATTTAAGGTTCTTAATTTAGTGCCTTAATACATTGATGTAGAATTTCATCAAATGTCTAGTAATCACCTGTGATTGTATTAATTTAGTGCCTTATATGTTGATGTAAAATGTCATCAAAATGTTTAGTAATCACCTGTGATTTTATTAATAATTTTCTTTAGTATGTTGATGTAAAATGTCACCAAATGCTTATTTAATCACCTGTGATTATGTAGTTTTTACATTAAGAAACTGTTTATTATTTAATGTCTTAGTTCTTTGATGTAAAATGTCACAAAACGTTTAGTAATCACTTGTGATTTTATTAATAATGTGTCTTAGTATGTTGATGTAAAATGTCACCAAATGTTTAGTAATCACCTACGATTCTATAGTTTTTAAATATAATTTTGTTTAATGCATTATGTATGTGAAAGAATATAATTTTGTTTAATGCATTATGTATTTTGGCTTTATTGCAAGTGGTTGGAATAAATTATTATTTAATGCATTTATGTGAAAGAATATTTACTTGGTAAATGTGAAAGAATATATAATTGTTTTGGTAAATGGGACACAAAAGCAGAAAAACAAAAAGACAAAAGCCCCTTCTCAGCCACAAAAGCGCGTGAGTAAAAAAAAAAAAAAAAAAAGGTAAAAAGACTTTTTTGCCCCTCCGTGTTTTTTCCTTACAAATCATTTAAACCCAACTTTTAATCTCAGCCACAAATTTTAGATGATCTTGTGGCTGAGAAGGTGATCCCTGGATCTCTAGCAAAAAAGAGATCTCTATTGAACCCCAATCTATATATATATATATATATATATATATATATATATATATATATATATATATATATATATATATATATATATATATATATATATATTGGGGTTCAAAAAGTATCCCTAATTCTCTAGAGAGCTAATAATCCCTTCCTAACCACCCATTTTTCCTTATATCTTTGATATCTTTTTTTTTTTTCTAAACTTTTTTTTTACTTTTTTATTTTACCTTTTTATTTACTTTTTTTTTTCTTTTTTTTTTCTTCCTAAAATCACATTTGATTTTCAACCTTACTTTTTAAAATCACATGTGATTTTCAATCTACAAATATTTTATGGGTAAAATCATGTTTGATTTAAAAAAATTATTGATTATTTTTTACCAAAATCACATGTGATTTTTAACCTACAAACTATTTTGCTTATAAAATCAAATGTGATTTTCGAGAAACAAATTTTTCAAGTGTGACTTTAAAATTTATAAATTTTATTTTTTGAAAATCAAATGTGATTTTCGACAAAAAAAAAATTCACGTGTCATTTTAAAATTTATAAATTTTGGTTTTTGAAAATCACATGTGATTTCAATTTTTTACATAAAAATCACATGTGATTTTGAAAAAAAAAAAAAAAAAAAAGTTAAGTAAAACATAGCAAAAACAAATAAAACGAATAAAAAAGAAAACAAAAAATCAAAAAAAAATATATATATATTAAGGGAAAAATGTATGGATAGGATGTGGATCTTTGGATCTCTAGAGAATTTGAGATCTCATTTGAACCTCACCCTATATATATTTGCTAAAAGGGAAATTCTCCGGCAAAATATATTAACAAAAAACTGTTACAGAACGAGATGAAACAAAAGAATCATCTAGGAGAAAGACATGGAGAAAATACTCCAACACAACCAAAGACAAACTCACCCAGCACACCCACTAGACACTCAAACCAGCTAAAGAACCAAACATTCAAACACACTGAACCTCGCCTAAGCCACATCCTACTCGAGCCCCTTAACCACATCTAAGTTCCAGATAATAGAAATAGTCTTCCATTCTAACCGGTTTGCAATCCCAAGGGACACGATCTTCAATCGGACCGTGGTAAAGATAACCTTATACAAGACATCGATACTACGCGTTCCTTACTTAAACAATCTATTACTCCTCTCTTGCCAGATAAAATAAACTGAAGCTGCAAAAACAAGACTGCCAACACGCCCCTAAGCATTACCTTTCTAGACTCGATGCTTTAAAAACACAATAACATCTGACCAATTATATATATGAAGCGGAATCCTCGAGCCAGCACATGCTATCCGTCAAACCTGTTTCTCTTAAGAACATTCAAAAATAAATGAGCATGTGAATCCGGCTGTAGATTGCAAAAAACACAATTGACAGATTTGATCTTATCCTATTTCTCTGAGTCTTTGATACGGTCATGAGTCTTCAATTTTTGTAAAACGAGTAACCACACAACAAAAAAATGACGCGGAATACTATGAGAAAACCACACAACTTCCTTCCAATCCACACGATCAGCACGGTACCGAATTGCATCCCACACACTCGTAGGAGAAAACGGTACCTCAGAACCATCATTATCAACCCAACCGATCGAATCCCTGCACTCGCGCAAAATTTGCACTGGAACCTGATTTAACACCGCGTATTTTTGCAACCAAAACCCAGGCCAAGACCAGCCATTATCATTTAAAATATCAGCAAGTTTACTTTTTAACGCTCAACCCGCATTCATAATGTCCCGATTCGAAATAAAGTTATTTAAAGGACCAGCAACACTCCAATTATCAAACCACGAAGAAATCATGCTACCATTACCAATCTTACTGATGACATGCATTTGAATCACATCACGTAAACCCACGATCTTTCTCCAACTATAACTTGCATTCGCCTTTACTTGGACCTCCCAAAAACTGCGACCCTCAAGATGATGCGTATGCACCCATTTGACCCATAAAGACTCCTTACGAATGATGACTTTCCAGATATGCACCATCATTAAAGCAGAATTCCAAGATACAAGACTACGAATACCCAAACCACCCTCCGCTTTAGGACGACAGACATCAGCCCATGCCACCTTAGCTCTACCTTGCTTTAACAACCCTTGACACCACAAGAACCCCTGAAGCAGCTTCTCAATATCGAGGATGATAGAACTAGGAAGAATGAAAACCGATGCCCAATACACAAGCATAGCGGAAAGAACAGACACGACTAATTGAAGTCTACCTGCAATAGATAAAGATTTATTCCGCCAATCTCCAGACGGTTCCGAACTTTCTCAACTAAACTCTTACAATATTCAACTAAAAGTCTGGACGAGATCGATGGAACTCCCAAATACTTTATAGGAAAAGACCCCTCCTCAAAAGGAAGCACCTCCAAAATAGCACTCTTAACCCGATCACTCACACCTGAAAAGAACGTCGTGTTCTTCTCAATACTCGGAATTAACCCTGAAACTCTTCTAAATTCATTTAATGCATTTAATAAAACCATAATCCATTTTTTTTTATCTCCATGAGAAAACATAATCAATCATCTGCAAAACACAGGTTAATAAGCTTTAGTTTCGCACATTTCGGATAGTATTTAAACGACGTTGACTCTGTCACTCCTCTTTTAAATAACAATGTTAACACCTCCATAACAATCGTAAATAAATATGGAGATAGCGGATCACCCTGACGCAACCCACGCTTCCCACGAAAAAACCCAAGGAGATCCCCATTAACACAAATCGAAAAAGACGTAGAAGTCACACATTCCATAATCCACGCCACCATCGTACTATGTAAACCAAACCCGATAAGAGTATTCCTTAATAAACCCCAATCAACTGTATCATAGGCCTTTTGAATATCAACTTTAAAGGCACACCTAGACACCCCACGTGCAATATGATAATTCTTTACCAGTTCTTCAGATAATAAAATATTATCCGAAATGCTTCTACCGGGAACAAAACCAGATTGATTAGAACTTATAATATCTATCAACCCCTCTTTCAAACGATTAGTGATAATACGACTAATACATTTGTACAACACATTACAGCCGGAAATAGGGCGATAATCCGTAACTTTCATCGGAGAAGCAACCTTTGGAAGCAACGCAATAGTCGTACTATTTACCTCTTTAAGCATTTTGCCATTACGAAAAAATTCTTGAACAGACAGACAGACGTCATCCCCCACAACCTCCCACGCCTTCTTAAAGAAAGCAGACGTATAACCATTAGTACCAGGAGCTTTGTCTTCCCCAATTGCAAACATTGCATCCTTAATCTCTGCATTCAGCACAGTACGAACCATATGTTGAGCTTTAGTACCCGAAATACGTTGTTGAAACAACCCCGCCATATCCCTAACTGGCTCCACCTCCTCAGTTATTCCTAAGTACTGACAGTAATGATGAACAAACACACTAGCAACGTCGGCATCAGAATGCAACATACCAGCCACATCATGAACACACGAGATATGACTCCTATTTCGCTTCCCTTTTATCATATTGTGGAAAAACCATGTATTCCCATCACCCTCCTTTAACCAACGAATTTTAGCATGCTGATTCAGAAACAAATCCTCGTCTAATTTGGCCTTAGTAAACGTACGAAGATAAGCATTTTCCTCAACACGCAGCTCCTCCGACCAGGATTTTTATCTAAATCAGCTTGAACCACATCCAATTCCTTTCAAAGAAACCCAACACGTTTATGAATATTCCCATTTTTCCACATCAACTTCCGCATAATAGACTTTAACCGTTTCAATTTTTTTAGAAACTCTAAATAAATGAAACCCATCAATGTTCTCCACCCAAGATTCTGACACCCTTGGCAAAAATTCTTCTTTATTCACAACAAAGTTTGCAAACTTAAACAACTTTGGCTTTTGGACACTCGCCAACGGGATCTTTAGAACACCATTACACATTATTCTATCAAGCTTCTTCAGAATACCATCCATAGAGTTCGGGCGTTGATTCCATGTATACCACAGGCCAGACTGATTCTGATCCACCAAACCAATACTCTCTACACAATCTTTAAATTCAACCATTCCAATAGACACACCAGACACACCACTGGTACTATCATCTAGATTCAAAGCTACGTTAAAATCTCCCATAAAAATGTAGGCGTTACTCCCCACAAATTGATTATGCATCAATAAACTTTGCCACAACTCACGTCGCTGAGTATAATGATTACATGCGTAAATAAACGAACAATAAAAGCTCTTTTGGGCACTGATCAAAAGCACCTGACAATGAAGAACCTGGTCCGACTGATTAGCAACCATCAAATCTACATTCTCCGAGTCTCATCCAACAATAATACGTGCACCCTTGTACATTCCACGATGCTGCACTAAACATTCAAACCGTTTATACTCCTAGAACTGGCCACATTAAATTTACTCTTCGGACGATACTCAAAAACCGGTTGTTTAGGTTGACTCACATTAAAACCCCTTACTCTCTTCCGTTTTACATCTTGAAATCCGTCATCATCAACTTTAGTAGTATTCACCATCACCGCCCTTTGAATATGCTACTTACATGCTTTTTCAGTATGTCCAAAAACCTTACAGCTAAAACATTGCGGCGACCTCCATTCATATTCAACACGCACCACATGGCGAGTACTACCTTCAGCATCCAAACGGGGAGTTGCAATAATAAGTTTACTTTCAATTTAACACCTACATCAACCTCAATTATTGCTCTAGCGTAACTAGGCCGACCCCAAGAATCAATACACATAGCAGTGGTGTACGAATCTAACATCAATGGCTTACCAATTTTAGTAGCCATGGCACTTAAACCATCATCCGCATATCCCACAAAAGGAACATCATGCAATTTGACCCAAACAGGCACCGACGTAATATCTTCCTTCTCGACATTAATATTAGGTTTCCACTTATTCAAAATGATTGGAACATTACGGATCATCCACGAACCTCCTCTTAAAACATCCATAACACCCTTTTACCTCGAAAACTTAAAGTAGAAAAAACCTTTTGTAGTCATCATAGTTTTCTCCAACCCAAATTTCCGCCAAACATTCCACACAAAACGATCGACCACCGGAAATGGAAGACGATTACCAATAAAATAACCATAAATAGTAAATTCATATTTCTTACTTGATAATCTGATAGCCTCCCTCGGTATCTCCAAATCAACCCCATCAACACCATTTTCGGTTATAAACGAACGCAAGTTAACTTTCCTCTTTACTTGTGGCACTATAATCTTGTCAGCAAAAGATGGTTTGGAAACCCCCTTAGAACCCATCATCTCCTCATCCATGTTAACCTCATTCTGCAAAAGCTTACCATCACCAGAAAACAGCTCGTGTTTGTCGTCGTTTGATCTTACCCAACCATCGAGCCACATACTCCTCCATAGATTCCCCCGGAATATAAGGAAAATCATCGTGTAAGTTTATGTTTTCAGCTAACGGAGGTGACTCAAAATCGACATTATTAAAACCCATATGATACGACCTAGCCGGAGTAGATGGCGTAACACTACCATCCAAAACCATCATCTACCGCAACACCGTTAACTGACAACGGAACTTCACCTTCTTCCGCAACAACAGGAAATAACGAACCACCCTCGAGACTAGATTGCGCAACACGTGACGGCGCAACACCATGTAATAGCGTAACAAGTGGTGGCGCAACAACATGTGGAACCGAAACAAGAAACGGCGCAACACCATGTGGTTGGTTAACATATGATGGCGCAACACCAATCGTAACACCAAGTGGAACCGGCGCAACACCATGAGGAGACGGCGCAACATCAAGATGTAACGGAACAACATTAACTTGAGCAACACTATCACCTTGCGAAACAACCTACGTAAAAACTTGAGTAACACCATGCACATCCGGCGTAACACCCCTATGCAAACCTACCGGCGAAACAGTACCTGCAAACACCATCTTCCTCACCGGAACCTCATCTTCAGAACTACCACCTTTCGAACCCTTCGTTGCCGAACCCACATACTTTTTCTTCTTACCCATGGTCGACAAAACTCCCGCCTCAATCACTCGTCCTCGCAAAACCCTAGCCGAAGTTACGTGAAGTTTTTTCTCGTATTTTCGTTTCCTCATCGAGTCCGCTATGCTCATAACCTAGACTCCAATCAAAATCAAAGTCCCACCGGAAAAACGCCGGAACAAAGCAGCCAGTCACCGCCGTGGAAAGAAAATCGCCGCCTGGTTTCTCGGAGCTAGGGTTTATCAAAAAAGAGGGATATATATATATATATATATATATATATATATATATATATATATATATATATATATATATGGTGAGTTCAGATAGAAACCAAAGGAACCAATTTTTAACCTCTAATTTAAAACTCACCTTAAATTAACAATTAAGTTTAAATAGACATATCTATAGTATAACTGGGTTTTAGTAAAAAAAACTAATTACACCATTAAAACAAGCATTTTATTCTCTTTCCAACGAGCACCCACTTAATATACTTTTGACGACTTTTTTTGGGTACATACACTAGTGTATATACTAAATATACACTGGTGTATATACTAATTCGCAAAAAATACATTTGAACCATATATTCACTAGTAAATACATATGTATACACAAGTGAATACACTTCTATTCCCCGGTGTATGAACTAGTTCGTGACGTACATTCTAACCATATATTCACCACTGGATACATACGTATACACAAGTGTATAAGATGGTATTCATCAGTTAATATACACAGTTTTTGAAAAATTCAGAATTTGTAGTATATATCACCAGTGAATAAAAAAAAAGTCGTCAAAATTTAAAAAGTTTATAGTTTTCTTAAAAAGAATTAAATACTCGTTCTAACGGTATATTTTTTATTTCGTAAAAGTTTATAATCTAAAAGATATCTACTTTTTAAAATGAAGTGAATTTTGTTAAATGAGTGGTTAAAAAGTGATACTTATAATTCCTAAATATTTAGGTAGTTCTCATTTGAAACCAAATATATATATATATATATATATATATATATATATATATATATATATATATATATATATATATATATATATATATATATATATATATATAATATATGTATATATATATATATATATATATATATATATATATATATATATATATATATATATATATATATATATATATATATATATATATATATATATATATAGATATATAGAGTTGGTTTCATTTAAGAACCATGTAAATATTTAGGAAGCATTAGGAACCAATATTCACCAGTGTATATATATGATATTCACCAGTGTATATTTAATATGATATTCACCAGTGTATATACATATAATATTCACCAGTGTATATACATATAATATTCACCAGTGTATATATATATATACATATGCTTTATATACACTGGTGAATATCATATATATACACTGGTGAATATTGGTTCCTAATGGTTCCTAAATATTTAGTGGTTCCTAAATGAACCCACCTCTATATATATATATATATATATATATATATATATATATATATAGAGATTGTGGTTCAAAAGAGATCCCTAATTTGCTAGAGATCCAGGGATCCTTTCCTAGCCACCCATTTTTCCTTATAACTATTTTCTTTTCTTTTTTTTCTTTTTTTTTCTAAAATTTTTCTTTTACTATTTTTCTAAAAAAAAAATTTACTTTTTTTTTTCCTTTTTATTTACTTTTTTATTTATTTTTTTTTTTTCTCGAAAATCACATTTGATTTTCAACCTTACTTTTTAAAAATCAAATGTGATTTTCAATATACAAATATTTTATGGGTAAAATCACGTTTGATTTTAATAAATTATTGATTTTTTTTTACCAAAATCACATGTGATTTTTAACTTACAAACTATGTTGCTTATAAAATCACATGTGATTTTCGAAAAACAAATTTTTCAAGTGTGAGTTTAAAATTTATAAAGTTTGGTTTTTGAAAATCACATGTGATTTTTAACTTACAAACTATGTTGCTTATAAAATCACATGTGATTTTCGAGAAACAAATTTTTCAAATGTGACTTTAAAATTTATAAAGTTTGGTTTTTGAAAATCACATGTGATTTTCGACACAAATAAAAATTCAAGTGTGATTTTAAAATTTATAAATTTTGGTTTTTGAAAATCAAATGTGATTTCAATTTTTTACAAAAAAATCACATGTGATTTTGAAAAAAAAAAAAAAAGTGAAGTAAAACATAGCAAAAAAAAAAAAACCGAATTAAAAAAAGAAAAAAAAAAAAAAAAATATAAAAGGAAAAATGAATGGCTAGGAAGTCTTTATGGTTTTATATATATATATATATATATATATATATATATATATATATATATATATATATATATATATATATATATATATATATGTCTCGATATACGAGTTAAGAAGATAACTAAAACACGAAAGAATTATACCAAATATCAGTAATGTGATTACTGCTATCTTTGTTGCAGCTTAGATTCCAAGAGTAGGAATTATCTCTCGGTATCCACACAACATCTCAATAACTAAACTCGATTGCTATCATGAATTAGTAATAATCAAATAGCGAGCGAAACTAACTTTCTTCTTGTTTCCTAAAAACCGGAATCCAAATATCTGTAGGAAGAGTTTCAACAACTCTATAGAAATATCAAAACCACTTATAGTCCTAACAAGACGTATCAGATATCTTCTTCCTTTCGCCAATTCACGAATGAAGTGAATTTTCGAAGGATGTGGTGATTACCGTTATGTATTCTTTAGTCATTTGGTAATTTGCTGTCACTTATAGCATCCGATTTGTCACATATATTTCTATAGGATATTGGTGTTTGGAACTACATCAAGGTAATTAACAATTTTCTTGATGTAGATAATTTCTTTTCTAGCTTGTGAAGCTCCAATGTACTATTTTCAAAAGAAGATAAATTAATGAATCAATTAATCAATCCATAAATCCATACGAATACTAAGAATTATTTATGTATTCGTAGATTAATAAACTTACATTAGTTCTAAGTTAAAGTTACTTATTTCACAAGTAATCTCTATATATTGTAGTTAGTTTGTTGAATTCTGATATAACAAAGTTAAAAGTGATATTGTGTGTTCATTCATTCACTTATCAGTGTTTTCGTTAGTATATTGGGTCCTAACAACTGGTGGTCGAATATTTAATGGAACAAACTTTACTCGCTTGAAGCTGAAGGAAACATGGCATCTAAGATCCTTATACTTAAATGTGTTAGGAACAATTGAAGATTAACCTATTAGAGAACAAGCTTCCGAAGTTGCCGCTAATGTTGTACCTAGCTACTGCACCTACAAATTTGATTCCGATTAGATGAAGA
Source organism: Senecio squalidus (assembly GCA_910822075.1). Lineage (NCBI taxonomy): Eukaryota > Viridiplantae > Streptophyta > Magnoliopsida > Asterales > Asteraceae > Senecio > Senecio squalidus. Next base: position 27,594,722 of record CAJVGC010000065.1, on the reverse strand, counting down.
CAATAAACTCTTTGCACTGGATGATAAAGCAAAACCCTACATAAACATAAAATGTAACATAACTACATCATTTTACTATACGTTGTTTCAAAGATCAAATCCTCTAAATTATAATTTTGTTCACTTATATGGTTTCATTTTAGTCTTTCTTACACCAAACATTGTTATATTTTTCTTCAACTACAATAACTTTTTTCATAAAGAAAGAATTTTGTTTAGATAATAATAATAATAATAATAATAATAATAATAATAATAATAATAATAATAATAATAATAATAATAATAATAATAATAATAATAAGTAAAAGGGGTAGTTTGAGCATATGAAGTAAAGGAGTAAAGACAAGGAGTAGTTGGTGCAATGTCAAAAAAGCAATAAGAAAAAATTCGGTTATGAGACTACATCAAACACCAACAACGTCAACCAATCGGATCTCGAGTGGAATCCACGGCATTATAAACTTTGGTGAAGTTGGTGGTCACACCATCAATCAAACATCTTTAACGACTAAGACCCCACTAAAATCTAACCATTTTCTAATCCACAAGCAACTAATATATATAATGAGTTTCGCTTCAAATAACTATATACATCATTTTATAGTTAAGATCACGTTGGTAAATTGCAATGGGCTAATTGTTGGAAAATATATCGAATTTTATATCAAAAACTATTGTATGCATCCATTTTTAAATTGTTCTATTGTATGTATCTAATATTCAAAAATCGATATTTTATATATCCAACCAATAAAATCTTAGCAAAACGATGATGTGGCAACTTACGTGGCACATTATGTGAATGACACATATTGTTGAATACATACAATAGCAAATTTTTTAAATTTAGACACATACAATACACCAATTTAAAGTTGGATGCATACAATAGTTTTTGATGTAAAGTTCGATCCATTTCCAAACAATTAGCCAAATTGCAATGGTATTGTACTATAATTTTAAAAAAGATCTTTGAACACAAGAGATTTAAAACCATAGACTATTTTTTCAAAAAGTAATTGTTGCACACCGATCTACCATGAGCATGAACATCTCGAGTTTTAAGCATTTATAAAAGTGGCTTATTTAGTTAAGCGGTAAAATCGAGTAAATAACTAGAGTCAATTTAAGTTTGTATAAAGCTTAACTAATTCAAATGATGTTTAGAATAATATTTACAGAGATCCTACTTATCGGTGATTGTTATATCAAAGTTATAATCCTACTAGGGCCTACAAATATGAGACCCTCGAGAAATAGATGCCTTTACAGTCGCACATATTGTATTTATTCGGATCATCCACTGGTTGAGATAATTAATTTTCTTGTGTTTAATTCCTAACTTTATCCACTATTTGTAGTATCTAAATCATTTAGTGTTGATAATCACGTTTATTTCCCCTTAGATTTGCGGTTGAGGTTAAAAATTTAGATGTATCAAACATTTAATTTAACTATCTTCCGAAATGATACCATAAATACATAAGTGTTGTTGATAAGAAACAAGTAATCGATGACCGGTTGAGTATTTTAACCAAAACCTTAAGGACAACTACTATCAAACTCAACTTTTTGTGTAACAATATATAAAATTGCCAATTTTAATTAAGACAATCATAAATGATTAACTTTAAAACCAAAAGTGTAATCCACATAATGTAGGCTGTTTGATATCACCACGGACCAAAGACTCAGACTCAGACCACGGACCCGGTCCGTGGTCTGGGTGTTTGATAGAGCAAAGTTGTCACGGACTCGGTCCGTACCACGGACCCATATCAAAGATTCAATCTTTGATTGAAAACCGCTGACTCATTTTTTTTTCCTTTTGCTACCCTTCGATCTGCCTCCACCAGCGCTACCATGAAAATATTATTGGATACCATTTTATCCCAAAATTCAAAATCCAATTTCTCACTATTCAATCCAATTATTGTTCATCGTAAACCCATCAATTTCATAAAAAAAACCCATATCAAATATCAATCTTTCCAGCTTGATTATCAAAACCAATTAAAAAGATCAAAACTTTTTAATCAATTACTACTTAATTGATGAAAATATTGAATAAAAATATGACTCGACGGAGATTACTTAAATTAGAATCTCGACGACGCAAACAGACATAGCACAATTAGTCATGTGGACCTCTAGATTCCAATATATATATATATATATATATATATATATATATATATATATATATATATATATATATATATATGTATGTATGTGTGTGTGTTTTAATTCATTATAATTTAAGTAAGGAAGAGAAATTCAATCATGCTCATGCACAACTCCGAAATGTTATTGAGCGCACTTATGGTGTATTGAAGGCGATATTCTCAATCTTAAATCAAATGGCTCATTTTGTAAGACACTTGGATTTATTTAATTTGGATTTATTTAATTTGGATTTTGTAAGACATTTGTATTTATGTTTAATTTGGATTTTGTACGACATTCAATATAAAAATAAACAGAAGGGTAAAATAGTCATTTCTCCCAGTCAGCATAGGCAGTCCGAGGCATAATCAAACACAACAAACTCAGTCTGCACGTAACTCAGTCTGAGCTCAAACTCAATCTGCACTAACTCAGTCTGCAGCTATCAAACAGCTCCGAAATCTAACATGCTGAATGATTCAGACATTTTTAACTCGTACAACTATTATTTACAAATATGCCCCTACGTTCTTAATATAGATATACAAAAAGTCCAATATATAATACTATAACACAGAGTTAAAGATATAATTAAAAACTACTAGGGATAAAGTTCAATAACGAACAAGTTACTTTAATTGTTCTCAAACCTTTACTAAAACCACTTTTCGACACTCAAAACCAAAAAGGTGGTTTTCAAGAAAGTCCTTGTATAATATGAAAAAAATACACTATAGGAGACTTTGCTATTTTATATATTTCATGTTTTTTTTAGAACGAAAAAATTTATTAGAAACTAAAAGAATTAGAGAAAGGCACACGCTAAAAGAACTAAAAACTCTCCAAAACATAGAGAATTCGAAAAGAAAAACAGAAGCTATTAACTAATGTTTACATCGTGCAACTTGCACCACAACTTCATAAATGATAACTTTGAAGAGAAACATGTCCAATGTAATTTAAATGAAGATAATATAGGTATACAACTAGAGTCATATTGTCAAACAATACATAGCAGCGGATAAAGGATTACCTTGAATAAATCGGATAAAGGATTACCTTGAATTAGAAGCAAACGAAAGTCGTTGATCTAAATTTAAGATCTAATCTACGGTTGCGTACGCGTCACCTTCTTTTAGTAACAGACTAGTATGCTAGTACACGTTTAATTGCTTTGTACAACAATTGTCTTAGCAACAACTCTTTAATACAAAAACCAAAAAGAAAAACAAAAACCCTTTTTTTAAATAAATAAAAAACCCGATCGGCTAAGGAAAACTCTTAGTCGACATTTTTGTATTATGTGTAATTAGGGTTTACAGTTTATCTTCTATTTATAGGTTTTCAAATCTAAGAGTTTGAGTTATATTACAATAAGTAAACCTTCTTATTTACATAATAAACCTTCTATTTAATAAATATTTACACTTAACCATTAAGTAATATTTAATAAATAAATTAAACTTGTAGTCGTCTCTAAATGTCGATGTGTGCGCTCCCGTAGTCTCACACATTTACGGACACACATTTGTTAAAACTATTCAAATACCAACAGCTCCCACTTTTGAATAATTTTCAAACAAAATGTGATAACATTGATTAATGTTTAGGAACATATCAATGCTCCCATAAATGTACGAGTAAGTTTCTCCAAAACTCACTTGTGAGTCTAAATTCGGTTCATATCCTTTTGTTACAGATACTTAGTTAAAATCTTTTGATGGATCAAAATCATTCCATTTTAACTACTGTTTATCATTTCGCGAATCACTTAAAGATTACCAAATACTATCGAGACACATCTGGATTTATTTGGGTTCGGCCGAACATACATCTTAAGTATTCATGAGTGGCCCAGTTAGTATCTAACTTCATTTTTCACTGAAGGAACAAATCCTATCTTGACTACAATTGGTAGTCATCGTATTTCGCAACATTACCAAAAATAGCCTTTATAACACACTTATTCAGGAGTGCGTTTGACTAGAATCAAATAATGCACTACGTACATGATTCCCAACTTGCATCTCAAGTCAAAGGACATTAAACCTTATGAATTATACTTTTTTGACAAGAATCCATAAGTACTAATTCATGTGGGATAATCTCGTGTTCATCTCAATGTACACTATCCGGGTTAGTGAGCCAAGCTGACTACTCAGACATTGTCTTAATTTAATCATATTCCCGTATGATTAATCGACAATGGATATTTAGAATTAACATTTAAAAATTATATTTAAATATAAATCAAGGATTAAAACATGAAAAATTGGATAACAATTATATAAGAAATGAAATCACATATCCTCAATATTATTCATTCTTAATAAAATTGTTTATTACATCCATATGTCCAAATAGTAAATCAATCACAGATTACATGAAACAACTAGATAAACGAAGTCCTATACCCTCAACCAAGTGAGTTAGGTTCGTCTTTACCAGAGCCTTGGTGAAAAGATTAGCTAAGTTGTCATCTGTGTGAACTTTGAGTACTTGACTTTCACCATGTTCGACTCTTTCATGAATATAGTGAATTTTCTTCTGAAAGTGTTTAGCTCCCTTTTGAACCCTCGAGTTCATTGGCTATGATCATTGCACCAGTTTTGTTGCAATATCTATCCAAAGGAGTCTTGGCTGTGGGAACAATACCAAGTCCAGAAACAAATTTCCAGATCCAAACAACTTCCATTTGCATCTCTAGAAGATGCAATATACTCAGATTCTCTTGTAGAGATGGTTATTTCTGAACTCCAGCATCACAATATCCAATATTAGCCTCAGGATTTCCACCATACATAACAAGAGCCATATCATTAGTATCCCTAAGGTACTTTAGTATGTTCTTTACAGCAATCCAGTGTCTTTCGCCTGGATTCTGTTAAATCTTGTTAATAATGTTCTGTGCAAAAGCCACATCAGGCCTTGTGCATCTCATCACATACAAAATATATCCTTTTGCCTAAGCATAAGGTATCCTTTGTATGCGCTCCACTTCTTGAGGTGTAAGAGCACTATCCTTGATGTTTGAGATTAAGTTTTATCTTTCATTGATAAATTTCCATGTTTGGAATTTTCTATACTAACTGCTTAAGTATATCATCAATGTAAGCTTTTTGACTTAACTCAATTAACCGCTTAGATCTATCTCTCAAGATCTTGATTCCCAAATCAATACTGCTTCTCCTAAGTCTTTCATGGAAAAACATTTTCCAATATGAGATTTAACATCTTCAAGCATTCGAACACTGTTTTCCATTAGCTATATGTCATCTACATATAAGACTAAGAAAGTAACATTACTCCCACTGAATTTTGATACACACATGGCTTATCGAAATTCTGAACAAAATCAACCTTTTGATTTCTTTATCAAATCTTTTATTCCAACTTCTTGATGCTTGCTTAAGTCCATAAATGAACTTCTTTAGCTTGCATACTTGTTGGAATATAATGGATCAATAAAACCTTTTGCTGATTCATACAGACGTCATCGTCTATATAACCATGTAGAAAGGCTGTCTTGACATCCATTTGCCATATCTCATAGTCATAGAACGCCGCTATGGCTAAGAGAATTCTAATAGCTCTTATGTCTGCCATTGGGGAAAAGGTTTCCTCATAATCTATACCATAGACTTGAGTAAATCCTTTTGCCACGAGACGAGATTTATAGATATGTATTTTCCCATCAATGTATGTTATTTATCTTTAAAAATAAACATCTGCAATCGATAGTCTTGGCATTTGGAGTTTTATCTACCAAATTCCAAACTTCGTTGTCATTCATGGATTGAATCTCCAAATTCGCAGCTTGAAGTCATTTCTCAGCGTCTGGACCTGATAATAACTTTCAAGTTTTGAGGTTCATTAAGATCCCCTTATACGTCACCATCCTCTAGATTAACGTTTAAGTTCAACCTAGAAGGTGCACGTATAGTCCTTTCGGACCTACGAATTGGAGCATCAACAATTTGTTGTTGAGACTGAACTTGTGGCTCAATCACAACTTGAGTCGGACTAGATTGAGGCATAACCTGAGGCTCAAATCTATCCCCCCCGAATTGTTGATCACCAGTGTGAGTAGAAGGTGATGTATCTCCCTCTTGAACCTTGCCAAGTTCTACAACCCTCCCACTGTTTCCTTGTCCGATAAGACGTGTTTCGAAAAACTCGGAATATCGTGCAACTTGAACAGTTTGTCGGAATCATATTGAGAATGCATAAAGCAGACTCTAGAGCATAATCCCAAAAGATAATGGCAGAATATTAAGGTTCATCATTGATCATACCCTGCCAAGCAAGGTTCGATTTCTCCTCTCCGATACACCATTGTGTTGTGGAGTATAGGAAGGAGTAAGGAATTGGACAATTCCACATGCTTTGAGATGATCCTTAATCTTTAGGCTTAAGTACTCACCACCACAATCCGATCAAAGGATCTTGATGGTTTTGCCGAGTTTATTTTCTACTTTCGTTTTGAAACACTTTGAATGTTTCAACCACCTTATGTTTATGTTTAAGCAAGTTAAACATAACCATAACTGTTGAAATTATCCGTAAATGTAACGAAAAATAGTTAGCACCTTTCTTTGACACATGTCTAAAGGGATCACATACATCGGTATGTATGATTCCTAAAAGATCAGTTGCCCTTTTCGTCTCATACGGAAAAGGTTTCCTTGTCATTTTGCCCAACACACACAAGATTCGCATTTATCAAATAAAATATCATTTGACTTTAAAAGCTGTGAAGCCTTTTAATGCAATACTTGTATATGTGCGCAATACAACAATGTCATAGATAGGTGTAGTCCAAGTTGGACTTAACGCATTTAGTGCTAATAATAAATATAGAATTATCATTTAAAGAAGAATGAGCATGCAAATCTATTTCATATATGTCATTAATATCAATCATATTAATATAATAACATTATGTTCGAAACAGAAATACCAAATTCATTATTCTGTAAAACATAAACTGAAACATTCCCCCTAACATAAGTAAGTGCATAATAACAATTGTCTAATACAATTATTATGCCCTAGGGTAAATGTAAGTCTTAACTTCTAATGGCTTTCATACCTACACGTTTGACATAGCCTACATATAGTTATAGAGATCCATTCTTCAGTTTCTTCTTTGCTCTAAATCCTTGTAAGGAATCACAAATATGAGTACCACAGCTAATGTCAGATACTCAGGTATTTGTTTTTAGAGAAAAAACGTAATTCTATAAGTGAAGGTACCCGAAGATCCGGCGTTGCCGACTCTCTTCTTATCTTGCACCTCGGCTAGGGTAGGACAATTCCTCTTTCAATGCCTAATCACTTAACAGTGATTTCAACCATCATCCTTAGTAGGATGTTCTCTTTTCTCTAGAGGGGTTAGCTTAGGCTTGTGAATATAAACAATTTCTTGTTTATTCGTTCCATCTTGTTTAGCTTTGCCCTTAGCTTGCGGTTGTCTATTCTTATCTGAACCATACACCCACTGACCGCGAGGATCTGGTCGGTAACCGATTAGGAAGGAATTTCTCAAACTCTACGAGCATCATATGAAGTTCTTGAGAAGTTTAGTCATACCATGCATATTGTTGTTAGGTGTATAATGTGAAAAATCTAGTTTTCCGAAATTAACTTTTACTAGATTGCTACACGGGCAGTGTACCCTTGTCGGTTGCAAAACAGTATCGGTAAATATCGGGTTCGAACACAGGGACTATTTATAATTGAGAGTTTTAGTTTTAAGTAACAAGTAACACGTAACAAATTGGTTTTAGTCTTAAGAAGACTTGATTATACTAGCGGTAAAAATACTTTGGAATTCGAATGTGGATAAAAAAGACGCTTGCTCGGACCGTTTACGAATGTGTGTTATTTCCTAGGTGTGAAAATGTCGATAAACTTCTAATGTAAAATCCTAAGTTCCTTTCGAATACCGGATTTCTCCAATTACCTAACCATGCAACGATTCCTTTCGAATACCGTTAACACCTCAAGTAATTGTGCATAAAGTTTCAAGCCGATGTGTGAGAATTAATCTATAAGCTTCCTTTCGAATAGCTTACTAACTCCTAAACCGATTTCTCTTAATTTAGTAGTTAGCGTTCGTGTTAACACCTACTTGTTTAAATTGTTGTTAATGATTCCTTTCGAATACCACTAACTTATAATCAACTAAAGACCGGCCGATTAATTCGTTCCTATTTTAGTAAAAATTACGGATTCCTTTCGAATACCCGTTTTTAGATTACCAAACAAGCGTATAAACAATTTTAACAATATAATTAAGATATTAACCCAAACGGATCCCCGATTAACCTCTACACATCAATCTAATTTCACACCCAAAATCTAACACACAAACGATCACAAATCCAAGCAAACGTTTAAGGAAATTAGCTACTCATAATTATATCGAAACTAATCAAATATATGAAAGACATGATTCAATTGCAATGAAAAATAGGTAAAAGTTCAATACCAATTGTAAGTAACAAGTTCACAAACATTCTCCAAGTAACTAAACGAAATTGAAATGGACGATTGTTTGATGAAATATGAAATTAACGATTGTTCCAAACGAAAGTAATGCTTCCAATGTGATGATAATGCCCAAAATATGATGAAAAAGATGATAGAATACTGCTTCACACGTCTCTATTTGATAGTGTTAGGATAGACTTTTGGTGTTCCATGATTAGCATTAAAAACTGACAAGTAACTGCCAGCACGTAGAATGCGCCGCCTATGGCTTGATTGCGCCACATTCTAGGCTCCGAGGCGAATGCTTTATGTTGCTTGCTCCAATGCGTCGCCTGTCCCACTTGGCTTTCTCCATTTTCATTTTAAAGTCCAAAACCTCATTTCTTTGTCTCCAAAAACACCTAACTCAACCTAAAACATAACTTTACAAAAACATCAGCATAAACGGGCCTTTCCATTACGTTTGGGACTCAAAACACAATGAATATCGCGATAAAATACTCGTATAAATGAGCGATACCAAACCCCCATACTTAAGCATTTTCTTGTCCCTAAGCAAATCCGACTCAAACCTACTAACAATGTTTACAAAACATACAACTTAAGAAAAGATAAGGAATCACGGGCTCAAACATTTAACTAAATTCCGGTGTTAGAAATTAAAAATATGCGTGAAATTGCTAGATCGTAAAACCGACTACAAACATCTGAAGCTACTAAATTACTTAAGTAAACAAAAACCACAATTTTCTAATGTTAACTCCTAATTCATACCCTAGTTATGATATGTTTAAATAATCACCCCTTTTCCCTCACTCTCCAACCGAAATTGAAGCGATCAGCCTTTACGGCCGACCCCTATACCGCCTTGCTTTCGGGGGAACCCTTAAAATATCACTAAGCATTTTTTTTCGATTGAGTACTTTTTTTCTTGAGAATTAATTGGTTAGTCTTCATCTTTTTCTTTTCCTCTCACTTTTGTTCACTTCAAATATTATAGATTTGTGTTTATATATATTTTCTTTGAAGTGAACGGGTATAACGGGATTTGAGTCTTCGTTATAGTGAGGATCAATTTCTATTTTGTTGACGGGAAAGACCTTTGGCCTTTTTCTTCGCCTCTAATTCTCCAAGGGCTTAAGTGATACTAGGATTCCCCAACTACCCCCGAAAGGGTGCAAGAGACTACAAGGGCTCGGTACTAAGGATATCTAGTGATTATCTAGATTTTTGATTTTTCGGGAAAACTTAAGGAACTAAAACTAGAAAACCTAAATTCTTATTTACAAGTATTTTATTAACTAAATATGTTCCTAAACAATTTCACGTTAAAGTACCGGAATTAAGTTAAATATAAAAGCCCCTATCATCTTCCCTAACTACATTTAAGCGTTTTTTTTTTTTATTTTTTTTTATTTATTTTTTTTTTTTTTTTTTAAAGACTCTAAATGACTCAAATGAGACTAAAATAAACGTAATGGATATAGGGGATAAAATTAACTAATTTCCCGACCCCCCCCCCCCCCCCCCCATACTTAAACAACACATTGTCCCTAACGTGTTCCATCGAAAAGAAAAACTAACTGAACTAAGGGAAATTAAAATAAAACTAAAAATACAAAAAGAAAATAAAGAAGAAAACAAAACCGTGCGAGTTCCTGTGATGTTGCATGATTTCCGAACTCTACTCCGCACGTGCTGAACTTAATGCCAGACTTGTTATGGTACACAGCACAAAAACACACAAGTTAATTAGCACAAATTAAGCATCCTAAACAAATAAAAATAAAAAGTTCCAACACAACCAAAACAAACAAAAAGTAAATAGTTCGACAATTAAAGTAGCATAACAACAAACAAGCCCAACAAGCGGCTTCATCTCCTCATTCTTCGGTGTCTGGTGGTAGAGGGTTGAACAACGGGGGCGGGTTGTACTCAGTCCACCCACTAGAGGATCCTGGAGTATGCTGATGGTATTGGGTAGTAGTCAAATACTCCCAAGTCGGTTGGTAACGCTCCATATGATAGTGAGTATACTCCCCAACCCGGTTCACCTCTCGGCGTGTCCTATCAACCTCACGCCTAATGTGCAACACATCAACTTGTGTCGCATCCACCTGTCGACCGATACGATACATCTCGGTCATCATCGCCTGATAATCAAACGGACCAGCGTGTGGCGGTGGTGCCTGAGATGTTGTACCCTCAATAAATCCCCCCGGTGCCTGTGTCTCCGGAGCATCCTCCGCGTCAGTCTCATCCTCATCGTCACTAGCATTATCCTCGTCACTACCCCAATCTCCTGGTCGTGCAAACGCCCCCTGTTTGTTAATTGCGTGTCCAAGCTTCAAATCACCCTTGGTGATCCATTTCGAATCCACTGCCTTCGATAATCCCCTCATGTTCACGCTCGTATCAAGGCCCAAATTACGGGCTATCCGTGTGATGTAATGCCACGCATAACATACCTCCATTAAACTTCCTTCCTTTCCCTTGCTCACTCATATACTTAACCAAATCCCACGGTAAATACACAAAATTTGTGGGAATCCGCCTATCAAAGTAATGCAACATCCACAAATCCTCCTTATAAATCTTATCGTGATGAGTAGCGCGGTGGTTAACAGAATAACTAAGGGCATTCTGCAACAAACGGAGCATGGGGGAGCTTAATCCAGTAGCTTTGCTGGTGGTTTTATAATTGGATCTCCCCGACAATCCCATCCAAACGTTCTCCCTGTCAGTGTAAACATTCTCGTATGTCCAACTCCCCCTTCCTGAATAACGAGACATTCCTCCAAGCTCCAATTCTTCCGGAGTAATCAAACCGGCTAACTGTCCAAATTTTGCAACCGTAACCCGGTGCTCCTTACCCCCGAGTCTAAATTTCACAACCTCAGCATCAAAAACTTCCATCCAATTACTCGGAAGTTTGTCTACCTCGATGCTAGAGTAGAACTCCAAGCACCACTCCCGGTAAACGGGCTCCCGAAGCTCAAATGCCCTCTTCCAAATAGGTATATCCAAAACATGCCCTTCCCTTTCAACTCTCGTGATAAAATAGGACTCGAGATCATCCGCAATCCCCAAGTTAGTGATGAGATCCCAATCCAAGAAACGGGGAGGTATAACCGATTTGTTTTGTAGGATGGCTAACTGGTTGTTCAACTGAATCTTCCTGTTTGGATCGGCCCCGGGCCATTTCAACCATGAGTACGACTCATTCCTCATGAATTGGGATTCGGAATTTGCTTTGTAAATCCGTCGTGTTTCATACACGACCTCCTCCTCATCAGCTACGACTGCCCTACGTTTACCCTATACACAAAACATTAAGAAAAACAAGAAACAAACACGTTAGAAAGAAACTAAAAGAAATACAAATTTTTTTTTATTTTTTTTTATTTTTTATTTTTATTTTTTTTTTAGTCCTGAAGCCAGATTGCGCCGTAATAGGGGTGACTGGCGGCGCAATCTTGGCCGATACAACAACGATTTTTTTTCAACTATCTAGCAGACCTAAATCACGAAATCAAACAAACCAAATACATGAAATCGACCCTAATTAACCTAAATAACCAAGTAATAAGGAAATGAGAACCTAATTTAACCTAATCTAAAGTTTTCCCCAATTTGATTAAAAACTATAAACCCTAATTGAAATTTAAAAGATTAAAGATTAAACTACGTGTTAAAGAGACATACCGACTTCCCCATTAGTAGTATTGAACGATTTTGTGAAAAAGTGGTGGAAGAAATGAAGATTTCGGTTTGTGTGTGTTTTCCTTGAGTCGCCGGTGGAGGGAATAAAGAAAATGGAATGCGTTGTGTGTTTTTAATCGGCGTCTCATAAGGTCTGAAAAACAGTCCGCCGCATTCTTGGAACATGCGGCGCATTCTGACTTCAGTGGCTGGTTCAAAATTTATTTATTTTTTTAGTTAAGTCTACTAAGTCTAACAAAAACTAATATTAAAACTACTAAAAATAAAATAACACAACTAACAACTAACTAAAAGAAAAAAATGAGAATGAAAGTAAACGATACAACAAACCGGGGTTTCTCCCGCAAATGCTCGTTTTTGACTCGAGTCACTAGCTTGACTCCTCGGTATTCCTTCCACTTAGAATGAGTGAAACCCATCCTCCAACGTCATCCCGTTTTCCTCGTCCTCCTCAAGATAGATTTTAACTCTTTGACCATTAACGATAAATGACCCGCCATCATCCGTTTCTAATTCCAAATAGCCACCCGAGAAAACCCGTTTCACCAAATAAGGACCCGTCCACTTAGACTTCAACTTTGGTGCTTTGAACTTGTACTTTGATTGGAACAAAAACACTTTATCTCCCTCTTTAAATTCTTTGCGCCGGATTTTCAAATCATGTACCATCTTCGTTCTCGCCTTGTAAAGAGTGGAGTTTTCATAAGCGTTCCATCTCAACTCATCTAGCTCATGGAGTTGCAGAAACCGGGTCTCACCACTTGCTACCAAATCGGTGCTACATTCCCTTAATGACCAATACGCCTTGTGTTCTATCTCCATGGGCAAGTGACATGTCTTCCCATATAGCAACTTGAACGGAGTGGTGACAATCGGGGTCTTGTAAGCGGTCCTAAACGCCCACAATGCTTCATCTAACTTCTTTGACCACAATGACGGATTGTTGTTAACCGTCTTCTCCAAGATACGCTTAATCGCCCGATTAGTGTTTTCGACTTGCCCACTTGTTTGGGGGTGATAGGAAGTTGAAAACCTATGTTGTACCACGTATCTTTTCAGCACCTTCTCCATTTGGGAATTGGCAAAATGAGTTCCCCGATCACTAATCAATGCTTTTGGCATGCCAAACCTACAAAACAAACTTCGCAAAAAGTCAATAACCACGTTAGCATTATTAGTGGGTAGAGCCTTTGCCTCGACCCATTTAGACACGTAATCCACCGCCACCAAGATGTAGACATTTCTATTCGATGGTTTAAACGGCCCCATGAAATCGATGCCCCAAATATCGAACACCTCGCATACTTGGATGCTTTGTTGTGGCATCTCATCCCGTCTTGTAACCGTGCCTTGCCTTTGGCAAGAGTCACACGTTCGAACCAAAGTATGCGCCTCCTTAAAAATGGTAGGCCAATAAAAACCCGCGTCATAAACCTTCTTCCCCGTCACTGATGGACCATAATGTCCCCCCGTTGGGTCATGGTGACACTCATCAAGAATTCTCCTAGTTTCGGCTCCATAGACACACCTCCGTACCATACCATCGGCACACATTCTAAACAAGAACGGTTCCTCCCAAAAATAGTACTTTGCATCCGAAAATAGCTTCTTCCTTTGTTGATAAGTAAGCTCTCTACTAATTACTCCACCCGCTAAGTAGTTAGCTATATCGGCATACCAAGGACCCCGTTCACCATCCACTCTTCCAACAAATGCCAACCGTTCATCCGGAAAAGTGTCTCTAATATCTTCTTCATTTAACGCCCCAAGACTAGGAATTTCAAACGGCTCAAGTGATCCGCCGCCACATTCTCTCGACCCCTCTTATCTTGGATCTCCACATCCAACTCTTGCAATAACAATATCCACCGAATCAATCTCGGCTTAGCATCTAACTTTGAGAACAAAAACTTCAGCGCCGAATGGTCCGTGAATACCACCGTTTTACTAAGCACCAAATACGACCGAAACTTGTCAAATGCAAACACTACATCCAATAACTCCTTCTCGGTGGTAGTGTAATTTTGTTGAGCTTCATTAAGAGTTTTGCTTGCGAAGTAAATTGGCCGAAAATGGTTGTCAATCCTTTGTCCCAAAACAGCCCCTACCGCAAAGTTACTCGCATCGCACATAAGCTCAAATGGCAAATCCCAATTCGGTGATACTAAGATTGGTGTGTTTGTCAACCGTTCCTTCAACAACTCAAACGCCTTCATACAATCCTCCGAAAATTCAAATTTTGTGTCTTTCTCTAACAATCGAGTCATAGGCCTAGTAATCTTCGAAAAATCCTTAATGAATCGCCTATAGAAACCCACGTGTCCTAGAAAACTTCTAACCGCTTTTTCATTCGTCGGTGGTGGTAATTTTGCTATCACTTCTATCTTTGCTCTATCAACCTCAATTCCCGCTTTAGAAATCTTGTGCCCCAACACAATCCCTTCCTTTACCATGAAATGGAACTTTTCCCAATTGAGTACCAAATTCGTTTCCTCACAACGTGCCAATATCCTATCCAAACTCTCTAAGCATCCGTCAAAAAACTCCCATAAACCAAGAAATCGTCCATAAAAACCTCCATAGAATTCTCGACAATATTCTGAAAAATCGCCATCACGCACCTTTGAAATGTACCCGGTGCATTACACAACCCGAATGGCATCCTCCTATACGCAAATGTACCGAACGGACAAGTAAAAGTTGTTTTCTCTTGGTCCTCGGGATCAATTGGAATTTGGAAATAACCCGAGAAACCATCGAGGAAACAATAGAATTCATTCTCGGCCAACCTCTCGATCATTTGGTCCATGAAGGGCAATGGAAAATGATCTTTCCTTGTCGCTTCATTCAATCGCCTATAGTCAATGCATACTCTCCAACCCGTCACCGTTCTCGTAGGAACCAATTCATTCTTCTCATTCATAACCACGGTCATCCCACCTTTCTTGGGTACGCAATGTACCGGACTAACCCACGGGCAATCCGCTATTGGGTATATGATCCCTGCGTCCAACAGCTTAACAATTTCCTTCTTGACCACACCTTGCATATTCGGGTACAGCCTCCGTTGTCGTTGAACAACGGGTTTTACATCATCCAAAAAGTTGATTTTGTGTTTACAAAAATCTGAACTAATCCCCGGAATATCCGAAATGCGCCAAGCGAAAGCCTTTTTATGACTTTTAAGGACCGTTAGTAATTTAACCTTCTCGTCTTCCAAAAGTGAAGACGAGATGATAATAGGGAGACTAGAATTACCCTCTAAGAATGCATACTCGAGGTGTTCAGGGAATTGTTTAAGCTCCAAGTCCTTCGGGGGATCTTCATTGGAAGTTTTGATCCTCGCCCCTTCGTTCATCACCAACTCTTTCACTTCATTTGAGCTTTTCTCTTCATCCTCCTCTTCTTTCCCAAGTGCATTCAACATCTCCATTTCCGCTTCCTCTTCCAAAAGGCCTTCCCAATCTAGATCATAATCCGCATCATCTATCACATCAATTCTAAAACAAGACTCGTCAGTAGAATAAGAATGTTTCATAGCTTGATTTAGAGAAAATGTTGCCCTTTCTTCACCTAAACCCAAAGAAATTTCCGTATCCCTAACCCGGATGATAGCATCCGCGGTATTTAGAAATGGTCTTCCCAAGATGAGAGGAACTTTTTCATCCTCCTCCATCTCAAGAATCACAAATTCTATGGGATATAAAAATTCTCCAACCCGTATAAGCATATTTTCGGCAATACCCAATGGATATTGGTAAGATCGATCGGCCAATCTTATGCTCATACGCGTTGGTGTTAAAGTACCCGAGGACAGTTTAGTGTAAATAGAGTTTGGCATTAAATTAATGCTTGCCCCTAAATCCGCTAATGCAGTAAAAGTAAAATTATCGTTAAACGTGCAAGTTAATAAGAAACTTCCTGGGTCTTCAAGTTTCGGTGGGATCGACCTCTTCACAATAGCCGAGCATTCGGCATTGAGGAACGCGGTAATTTTCTCCATGTAGTCTCCTTTCCCGCTCACTAGCTCCTTCATGAATTTGGAATAGTTAGGCATACCTGCAATAAGATCAACTAAAGGGACATTAATCTTAACGGTTTTCATTAATTCAATAAATTTCCCGTATTCCTCCCTTTTCTTTTCCTTTCTAAGCCTTTGAGGATTTGGGATATGTGGCTTATATGGTCCTTTTACTTCGAAATCCAGCTCCTTTTCTTTGCTAGGAACCATTGGTTCCTTCCCGGGCCTAGACTCCATCTCTATCTCTTCTTCTTCATCCGAATCACTGTCTACTGGCTCATTGCGCCGCATTGAAGGGACAGGCACCGCATTCTGGGCAACTGGAGTCGCAACAGGTGAAGCATGAGGAAACGCATTCGCCTCGGAAGTGAGATTGCGTCGCATTCCCTTGACAGGCGGCGCATTCTCTTGAGTTCCAGCACCGCTTTGATTTTTCTTCTTGTTCAACCCAGTTTCTCCACTTCCCCCATACTTAGGTCCCGACCTAGGCTCAACAACATTAACATGTTCATCCCGATTGTTAGGGTGTACGTATTTCGACCCTTGACTTGATGATCCGCCATTATTATTCTGGTTTTGTCTCGGGTTTGGTTGGGTTAAACTAGGCATTTGACCCGTTGGTCGGTTTGAAAACTTCTCGCTTAGCCTTTCAAATTTCCGTTCTAAGTCCTGCATATTTGCTTGAGTGTTCCTTTGGTTTTGCTCCCATTTCTCGGTAAATCCTTTCATTGAGTTGGCTAACAAATCGTTCGTGGCTTTTTGGGAATAGACAAAATCCTTCATCATCTCAGTGAAGCTTGGTTCCTCGGTTCCCTCTCTTGGTTTCGATTGATTAGGTTGAAAACGTGCCTCATTTCTATTGCCCCGATTCTGATTTCCATACCCACTATTTCCTCGATTTTGGTACCCGTAGTTAGCATAGTTTGCTTCCTCGGTTTTTGGCTAACAATCATCCGTGTAGTGAGGTCCTCCACATTTCCCGCAACCATTTTTCACCAAATGGACATCTTTCTCCAAACGACCCATCCTATTCTTCATCTCATCACCCAAAGACTTAATCTCATTCACCACTTCTTTGTTACTACTACTACTACTACCTCCTTCTTCTACTTGATTCACCGTTCCTCTTACTCTTCTATTTCTAGTAACCCGGTCCCTAGCAATTCTAGCTTGGACTTGATCTTCCATCATCCGATGCGCCTCATTCGGTGACTTATAAAAGAAACTACCACCACCCGCTAAGTCCAAGTCGTGTTGAGAACGACTATCCAAACTATAGTAAAATATGTCTATCACTTCATCCCGATCTAAATCGTGTCCATGGAAATTCCTCAACAATTCTTTAAGCCTAATCCACGCATCTGTAATGTTCTCGTTATCCCATTGTTGAAAAGACCGGATTTGGTTCAAAAGCTTCCTACGCAAAATAGGTGGAAAGAATCTCGTCACAAAAAGCTCTCTCATTGCTTCCCAACTTTCAATTGTACCCGGTTCCAACTCGTTAAACCATGTTTTCGCCTCTCCCGTGAGAGACGATGGAAATAAACTCAGCATCACACTTTCCTCATGACCAGCTCCATATCGGAACATTTTGCATGTCTCCATGAAACTCGCCACATGCTTGTGCGGGTCGGACTTAAAATGCCCGTCAAAAGTGCTATCTTGAATCATTTTGAGGTGATGACCTTTAACGGAAAAGTCAGCCCCCAAATCGGGTGCTACAATAGCCGACCCATTCGTTTGTGGTACTATCCGGTGCCTATTGATCATCGGTATGTCAAAAGGATTGGGTGGGTTGTTTTCCACTAACGGTCTTTCTCCATCTTCCTCCATTTCTTCTTCAAAAACAACTTCGACTTCGTCCTCGGAAGAATCGTTTTCACTATAAACTACTGATGCTGCTGCTCCTAAACCTCGTTTTCTCAAAAGTCTTTCCGGATCAGAAAGAGGGTTGTGCACTTGTTTCCCTTGGGATCTCGTGTACATCCACAATCAATAATCCTGAAAATCACAACATAACAAACAAATACCCGTGAAAAATATTCAAACAAGTAATCAAATAAAAACTAAAAACTTCAACTAAATCAAGTCCCCGGCAGCGGCGCCAAAAAGTTGATGTGAAAAATCTAGTTATCCGAAAATTAACTTTTACTAGATTGCTACACGGGCAGTGTACCCTTGTCGGTTGCAAAACAGTATCGGTAAATATCGGGTTCGAACACAAGGACTATTTATAATTGAGAGTTTTAGCTTTAAGTAACAAGTAACACGTAACAAATTGGTTTTAGTCTTAAGAAGACTTGATTATACTAGCGGTAAAAATACTTTTGAATTCAAATGTGGATAAACAAAGACGCTTGCTCGGACCGTTTACGAATGTGTGTTATTTCCTAGGTGTGAAAATGTCGATAAACTTCTAATGTAAAATCCTAAGTTCCTTTCGAATACCGGATTTCTCCAATTACCTAACCATGCAACGATTCCTTTCGAATACCGTTAACACCTCAAGTAATTGTGCATAAAGTTTCAAGCCGATGTGTGAGAATTAATCTATAAGCTTCCTTTCGAATAGCTTACTAACTCCTAAACCGATTTCTCTTAATTTAGTAGTTAGCGTTCGTGTTAACACCTACTTGTTTAAATTGTTGTTAATGATTCCTTTCGAATACCACTAACTTATAATCAACTAAAGACCGGCCGATTAATTCTTTCCTATTTTAGTAAAAATTACGGATTCCTTTCGAATACCCGTTTTTAGATTACCAAACAAGAGTATAAACAATTTTAACAATATAATTAAGATATTAACCCAAACGGATCCCCGATTAACCTCTACACATCAATCTAATTTCACACCCAAAATCTAACACACAAACGATCACAAATCCAAGCAAACGTTTAAGGAAATTAGCTACTCATAATTATAACGAAACTAATCAAATATATGAAAGACATGATTCAATTGCAATGAAAAATAGGTAAAAGTTCAATACCAATTGTAAGTAACAAGTTCCCAAAAATTCTCCAAGTAACTAAACGAAATTGAAATGGACGATTGTTTGATGAAATATGAAATTAACGATTGTTCCAAACCAAAGTAATGCTTCCAATGTGATGATAATGCCCAAAATATGATGAAAAAGATGATAGAATACTGCTTCACACGTCTCTATTTGATAGTGTTAGGATAGACTTTTGGTGTTCCATGATTAGCATTAAAAACTGACAAGTAACTGCCAGCACGTAGAATGTGCCGCCTATGGCTTGATTGCGCCGCATTCTAGGCTCCGAGGCGAATGCTTTATCTTGCTTGCTCCAATGCGTCGCCTGTCCCACTTGGCTTTCTCCATTTTCATTTTAAAGTCCAAAACCTCATTTCTTTTGCTCCAAAAACACCTAACTCAACCTAAAACATAACGTTACAAAAACATAAGCATAAACGGGCCTTTCCATTACGTTTGGGACTCAAAACACAATGAATATCGCGATAAAATACTCGTATAAATGAGCCATATCAGTGTAAATTCACCAATACCTTGTGAAAGGCAATTTAGAACAACAATAGTTTGATGATAGGGCAATTCATCCTTTCCAAATGATTAACTTAGCTTGTTATGTTGACAACGTGAGTCCATACTGACGTTCCAGCAACGTGTTTTCACTTATGTAATTCTTGAATTAAGTCGTTCAATTCAAGACCGACTTGTTTCTCATACAAATGTGAAGCTTAACAATCATTATATTCGGCTACTTATCGCTGCTTGATAAGTTGCCCGAGTTATCTCATCATAAGCATTCTTCGGCTCAAGAGATATCAGTTTATTAATGACTGGTAATTACTTCATCGATCATAGAACGATTCTCAGCTGATGAAACCAATCATTAAAACTTGGTTCAGTAAGTATTTAACCTTTGAACATTATTTTGATTTCTGACATAATCCCGCTTGAATCGGGATTTTGTGCCATTTCTACAAAACAGAAGAAAGTTCTCATTAGTACTTTCGACATAAGATTTCTTAACAAAACGTAAAACCCATGGTTCACTTTCCATTAAGACTAGGACCCAATTGACATATTACCGTTCCATCAGTTGATCTGCTATGAACTAAATAATACTCAAAAGGTAAGTGACGATCAGTAATTGCATTTACCGGTGCAACTCCTAGAAAATGGGACTTAATGTCATAATTCGATCCGAGCATCAAAATGGTGATCGTGACATTAATCATGTTTCGTCGCATCTAATTGCTATCGGCGTTTACAGTCTCACTGCATAACCCGATTTAAGTCATCCGAATGAAGACTACAGATAGTCCACCACAATCTCACTATGAGTGGTAATCCGCCTTGGATACACTTCACCTACGTCTCACGTAGAGTGACGAGCAAGTACAAGTTGTCTAGGCAATACGGATAGCAATTGACTTAAATTCCATGGGTGTTAAAAATCTACGTACGCAATTGCCATGCAACAATTTCGTAGCGTAATTTAATTAAAACCAAAATGTTTTTATTTTACTGGTTATTAAACGTGTTTCTATGATTACCTAATTTATCCAACTAATCGTAACATGGTCATCATTAAAACCCTTTCGGTAGCTCTACGAGAGTACGACCAGGAAAGCATGTGAGGTGTAGCGAATGGTTCAACATTTCTTAATAGCATTGCCTCATTACGAGTGTACCCCACTCCGCATAACTTTCCTAGACATCGTCCCCTATTGTAGGTGAGCCTAGTTGGGTAATAATACACTGAGCATGTACAATCTAGTTATAAATTACCAATCACACGCTTATTAAATCGATGGTTTTTAAGATATGTTGTAAATTTATACGTTCCGTCGCTGGACCAAATTACGGTATATAAACCCAACCAAATGCGTTATAGAACGTATAAAAGTGCCAAAATAAATTAGTAACTCGTCATAATAATTCTTTAGTCTTATTATTAAATTTTGTTTCTTTCAAAAAGACATTTGACAAACAATATTTAGAATAAACAATATTTAGAATAAACAATTTAGAATTATTCTACGCAACTAATTGGGTAATGCCTAAAAAGTCTATATGGTCATTGTTTACATATGGAATCACTCCCGTTTCAAAGGAAACGGGCCACATACATCCGTCCAAATAAACAGGTTTGGATTGCGTAAGCTATCAATATGTAAACAATTCGTATATCAAATAAACCACACATAACTTTTTATCATACAAATCCTTTTGTGTCGCACATATTCAATTAACAATTAATAATATGTCACTAATTCAATTTAATTTTTAACAATATCAATATATCTAATTATGCTTACAAAGTTATGCATGTAACTTTATAAACATAATTTTGCATAAAAGTAAATAAGGTAATTAAACATCAAATTGCAAAGTAGATTGATTTCAAATTAACTTTTTAATTTTGTAAAATCATACAATAAACCAACCCTAGATCCCCCTCAATTTTGATGTTTTAGATCCAAAATAATATTTACCTATGTTTTGGCTGATACCACTATAAAAACCAAAATAAAAAACAAAAACCTTTTTTTTTTAAATAAATAAAAAAACCCGATCGGCTAAGGAAAACTCTTAGTCGACATTTTTGTATTATGTGTAATTAGGGTTTAGGGTTTATCTTCTATTTATAGGTTTTCAAATCTAAGAGTTTGAGTTATATTACAATAAGTAAACCTCCTTATTTACATAATAAACCCTCTATTTAATAAATATTTACACTTAACCATTAAGTAATATTTAATAAATAAATTAAACTTGTAGTCGTGTCGAAATGTTGATGTGTGCGCTCCCGTAGTCTCACACATTTACGGACACACATTTGTTAAAACTATTCAAATACCAACAGATAAACCCTCCTTAATAGATTCACATCATTCCATGTTGAAATATTTAGAACGAGCTTTAATCCATAAACAATGGGACAATCGAAAACTTTAAGGTAGAAAACTTTAAGGTTAGAACCGATTCGAACCACATAACTTTTAAGTTCGAACCTATTTAGACTACCTATAGTCACGTCACAATAGGATATATTATTATGTGTTTCTACTTGAGTAAATTATATTTACTTTCATTTTGATTAAATGGTTTTCATTTTGTACATGTATTAGAAGGTATCTAACATAGATGTATGACTTTAAACTAGATCACTTATGTAAACTATTCTAGACTACATTTATCAAGTGAAGATAATGTAAGTGTCTACTTGTAACATTTCATTTATACATGAGGCAGAACATTTATTTTCGTTACTTGACACTTAGCACAGTCAGTTAAGTCACAATTAGTATCAACACGTATTAAACGTAAATTAACCAGATTAAAAACGCGAGATAAGTTTCCATTATTTTTATAAAATTCAGATTTTATATATTATATTTTTATTTATAATTTTCGGAGTTATTATATATATATATATATATATATATATATATTGTATTTGATTTAATTTTATAGTTTGGATAACTAGAAGCGTGATTTCATACCAAATTGGATAATTAGCAAATATTTTATATAATTTATAAATTACAAAAATTAACTTTTGGGAAGGATCTAGAATCTCATGGGTACCGATCGACCCTAAGGGGTGTTTGTTTTATAAATCGTATTTTGTTTAAAAGTCAAGGACTAAACACGTAACAGTTAGCTTATTTCCAAGTCAACTAGTCCTACAAGTACAAGGCTTAAATCATTATTGAAAACCATATTTTTTTTGAATGGAGAGCCGATCGGTCGAACAAAGAGGGAAGGGGAATTCGATTTCTTGGGTTTTTTCGGTTAAGGGTTTTCTAGCTTGTTTCAAGTAAGTCTAAACCCTAATTCCTTTCTTCATTATTTTCGATTTCCATAATATTGTTATGAGTTTTCATAAACCAAAGTTTACTAAATTATTTGTTTGATCTTAATTTTCATCTAATTAATTGATGTTATATTGGATCTAAACAAGTTTAATTATATAAGCTTAGATTTTCAACATAACATGTTTTACTTACAAATTTCAAAACCCTAAACATGTATATGTATGTTCGACCGTATGTATGGAGAGGTGAGAAATTGAAGTGGATCTCCTATCTATATATATTTATTTTACTTTTTAATTTATTTAATTGTTATATTATTATTGTATGCAAACTACTTACGTATTAGATCCCTAAAGATACGAGTTTCTTATAACGTGTTAGATACTTTACAAAATATTCCCAAAATAGGATAATCTATTTAAGTATGATGTCTAGGCAAGATTAAGGAGGACACGTCCTATAGATAACGACTATTAACAAGTGGTAGCCTCACTGGCCCTATCACCGTCTTACCTGGTCCGTTTAAGTAGAACTACCGAAAGGGTCTCACTAAGTAAAGTAGGTTAACAATATATGACAAGATTGGATCTAATATATAAATAGCAAGTTTACATAATATGATTAACGTTAAACTTACTAATTCGGTAAACTTACTATTCTTAATAAGTTACTACTTTTGAAAACCTACTATTGTTTTCAATTACTATTTTTGGAAACTTACTCAGTATGAATACGTACTAAAAATAGCATAATTATAGATCCTAATCTAGACTTATTATATTTAGGATTTTACTAGGTTTGCAACCACATTTCAAGCATTCACTTAAGGTGAGTTTGCACCCCTCTTTTCAACTATTTTAACTAGTTTGGGGGAGAATGTCATTTCTATATTTTTCGTACGCTTTTGACACAAGTACTACTTTACATATTTGGATTGCTTAGATAACGATACGACAAACTGTCAGGTCTGATCAATCCTCAAATCCAAACACTCAATGTCTAGAATCAATAACAGGTTGCGAAATCACAAGTTATTGATTAAGCTAACTGAATTAGAACAAGGAATTTAACAATGGAAGTTTTTATTTTCAAAGCCTTAAATGGCGGGAAAGTTTGTTACAGAGATATTGATACTTCAACTCTTAATATATGAACTCCTCTCACCACTATTTATAGGCTAAGCTATCTAACTATTACATTATAGCAACCCTTATGCTTATTTAAAAACACTCCGGGTGAACTAATAATTAAAACATCATTTAACTTTAGTTCGGGTGAACTTGAACTTAACTCTGGTGAAGAGTTAGTTCACTCGACCTAAAGTCTTCCTGATATTACACTCTAAGATTTAGTTCGGGTGATGAATAATGTCACCCGAACTAAATATCTAGCACTATACAATATGACTAAGATCTTTGGAAGCTTCAACATCAATCCTATATGCTCCAACAATCTCACCCTTGGATGATCTTCCAAAATCTTCATCTTGCTAGTTTGAGCTCCATTCCCATCTTCAAAATAACCATCAGTGTCTATCTTCTGTCTCACCTCTTCTGATTTTATCAACTTCCCAAGCTACAACCTCAAGAGCCATCATTCTTTCTTTATCATCAGGTTGCAGTTTATCAAGTGGAAGGTTGAAAATAGTAAGAATATCATCATTAGAGAGGTATCTTAGATCAACATTTTTATAGAGCCTCTCATCCTCACCATATTCTATGCTCAGTACAATCTCATCATTATCATAGTCTACCCACCATCTGAGTATCTTGGGCTTTTGATGCATAACTTTGACTTTCTTCATGGGAGCAATAAACATAGTCATCCTTTTCCTTTTAGCTCTGAATTTGTTTCCAAAGTTGGCAAAGTCAGTCTTAGCACATTCATGAATGAACCTTTCATAATCATATCCATGATCATATTGACCATGGTTCGCCATCTTCAACTGACAGAGTCTTCTAGCATCTTCCACAGAGATTTGCATGAGTTTCTCGGTTGTGTCAAAGGACTGAGTCATTGTACCAGTTCTGCTTTTTCTCTTGATCACAATTGCACCAGTATAATGATCAAACCTCCAACAAACTATAGGTGGTAGAATACCTGTCTTCATGTTCATCATCTCTTCTCTTTCAGCCCTCAAATCCTCTTGGGACACCTTCTTTATTCTAGATCCCGAAGCATTGTCTTCTCCTTGAACTGAAACATCAGCAGCATCAATGGGAAACCCATATTGATCTAAACCACCTCCATCTGATGCAGTCTCATCAATCCAATAAGATAATTCTTCAATCATAGCTGTGACAGCCGGATCATCTACATAATAGTCTTCTGGTAGTGTAGATTTAGAAGATTGAGCAGCAACTAGGTCTTCTTGTTGAGTCTTTGTGAACCAAGACTCCTTCTCCATATACTCAGCAAAAGGATCATCTTCTTGCTATACCTTTGTCTTTTATTGCACATCTTAACTCTGTTTCTCAACTAGAGACTTCAATGTCACATTCTGACTTGGATCAACTATTTTTGTAGAAGAGCCCTCACCATTTTGAATAGAAGGAGCAATTGGAGCTTCTGTTGCATCTGCTCTTTGAATTTCAACATTGACCTCCACATTATTTGAAGCTCTTTCAGTTTTCCTTTTGTTCAGCTCCTCCTCTATCTTCTTTTCTCTTTTAGATTTCAATCCACTTACCATGACCTTAGTTTGAATACCTAACCAGTTTTTCTCTAGGGTCTCAATCTTCATTTCCCCCACTGATCTAGATGCAATCCACCAGCAACAACGAGGTAGTTCTTCTGATAAAGTTCGTAATTCTTCTCTGAGAACTTACTGCTTCCAACCCCAAGTTTCTTCAACTATTCTCTCTCCTTCTTCCTCTTTAACAGTCACTTCTACACTCTCATCACCTTTCTTGTCACTATCAATCTCTTTCACCACATTCTCTCCTCCCAATTATTCATTCCACTGATTATTTATGTCATATGCATGTACAGAAACAGGTTTCCTTTCCTTGATATAAACAGTGAAGGTCTTTGTTGCATTGACATTAAAGACCCCTTCATACAACCCCTCATAGTGTTTTTCAAAAGTCTCTTGATCTATTACTTCTCCAAATTGATCAAAAACTCTAAATTTCTTGATATTCTTTTCAGCTTCAACACTTCCAATTTCATCTTCATCACCAGAGTTAATAAATCCTTCACCCGATCTAAACTCTTCATCACCAGACTTTTCTTTGTCATCACCAGACTTAAATTCTTTGTCTCCAAACCAGTTGCTCCAAAGGATCATTCTTCTTAGTCAATTCCATGATTGTCAACATACCAATCCATGCTCCCCCTTTCTTCCTTGAAGTATAGACATTAATAGGACTACTTGATGAAACATCCTTTTGAACAATTATCACAGGGGTAGACACAGGTGGAACCTCAGGATTGACCGTATCTGAGGAGACAGATTAGGCAGGTCTTGGCTCTCCTCAACCGTATAAAACCAATCTCCTCTTTCACCACTCCCTTGAGCTTTCTGAGCAATAGGTGATTGAGGTGGAGGTGATGGAATAGGGATAACATGTTATTCAGGTTGATCAACCTCCACATGTTGTTGTTGTTGTTGCTCTTGTTGTTGTTTTTGTTGTTGTTCTTGTTGTTGATGTTGTTGTTTTTGTTGCTGCACATTCTCTCCCCACTGGCCTTGTAGCTCCAAAAACATTTGTATAGCTACCATTTCCTGATTGATCATTGGCGGGAAGAAAGGAGTGAACTGTCCTGAGAATACAACTCTTGCTTTAGGAAAAGATTTTCGCATATTGTTCATGATCTTCCAGTTCATGTTCCCATCCTTAAGTATAGGACCTTCTAGCATGAGTCCCTGAACTTCAGATTGCAAGTTGATTTGAAGGAATCTTGGATATAGAGGAAATTTCTATGAACTTCCTTAAGCCATTCTCTGTATGCAGTCCAAGGTGAATCCAGAGAAGTTAAACCTCCTTTTAGTGGTCATACATACCAAAGCAGAATCCAATGTTTGATTCATCTCATCAAACCCTCCAGACCTTCCAGATAGACAGCAAACCAATACATGAATCAGATATCTCTAGTTGAATAAGACTCTTGTCTTTTTCACCATACTCTCTGGGAAATCACCCGTTTGTCTACACACAGTTCTTATTTCTTCCATCTCCAATCTCTTCACACCACCAGCATCATCCAACTGTAATATTCTCCCTATTACATCTTCAGTGATAGTAACATTCTCAATTTGTATAGTTGATGTTATAGTCCTCACTCCATTTACAACAACAAATCTTGCATTTTTCCAGAACTCCACTAATACATCTCTATACAACACAGAACTCTCAGAAATGGCAAATCTCAGGTTTGAGTTGATCAGAAATCCCAAAATAAGCTTCCAATTCTCATCAACTTTAGAATGGCTTCCAAAAATGCATCAACATTAAGTTTTGGTTTATAAGCGAAAGTCATCTGAAATCAGTTACAAATCATTAGTATTCGATCAAAAGTATAAACTGATTTAACATATATAATAAAAATTAAAAATACCTTAATGAACTCAGAAAACAGAGGAATAATACTCTTAAACTGGAAAAACTCTAAAAACTATCTCAAAGGCGCTAAAAATCAATAGAAAAGCTCTTATGGAAATCGTTAGTGAAATGAAATGGTAAGAAATTTATTGAGATTAGCAATTTTGATCCGGATAAGAGATGCAATTTGCATAAATTAAAAAAGATTATTTGAATTTAAAAGTATTTAAACTGAGTTAAGAATAAATAATATATTTAATTTCCCACCAAAAAGTCACCCGACCTAAGTAATAGTGACCAAGAGTTAAAATTAAACAAAACTAATAACCCAACTTTAAAATTAAAGAACCCGAGTTAAACTTATGGTCAAACTAGTCAACTCAAGTACCATATTTAAATAAATTTAATACCCGCGATAAAAATATGGTCAACAAAGTCAAAGTCATTACTAGACATAAATTAGATCAACACCCGACCTAAATTTTTATTACCCGAATTAACTTAAATTAAATTTAACTTATTTAAATCTTTCTGGATTAAATTCTTAACACCTGAACTGAATCATTTCAAACCATCAGTTAATCTTGAAATTGTTTAAAAAGAAAATTTTCAATTTCAGAAATCTAAAACGTATATTCTAGGACTTCATAAATTAGTTCATATAAGCAAATTTGCTTCAGAAATGAAATGTTTTATAAAATGCAGAAACTTGTATTTTTATTAGAATTCAACCTGTGTCAAAAATTCATAAATTGCAGGTTTTAATAATTTAAATTTGACATGATATACAATCAAACTTATTCGATTCTTATCAGGTAGAAATACAATAAATTAATATTTTACTTAAATATGGCATATATAACTTATTGTCATTAAAACAGAGCACTTTTGTGACATATTTTAACAATAGAATTTATATGAACACATGAATAATCTACAATCTTTATTGAGAGTCCCCATAATATGATTTCGCAACCTTATAAACTGCTTTTTCTCTTAAGATATTTTTGATTATATGCATGTTTTTATGTTCAAAATTAGACTTAGTACTATTGTTCAACTCATTCCCTGTCTTTACCATTTATCAAGTTAGCATCAAGGATCTCAGAGGACAATAAACTAGTTTATTAATTAATTTGGACTTATTCACCTGTCTCTGCCGTTTATCAAGTTAGCATCAAGGATCTCAAAGTCAATAAATTATTAAAAATCACTTTAAAACTTTATAGTTTCTATGGTAAATATATTCATAAGCCATTATTTACTGAAAATATATCTTTTCTTTGTTTTTCTACTTGACAATCACTGATTTACCATTTTTTTTCAATTTTAATGACTTTATGCAATACATAAACCGCAGATTTTTAAAAGTTTCAAAATACAAGAATATGTGCGTTTATGAAAACATTTAGTTTCAAGAAATTCTTTAAATAATGAAGTATGTGAAATTATGCTAGAATTTATGTTTAAGACTCATTTCTTAGAAATTTTGTTTTTGTGAAACATTTTCAAATTTTATAATGTCTTTGATTGATTTTTCATATTTTATATATGATTTTCTAGAAAACAGACTCAAAAATTTAAAAATAGAATAGAAAGAAATTTTTTTGAGTTATATATATACATATTGAAAACACATATTTTTGGATTTTATCTATACAAAATGAAAACACGTATTTTTGGATTTTATCTATACAAAAACACTACCAGATTTAAAAATATTACCAGACTTAAAAAGAAACACTACCAGACTTAAAAAATTTATCAGACTTAAAAAGAAAACACTACTAGACTTAAAATTATTTACCAGACTTAAAAAGAAAAACACTACCATACTTAAAAACTTTTACCAGACTTAAAATTTTTATCAGACTTAAAAAGGAAACACAACCAGACGTAAAAATATTTTTGATTTTTCCCATTTTCTCCCCAGCTTTTTGTATTTTAAAATAAAAAGAAAACAAAATGCAAAAAGATATGTACAAAAATAGTTTGAAGAAACACCCAATCAAGATTCATTATACCAATAGCCTGAACAAGAAAATTTAATCTTGAAACATTAAATGCCTTTGTGAATAGGTCTGCTAATTGAAGGTCTGTGTGAATCTTAAGCAAGTGAATCAAGTGTTTTTCAAAAAAATCTGTTATGAAGTGGTGTCTAATCTCAATATGTTTTGTCTTAGAATGTTGTACAAGGTTCTCAGTAATGAACATTGCAGCAATATTGTCTATGTGAATAAGTGTGTTCATAAAGTTAAGGCCATAGTCTAGCATCTGATTCTGAATCCCTAAAACCTAGGAAGTACAAGAACCAACGGCAATGTATTCTACTTCAGCAGAGGATTGTGAAACAGAGGTCTGTTTCTTGCATTGCCAAGAGACTAGCCTATTTTCGAAAAACTGGCACCCTCTTGTAGTAGATTTCCTATTCTAGTTGCAACCTCCATAATCAATGTTAGTATAGGCATAAAAGTCAAAACTATAATTCTTAGGATACCAAAGGCCTAAAGAAGGTTGTCCATTAAGATATTTAAAGATTCTCTTAACATCAAATAAATGGGAAACTTTAGGATCAGCTTGACATCTAGCACAAAGACAAACTCCA
Organism: Senecio squalidus; assembly: GCA_910822075.1. Taxonomy (NCBI): domain Eukaryota; kingdom Viridiplantae; phylum Streptophyta; class Magnoliopsida; order Asterales; family Asteraceae; genus Senecio; species Senecio squalidus. Next base: position 27,564,348 of record CAJVGC010000065.1, on the reverse strand, counting down.
AACATAATATCAGGTATACTGGCAGTAAGGTACATTAAAGAACCTATCATAGACCTATATAAATGTTGATCAACACTTTCACCATCTAAATCAGGATGTAGTTTGGCCCTAGTGGCAACAGGAGTGGAAGCATATTTACAATGAGTGAATCCAAACTTAGCTAACATGTCTTTGACATACTTAGACTGATTGATAAAACTGCCATTATCCAACTGCTTAACCTGTAATCCTAGAAAGAAAGACATCTCTCCCATATAGCTCATTAGAAATTTTGAATGTTTACATATTCAAATTATTTGCACAGAGCATCATTAGTTAAGCCTTAAATGATATCCTCAACATAGATTTGAACAAACACTGATTCTTGACCAACTGTCTTAATAAATAAAGTCTTACTAATTGTTCCCCTAAGATAGCCATGGTCAATCGAATATCTGTAGAATGTGTCATACCAAGCTCTAGGAGCTTGATGTAAACCATACAAAACTTTGTCCAACTTGACCACATGACCAGGGTATTGAGGATCCAGGAAAACAGGAGGCTGACTAACATACAATTTCTCTTCAATAACTCCATACAAAAAGGTGGATTGAACATCTATTTGATAAACCTTAATGTTCTTATAAGAAACATATGCTAAAAACAATCTAATGGCCTCTATCCTGGCAACTAGAGCAAAGACATCATCATAATCTATACCCTCTTCTTGAGTATAACCTTTTACCACAAGTCTAGCCTTATTCCTCAAAATAATTCCTCTATCATCCGTTTTAAGCTTAAAAATCCATTAACTCCCAGAACATTTACATTTGTAGGTCTTTCCACTAAAGTCCCTACCTCTTGAACCTTAAACTGTAACAGTTCTTGTTGCATGGCCTCTACCCAACTATTTATAGTCAATGCAATATCTACATTCTTAGGCTCAAGTTGGGAGAAAGCAATAAAATAAAAACATATTAGCTAAACCAGTACTACTTCTAGTCTTGACCCCATCATACAAATTTCCTATAATATTACTTAGAGGATGTGTTTTGTGGACTTTTAAAAATGAATTTATTTCCTCGGTAATATTAGTAGAAATATTTGTTTGATTTGGGTCAATATCATCAAAGAATAGAGAATGAGAAGTTGCTTCACTGGGTTGTTCGTGGCTTGGTTCATCAAAATGAGTTTCAGATTCTGCACCAGAGTTAAATTGGGCTTCACTAGAGTTGTTTAGATTTTCAGATTCTGCACCAGAGTTGTTCTGTGATTCACCGGAGTTTTCTTTTATTCCATTTTGTGCACCTGAATTAACTTGTGACCCACCAGAGATATCTTCAATTTCAACTTGTGCACCCGAATTAAATTATGATCCACCAGAGTTATCATCATTTACATGTTGTGCATCCGAATTGATTTGATTTTCACCAGAATTCATAGCTTGATCTTGTACAACATTGTAATGTTCTTTAGAGGATACTGAAATGTCTTCTTCTTGAAGAATGTCTACTTTAGTTTGACACCCTGAACTATCTTGACTCACAACTGTTGTAGCTTCTAATGAGATGGTGTGATCATGAACTAATGATGAAGGGCTTGCACTTGTATTTGTTTGATTACTAAATTCAAACTCATCAGTGTCTTCAGCATTAGTAACATCTAATGACCTTCACCTTTTTATCACATAAATTGAATAACAAAATCTTTTATAATTTAAGATGTCTCATGTTTATGAGCAAGGAAAAAGACCCTTGAGAATCTTGAATAGTCATCAGTGATAACTAAACAGTAAGATTTCATACCAAGACTCCTTACACTAACTGGACTAAATAGATCCATGTGTAAAAGGTGAAGGACAATATCTACTGAATTTTGAGTCTTTAGTTTAAAATTTGATTGATGTTGTTTTTCTTTTAAACATAAAATACAATGGTCAAGTATTCATTCTTTTAAGATTAACATGACAAAGCCTTCTATGCCATAAATCGGACTCTTTTCAGTATTTTTAGATATGAAACAGTTTGAAGATTCAGTAGATTGAACATTGTTCATATCTAAAATGTGCATGTCCTCACATCTTGGTGTTTTCAAAAAATTCATGCTTTGTGGTATGAAAAATTCACGTTTAAGAATATAGAAAAAAAATCTGAAGTGAAAGCAGTAGTGTACTCATTGTCACATACCTGAGAGGCTGAAAGCACGTTATAGTTCAGTTCTTTCACAAAATTAACCTGCTCCAGAGTCAATAGGCCATTTGAAACTTTTCTTTGTCCTGTAATTGTTCCACCCAAATCTCCTCCAAATGAGACACTTCCACCAATAAATGCAATGAAATCTTGAAGCAACTTGATATTCCCAGTCATATGTCTAGAGCATCCATTATCCACTATCCATATATTCTATTCTGAACCATTGGATTGATCCTGCACATAATCATTATTCAATGAGATTTTGGTATCCAAGTTTTTGTAAACTTAGAATTCAATCTTTTAAACTTGTTAAACTTAAAATGATCATGTAATCTTCATTCTGGAATATAATTTTCACAATCCGAATTAAATTTTTCATCACCCGAATTAAAAATTTCTACACCTGAGTTAAATTGAGAATCTAAAATTTCGTCCGACTTCCACATTTGTTCCTCCGAATTAAAATTTTGTTCACCAGAGTTATTCTTGGAAACATGTTTACTAGAGTTAATTTTCATATTATCATCATTTTTCGAGCTTTTTAACTCAGATGCAGAATATCTTAACTTGGGTAATTTCAAACCAATCAGCAATACATGATTAATTCTACCAAATTTCATTCCATTCATATTCTTGGATTTTTCATAATTAATCATGCACTTGATAAAGTTTATTCTACCAAATTTCAATCTATCAGATTTTGAAACACAATTAGAAACACATTTAACTTTAGATTTCAACCAACATTCTTCTAATTTGTGTTTCTTTTTGCATGTGATACACTTTGGTTTTCTCTTTAACTTTCTAGACTTGACATTTTCTGGTTCAACAATCACACATTCATTCACAGAATCATTCAAAGCAATTTCATTTATAACTAATTCATGCATAGACAATTCAGAAAATTCAAATCATGAAACACATAACATTTTTCATGCAAGCAGTTATGAACATGTTATACAGTCTCTTCCTCAATTTCAATATGTTCTATATTATTACAAATTTTAACATTTACACTCTTTTCTTCACATATTTTCTTCCTGATTACTTGACCCTTCTAATGTTTGACCTGCTACGAACTTAAAAGCTTCATTTAGACTAGAAATAGAAGTCAAATTAATCAAATTAAAATTATTCACAGAAGAGCAAGTTTCATTCAGATTTACTGTATCAAAAGAATTTTCAACAGATAATCCACTCTTAAAACTTGTTAATTCGGGATTAATAGAGTAATTATCATTGAATGGAGGTGGTACTGGATTAAATCCAGTATCAGACTTTGCTTTATGCACAAATTGATGTTCTATAATCTCATTTAAAGTCTTGGAAGACAGATTAAACTTCTCAACATAAATTTTAGCATTTTTAAATTCATTTGTTACTTTTTGAAATCTTTTAAATAAGTTTTCATGTTGAGTTTCTAACCTTCCCAGTTTTCCCTTATACAGATCCACATCATTCAGCAAAGAATCAATCTTATCTTTATATACCTTTTTGGTTTTCATAAATTCTCTTTGATAAAATTTAATCAAATCAATTTCTTTTATTAAACTCAAATTATGTTCTCTAGTGTATTTCAAAGTATTTAAACAATCTACAGAGCAAACTTTAGAAAGTACCTCATCAGTGGAAACTGAATTAATCTTACTCATTAGAGCTGAGACATATTTGTTCATGAAATCCTCTTCTTAAACCTCATCCCATTCTCCAAAGGTAATCAGTGCCTTCCCATTTGAGCTTCCTTCCTCCTTTCCATTCTTCCTTTCTGCAGTCAGCTTCTTTTGTTCTTCTTTTGGTTGATAGTTGTTTCGTTGATAGATGTTGTTGTTATTCATCCTTCTTGGTGCCCTGCACTCTCTAGCAAAATGTCCATAGTCTTCACAGTTGAAGCACTTGACCTTTGACTTATCAAACCCCATCCTATCACCATTTTCCTTTATCAAATTGTTTCTCCCAGTCTTCTTGAAGAACCTGTTAGCTCTAACACTCACCATTGCCATATGCTATTTTAGATCAATTTCCTATAGATCATAAGGATGGAGTTGTTCCAGATCCTCCCTTGCAAGTTCAACTTGATTCAAGCTTCCAGCAACAAATTCTTCATAACTTGCAACAAACTCTCTATACAGAATCTCCTTATCTTTTCAATCCATTAGCTCCAGAGTTTACAGAAAATGATTGATGCACACTTGATTCAACATTCTGACCAGCATATCCTCCATAAGCACTTGAATTATAACCAGCAGATGTTTGATTGTATGGGCAGCATCTTCCAGAGTGATAGTTTGCATATGACTGTGGTTGAGACTGAGCTTGACTTGGATAATGAGTTGAATTCATGGTAATTTGAGCCTTCAATGCACATCCATATGAATTTCCAGTTTGTTTCTTCTCATCAATTTACATGTTAACTTCATATGACTACAGAATACCAATCAACTCCACCGTCATAGCATTCAAGTTTGTTGTTCTCTTAATGATCATCACTTGAACTGACCATTTTGTAGGCAGAGATCACAACAATTTCTTGCAAACATTACTATCTTTCATTGGAACCTCATAGCTCTCCGGATCACTCAAAAGCAATGTATATATACCGATCTGCACATACAAAGTTTCCCGTATCACATATTCAAACGCTTCATACAGCTTCTTCGGCATATCTCTCTTGCTTTCCTTCAGTTCCAAGCTACCTTCATATCTCAACTCCATTGCATCCATGAGTTCCTTAGAAAAAACACAGTCCTTGAAGTTGTTGTAGATTTTAGTAGGAATTGCAAGAATAACAGCTCCTAGTGCCCTGAAATCCCTATCAATCAAATTATTGTCAGCTTCAGTGTATCTCTCTGGATCTACATCTATCATACAAGCTCCACTAGTTTCTTGTATCATAGGTCGATGAGGACCATTAACAATTGAGCTCCATAGCTGTCGATCACTATAATACACAAACGCCTTAAACCGTAGCTTCCACATCATGAAATCAGATCCTGGTAGTAATTTTGGAGGTCTACCACCGGAACCTGTCTCGTTATCATAATTCACCACTGGAGAATTCATAGCAATTGCAGACATGATGATTGATTTTAACTCGGATGAACACACTTTAATTCGGATGAACTAACTAATACTAAATTGATGCTAATTCAACCAAATTTGCAGAAATCTTACCAATTAATCCTTATCAATATTCGCTAACAAACAAATCACTTAATACTGATGATTACACTAAAATACCTCAATAACGACTTTTACCTCAAAAATTCAAACTTATGAAAAATTGAATGATCGTTGATCTTAATGCTCTAGTCCTTATAGCTTTTCCAAACACTTCGAATGTAGCTTACAATTCTTCTGATAAACAAGCTGAATCAAATTAAATTTGATTTCCAACTCTTATACCACTTGTCAGGTCTGATCAATCTCAAAGCCAAACACTCAATGTCTAGAATCAATACCAGGTTGCGGAATCACAAGTTATTGATTAAGCTAAGTGAATTAGAACAAGTAATTCAACAATGGAAGTTATTATTTTCAAAGCCTTAAATGGCGAGAAAGTTTGTTACAGAGATATTGATACTTCAACTCTTAATATCTGAATTCCTCTCACCACCATTTATAGGCTAAGTTATCTAACTATTACATTATAACAACCCTTATGTTTATTTAAAAACACTTCGAGTGAACTAATAATGAAAACATCATATAAATTTAGTTCGGCTGAACTTGAACTTAACTCTGGTGAAGAGTTAGTTCACCCGACCTAAAGTCTTCCTGATATTACACTCTAAGATTTAGTTCGGGTGATGAACAATGTTCATCCGAACTAAATATCTAGAACTATACAATATGACTATGATCTTTGGAAGCTTCAACATCAATCCTATATGCTCCAACACAAACTGCATGTATCATGGATAGTTAGTTATGGACTTAAACTGAGCTTTGTGAATAGATCTATTGCGTTTGACAACTATGTTCGGATGGTTAGCGCCCATTAGTCGGACACATACTTTTTTACTTTGAGGCACTACTTGCGATATTAAATATATCTCTTTTGTTAAGTTTTTTATTACACGAGTCTATTCAATGGAAAACTGTATTATGTACATAAGTAATCGAGGTTACTTCTTTAAATCTTGTGGTCTAAAATATTTGTATTGAGTCTTCTAACTTATGAACTCACCCAACCCTTAGTTGACACTTGATTTTAAATGCATTCTCAGGTACTTAGTTTATTGAGTATTTAAGAGTATTATACTTTTCAAGACAACGCGCATTTTACATTTCGAAGTAATTTTAAATACTTTTCAATGACTTTTGGATTATTGTCGAGACTTATTTTTTTACTTTAATAAAGTTTATTATTTAAAACCTCTCTTTCGAATCGTTTGCTATATCTTGACTTTGGTCCACGTAACCTTCGTACATTCCGCAACGTGCAACATCCTAGTTCCGAAAATAGAATATTTTGTAAGTATATGTTCTGTTTTAGTCTATAATAGAAATTAGAAAAGAAAAAGGACTAACTTGTTAAGAAAAGTAGCTAACTTTGGTTAGAAAGGATTTAAATGGTTAACTTTGATGGTTAAGTTAATAAGTTAGTCAATTCTTGTAAGTTGAAGGACTAAAGTGTAAATCTGGAAATTTTGTCTAGATTAGTGAGGAGGTGGAAATGAGGTGTCATTTCCAGAAAATGGTAGGTGTTTGAGTCAGTTTGGAGAAGAAAGCAAGAAAGGAGAAAGTTAAAATTAGCTCAAATTGAAGATCAAAAGTAGTAGATTTCATCAATTAAAGCAAGATTAAGAGTTTAAGAACCCTAGCTTTGGTTCTAGTTTAAGAAGAAAAAAAAGGTATGATTATATACTTAAAGTTATTTGATGAAATTGAGCTTTGATTTTGTGTTATAACATCAATTAGATGTTTAACTAAAAGGTAGAAATATTCAATTTGGTTAAGATTAGGTATATTATCATGACGTTTGAAGAGTTGTTAGAATTAAGCTTTGTTTGTATATTATTTTGATGTTAGTAATGTGTGTAAAATATTGAAAGATTGAAAGATTAATTTATATGAATTTTGTAAAAATTCATGTTTTCGCTAGTTAGTGCAAAGAGGTGAAATGTTAATTTGAAGTGTTAATCGTTGTAGGAATGTTTCGGAATGAAAGAATTGTGTTAGAATAATTATTATCATGTTTATGATAGAAAAGATAAGATAAGAGTACTCAAAATTTTGTTTGGATGAAATGGTGTAAGAATGCTACACTAATTGCCAAACGGGTCATGTGACCCGTGGAAAAATGACAAATGGGCAAGAAATGGTTAGAGGGAAGAAAACATTACTTGCAATGTATTATTTATGATTTGTGTAAGATGCGTAAAGTGTTTAAATGCTTGTTTGTGCATTAGAATTTTGAATGGGTCAAAAGACCCAAAAGGTGGCAAGTTGGGTAGAAATGCCAAACATGTTTAGATTAAGAGTTAAAGAGTTAGAAAGAGTTATAATGAAGTTAATACATGTGATTATATGTATGTAAGATCTATTGAAAGACAAATTTGTGTTTGTTTGTAAAAACGCAGATTTGGAGAATAAGAGTAAAGAGAAAGAGCTTTGTGTATTGTAGACTTAATTCGACTTCGAGGTGCGTCTATGAAGATTTTATATAATGTTTTATATGTTAATTTAACGTACATTATAACCTTTGAAAGATTGGTAAGATACATGAGTAAAGTATGAAGATATGATTAACGAAAAGAAGGGTAAGAAGTGCTAGACTTTAGCTTGGAAGTACGGGAAGTTACATAGGAAACCACAACAACATTCTTGTACCACCACTGCACCGTAGTGAGGACTTCATGGGTTTTTTTTTTTGCAAATTGTTCCAATGCAACGCAGTTGTTGCCTACGCGCCGCATTGAGGCCCCAAGACAGTTTTTAGTAGTTTTTAATGTAGTTTATGTGTATGATTTGTACCATAAACCATTGGTAAGTTAAAGAGGAGTTATAAATGACATTTAATTGTCGGAAAAGTGGTAAAGTCAACTTTCATTAGTCTGAAAGAGTAAGATATTGGGAATGAGTAAGATATGACTTTAACTAGTCGGGAAAGAGTAAGATATCGGGAAAGAGTAATATATGCCTTTAACAAGTCATAAAAGAAAGATAAGACTTTAATTAGTCTTGAAAGATTTAAATTAACATAGAAAAAGATATACTCACTAGCTTTACGCTAATATACTACGTTAATTGTATGTTTTGTAGATAATCGGGATACTTAAAGCCAGACAAGCTAAAGAAGATGGGAAGGGGACCTTAATGTATAAAACTAAAATGTTCTCGTAAAAGCTTCCGCTACAGTTTGTAAAATAAGATGTTAACGGTTGTCTATCGCTAACTTATGTAATGAAGTAGTAATACTGTCGAACGTTTTTGCAAGATATTAAAAAAAATGTTGTGCTTTTTGGTTCAGGGTGTTACACAACGCTAGGGCGAGACAAATATGATTGGAGTTGATTGAGAAAAAAAATCAAAGAGTTCCGATTACACAAAATAGCCTAGCAAGAACATCACATTATCGCATCCAAAACATCTTTTGGGTCCGCACTCAACGAGTTATTATCATAAATAGTCGTAAGATCCAAAATGGATTGCGGGGGCCTCAACCCAATCTTCCACCAACATAAAACATCAACCTAAACACCAAACACCAGTTGACTTCTTGCATTCAGAGAAAATCTGTTTAGATGTTTCAGGCACGCCATTAACCAAGATCACCACAAAGTATGCAAATCAATTCCGTTAGGTTGCATTTTGCCGGGAGTATATCTCGAGATAATCTCCAAAACATAATGTTGATTTTACTGGGGACTAGCTTGTTCCACGAAAAAACTTCCATGGAGATTGCGAGGGGAGGTATTTTAAATCAATACGTGAACAGTCGAGGGACCATCTTTATTCATAATGTTGGAAATTCTTTGTCTAATAGCTCGCCCAGTCCATTGACATATTCCCCAACGTATTGAGACGATTCGACACTACAACTTCTTTGTTTGTCTACAACGCAAAAAGACGCGGGAAATTATATTTGAGCTTTTAAATGCTACACCAAACATCATGCTAGAACAAAGTCTTTGTACCCCAACACTATCAAACCCACGGGCCAGAGCCAATGTGTTTAACCCCAACAATATCAAACCCACCCGTAGGACCATACAAACAACAAATCACCCGACCCTATAAGGAATCTTTTTCAAGAAGAAATCCATAGTGCCATTTAGCGTTGTAGGATCCCTCTGTCATAAACCCCTAGCTCCTTTTAAGTAACGATGCATATCACCGTTATTACTAATAGAAAAAGAAGTCGAGGTTACACATGCCATAATCCAAGCGACCATATTTCCGTGAAAACCAAACTATATGCGGATTTAACGTAGGAATTTGCAGTCCATTGTATCGTAAACTTTCTGGATGTCAACTTTAAATGCACACCTAGGAACTCCAATTGTATTCAAGTGGTAATTATGTATAATTTCTTAAGTTAGAAGAACATCATATAAGATTCTCATATTATGAACAAATGTTGACTGACTTTCACTCTCCACTTTATCTAGACCTTCTTTCAACAGATTAACTAAAACTTTGTTAATACATTTATATAGCACATTACAACATGAACCTATTTTACCGCCTCCTCAACCACTTTTGTTTATGGATTTGGTTCAAACCGTTATATTCCAGACGACAATACTAAACATTTAAACTATCTGGACCGGAAGTGCTTGACCCCTCAGTATTCATAAAATTATGTTTTCCTCTTCCTCCACATCGCTAACATCATCTCGACACTTTACATCGACACTTTAGATGTTTCTATCTCTTTATCATCCCCCTTTTTTAATCTTGTTTATACAAATTCTCGAAAGTATTTTGAATGTTTGTTTTTACCGGTCGATAGACAACCTGTGAAGTTTTGCAAATCGAAAACCCATTTTTATTTTTATTAACATTGTTCCGCCCTTTGACTTTTCGTTTTTAAACTTCCTTAAATCCCTCCTCATCATTTTAGCTTTCTAAGGAATCATTACAAGGATTTTATATGGACAAGAGACATCAAGTGGCCAAAAACTTTACATTTGTCAACTTTTTCACATATCCCCATGCTTCATCTTAACATTGAGTCGCAACAATTACATTTGCCTTAAGCGTACCCTTAGCTAAAACTTCTAGCATAGTTCTAGCGTAACTAGGTATTCCCCAATCATTTAAATAGAACTCGTAAATGAATCCAACATTCGGGGCTTTCCCACTTTAAAAGCTATAGTGTAGGTCCCAGTGGTCCGATCTACAGGATTAAACTAAACTAATCACGAGGCGGAATCTCGTAATCAGTAAATCACACAAGTAATAATCGAATACTAATAACAGATAAGAACGAAACGCAATTACCGAATTCTTAATACTTTGATTAATAAACTCTGTTACAATCCACAAGTATCAACTTCGAATTCTCTATCAAAAACCAACAACCCTAAAGTGATCTAAACACCTCTATTTATAGAGTAACATGTTCAGCCAATTTGGGTTTGGGCTTTACTGGTCCTCACGAACATGCAAGTTCGTGAGCAGCTCATTAAGCTCTAAATCTATACAAACTAATAAAGTTAACACAATAATAAATAACAAAGCAAATAGAGCATCCAGTCATCATGTATCTGCACCAACAAACTCCCCCTTGATTGATGCTTCTATTCTTTGTACAAAATATCTCTGTCAGTATTAACCTGCAAAACTAAACAACCATCAACTATCCTCTGGTAATCTCTACCAATGTCTCCCCAGCATTCCTGCGTAATAATGTGATTTCTCTACAGCATCTTCAAATCTTTCTCCGTTAGGTTGGCTAGTTGGGTTGCGTCAATCACCCTCAAAATCTCTGTCATACCTTCTTCAACTTCATCATCCTTCTTAAATACCACGGCCTCACCAGTTGTGGTATCTACTGCCCATATGTACATATCACTAAGAATATCTCTACCAAAATCCTTCATAGGAATCTTCGTCATGCTAGCAATCGGTGGATATAACATTCTTGTTTCCGCTTTGCCGGTTTCAGGATTAATCTTCTTTTTATGAATCATAAGTTTTCCTGTTGCCGACTTAAATTCCTTGAACTTCCCTGTTCTTCCTTCTTCCTTGATCATGCGTTCAATCCAATTTGCCCATTCATCCTTTCCTCGATTAATCAGTGGGAGCTTTGATAAGCCGGTAAGCTCAGACTTCGGGAAGGAATTGAAGTTATCTCGTTTCTTGCTCAGATAATGTACGTCGTCAAATCTTTTGATAAGGAACTCTGAGTCATACATCCAGCTAACGATGCCCTGATGCGGCTGACGTTCCGAGTCTTTAGTAAAGAACTTCCGAATCAGTGGTGCTTGTTTCTTCAGATCAAGTGCTCGAAACCACCCTTTTCGTTCTTCAAGGTTGGCTTTGCGTTGTTTTCACCATGTGCGTCACTCACTGGTTCCTCAAATATGTGTTCAGCTTCTTCAGCTTGATCTTCTTCAACTTTATCCTAACGTAACCATACATCATCATTACTATCCCCAAACTCCTGTTGTTGGTTAGCTCCTTGTTTTTGTTGTTGTTGTTGCTCCCCCTGGGCTATAGAGTGATAAACAATCAAGGCTCGAGAAGTTGAGACAATCTGATCTCTTGATCGTTCATCGCTTGGATCGTCGTGATCATCTCTTCTTGGAAGTCTAATAGTGTTGTCTCTGCACGTTTCCTCCCCCTGAGCAGATAGACGCTTCGAGAGTTCCTGAACTTGTGCTTCAACGGTGGAAATGTGAGTTGTCTTTTCAGCGTCAGACTGTTGGAGAGCTGCAACTTGAGAGGATAACTGGAAAAAAGGGAATGTAAATCGTTAAGGTTAGGAGTTGCAGTAGGGGGGACAGTCTCCGCAGCCCGTTTCTTGTGCGGGCGTTCAATAGCGGTAGACGACTCCGACTCGTCACCACTGGGGAAAGGTCGTTTCCCACGGCTAGACGCACGAGCATCAACTGGGTGATATGTAGAAGTGACTAAGAAAAAATCAATATCAATCTCCTCGGTGGCGGCAGCGTTGACCTCAGTGGGAGTAGCAACAGCCTTAGTAGCAGGAGCGGGAGAGGTGACGACAACCTCGGTGTCAATGGTATGAGGACTCCAAGATGGAGTGATATGCGTATGCTCATGGATAATAGATAAAGGCGGACTCGGAGGAGGAGTCCCCTAAAAGTTCTCGATCTGTCTGTATGTACCATCGTTGGATGTGGAGTCCAAAGAAATGGGAACCTTAGCCTTGTGCTTTGGGCGGGAAGATGCCCCGCAAGATGTACGAGGAGCAGTGGAAGAGGCAGAGTTTTCATTCCTTGGCTCCCCAGAGAGGACATCAGCATCCTCATCAATATCTGTATCATCGAAATTAAGATCAACAATTGCCCCGAATAGAAGGGTGTCCAGGGCTTGAGCCTCTTCCGCAACGCGGTGGTGAATCGTGAGGCATGTGTGAAATAGCTTAGGTCCACCGACTTGACCTACCCTCGTAACGTAATTATGAAGAGGAAGGTCAGAGATGAAATGTCGAAGGATGATCATAATGAAGCTCGGGTAGAGCATAAGCGGCCTTGGTTTAAGCAGATCATTTTGCAGCATTTGAAACACATACTCCGCCACTGGATAAGGTTTGTTGAGAACAAGGCTGAGCAGCATAGAAAGGAGCTGATTGTCAATATTATCATGAGCGGTCTTGGAATTCTTGAACACAGAAACGAACACATGTACTAGATAACTCCATGGGCCGAAGAATTTGCCCTTAGGAAGTGAAGTAGTAGGAAAAGGCCCTGTGTATCCCAGTAGTGGCAATTTGCGTGCAATAAATCTGTTGCCAAATGAAGAGGCTGAACTTTCCTGGGAGCTTCGACCAAGTTGGAAGATTTCTCGGAGGGTAGTGCTGCTGAATGTGATTTCATGATTGTTGACTACAGTACGTAAACCATCCTTGGGCTTATCGGTAACCGGATGTGTGAGATCAACGTGAGTGAGGTTGGTCAGAAACTGTTGAACCAACGAATTTTCCCTTAGGAAGTGAAGTAGTAGGAAAAGGCTCTGTGTATCCCAGTAGTGGCAATTTGCGTGCAAGAAATCTGTTGCCAAATGAAGAGGCTGAACTTTCCTGGGAGCTTCGACCAAGTTGGAAGATCTCTCGGAGGGTAGTGCTGCTGAATGTGATTTCATGATTGTTGACTACAGTGCGTAAACCATCCTTGGGCTTATCGGTAACCGGATGTGTGAGATCAACGTGAGTGAGGTTGGTCAGAAACTGTTGAACCAACGAGATATTAATTGGTAGATCTTCATTAAGAATAAATGCCATCATGGAGTGCTGTAGAAAGAGAATGGTCTCTCGAAATCGAGTTGCCGAAGGATCGTCCAGAGCGAAACTTACTGCCTGATTGTGCCTTTTATCGAATTGTCTCTCCATCTGTAAAATCTGATAAATGACCACGTTAGATATGATAACCACGAACATGTATGTATGCCGAACATGATAGTTGGCGAGCATGCATGTTCGTGTAACAGACAAGTAACACACTAAGAAGTGACGAACATGTATTTTCGTAGAGAGAAACGAATATGGTGTTCAAAAGTGCACGAACATGTATGTTCGTTGCAGACAAGGAACATGGTGACGAACAAGATGTTCGTCAAGGACCATAAACAAGATGTTCGGCAAGGATCCTGACAAGGGTACGAACATGTATGTTCGTCAAGGATTACTAGCATGGGACAAACATGTATGTTCTTCGAAGGCCACGAGCATGGTGGCGAACATGTATGTTCGTCAAGGGTCACGAACATAGTGACGAACAAGTGTGTTCGTTAACGGTCACGAACATGATGACGAACAAGTATGTTCGTCGAGGGTGACGACCAAGTATGTTCGTCGAGGGTGACGAACAAGTATGTTCGTCTAGGGCATGAGTAAAATCCTAAGGCATTAAATTTCTTGGCACTGATGATGACGAACATGAACATACGAACAATAGCAAGCAATAACACAAACGAACAAGATTATCATAGAAAATTATGGCAATTTTTGGACGAACATGACATGAATACGAATCAAGTTTATCAAAAGTTCTTAGGTTTAATCCAGATTACGAACACTAACACATACGAAAGTAAGATTCCAAGCAACATATACCAGTTTTGGACGAACATGTATGAAGTTTAACGAACATGAAGAACTTACATGAGAGAATGATCGAACGAATGATGATCTTCGTGAGAGAGAAAAATAGGAAATCCTTAGCTCCGAGTAAAAAAGTGAAAGGTGAAAAATAGAATTCACCCTTTGAGATGTATTTATAGGCCATTAATGGGCCTGCGGGCCTTTGGGACTGGGCCAAAGATTTTGGGCCCGATGGACTGTTTGAATGATATTAACCAACGTTTTGTTAAATAAGGAAAATGTAAATAGAAAAACGAAAAGTAAAAACTTTGAACTAATCGTAACAACGGTAGTATAAAGTATGAAATATATAATTCGATCAGATTGCTTATCGGGGTTCCAAAGATAATTTAATTTAAACCCATGTTTCTGTAGTTGTCCAGTTTAACCGTTCAGTCTTATAGCCGTAAGATAGTGTTTTAATTACAAGTAAGTTGTTTTAAAATTTAAGCGGAAAAGCACCTTCTTAAATCAGACATTCGACAAAAATCGGAGGGCACTCAAGATATTTGTGAAGTATTTTAAGTTACGAGTGGTATGGAGTGGTTACCAACCTAGACAAGGGCAGCATATGAAACTGGCGAAGAGATAGCTCATATTAAATGTTAAAACATTTGTTCTTGAATAACGAATTGGTAATATTTAGTGCAAGTCAATGACTAACTTCAACGAAGTTTTATAAGATTAAAGAATTCTGCTGACTTTCTATGAAATCCTGTAGCAAGCTTTCTACCAACCGATCCCAAACCATTTAGGCCTTAGGTGGCTAGGTGAATAAGGGCACCCCAAAAATCTAATCTCAACCTTTATTGTGGCAAACAAATTTAAGTCGTTTAATGTAGCAATTAAGAGGTATTAAAACAGGAAAACCACACTATCGAGAACAACTGAAAGACGAAGGGCCACAAGACACTGGAGGTTAAACTAAAATACTATGGAGAATTATAAGTGCGCATGTAAGTGCTAAAACCCGATCTAAGACGGAGAGTCATAAGCAAAATTTATTTTTATCTCGAATTTTTGGATTTCATCACACGCTAAGCTAATTTTTTTTTTTTTTTGTAATGCTACGGAACGAAAATAATGACAAGCAAGTAAGGTAATCTAACTTTTTTTCTTTTTTTTTTTTTTTTTTTTTTTTTTTTTAAGTAAACGTTGGTTAATCTAACTTGCGTAGTCCATTTCGATGAATGAGGGATTCAAACCGATATTTGTCAAAAGCTTTAGTGAACAGATCGGCCAAATTGTTTTCGGAAGAGACGCGAAGGATATCGATAAATTTCTTTTCAGCATAGTCTCTAATAAAGTGGTGCTTATAGTCTATGTGACGGGTCTTGCTATGCTTAACAAGATTTTTAATAACAGAAACGGCAGCCTCATTATCTATATTAATAGGAGTAGAGGTATAGGATAAACCGCAATCCACCATCTGTTGTTGAATCCAGAGAACCTGTGACACACAGCTACCCGCAGCGATGTATTCTGCTTCACATGATGAAACAGAAACAGTTGTCTGTTTCTTGCATTGCCAACACACGAGGCGTTCTCCCAGATATTGACAACCACCGGAGGTTGACTTTCGATCGATATTGCATCCACCCAAGTCCGAGTCGGTGAATGCTTCGAGAAAGAGGTCTCTTCCCTTGGGATACCAGAGACCCAGTCGCGGTCGGTCTTTAAGGTAGCGAAGAATCCTCTTTACAGCAGAGTGATGAGACATCTTAGGACAAGCTTGAAACCTGGCACATAAACATACAACAAACATTATGTCAGGACGAGATGCAGTAAGATACATTAAAGAGCCTATAGTGCCGCGATAAACAGTTGCATCCACGTCAGGATCTTTTTGTGCGTTTGGTTGCAGATTGTGCTGCTTAGGAATGGGAGTAGCAATGGACTTGGCGTCGGTCATGTTGAATTTCTTGAGCATTTCGGTGACGTAGTTTGATTGATGGAAAAACATACCGTCGGGTAGTTGCTCCACTTGTAACCCTAGAAATAGCTTGAGTTCTCCCATGGCGCTCATCTCGAATTTCCCTTTCATTAGCTTTTCAAAGTCCTTACACATTTGATTATTAGTGGACCCGAAAATAATGTCGTCCACGTAGACTTGAACCAATAATTTAGCCTTGGGCGAATCTTTGATGAAAAGAGTGCTATCGATACGACCTCTCTTGAAACCGGATTCTAAGAGAAAAGTAGATAATGTTCCATACCACAGGCGAGGGGCTTGATGAAGACCGTATAAAGCTTTGTTGAGCTTGTATACCCTATCAGGGTGTTGTGGGTCTTCGAAACCGGGGGGTTGTTGAACATATATTGTGTCATCGATTTTACCATATAGGAAGGCACTTTTAAAGTCAAGTTGATAAACGGTAATTCCCATGTGAGAAGCATAAGCTAAGAAGAGACGAACGGCCTCGAGTCGAGCGACTGGCGCGAAGACATCCTGAAAATCCAATCCTTCTTCCTGATAAAAGCCTTGTACCACTAAGCAAGCTTTGTTTCGAGGGATAATTCCACGGTCATCACGTTTGCATCGGAAAACCCATTTAGTGCCTATAGCGTAGGCGTCGTCGGGCAGAATCACGAGTACCTAGACCTCTAGTTTCTCAAACTGCGCTTATTCCTCTTGACAGGCGTGTACCCAATTTGCGTCTTTGAGGGCCATATGGATATTTACGGGAACCACTTGGGAAACGAAACAGAAGTAGCGACAGTTGTTGAAATCCTCTGAAGTTGTTGCAAATGCATACATTCCTTGCAGATCCTCTAGTTGCGATCGAGTTTGAACGTTTGGGTTGGGATCGCCAAGAATATTGTCAAATGGCTGATACTGGTGAATCTGAGACACTACGTGCGGTTCTGCCGCATCGTCTTGAGCGTTTTCAGCCAGTGGTTCTGCCACATCGTCTTGATCATCGGCTGGAGTGTCTTCAACGAGTGGTTCTGCCACATCGTCTTGATCATCTGCTTGAGCGTTGGGGTCGGCAGGTTCAGCAACAATTTCTGGAATAACTTGTGTACGAGGAAAGACTGAATCTTCATCATCAGAAGAGAAACTCGGGTTCTCTGTTCCTGTATTAGCCACACTAGGAGAAAGGTTAAATGATTTAAATAATGCATCATAGTCGAAAGCAATTTCTGGACCGTTTTGTTTTTCAAAAGTATAGCTAGTTATTTCCAAATTAAAAACAATTTCCACTGTGCGTGAAAGTTTTAGATAAACTCTTTTGTTAGCGCAACCCTCAACATACCCAAGAAATTATCCCTGGACTACTTTAGGTGCGAACTTAGTGGTGTAATTTGTTTTCAAAACGGTGCAGCCCCAAAGGGTTCCAGACAAGCAAGATTTGGCTTACGACTATTAAGCAGTTCATAACTTGTTTTGTCAAACCGTTTCATCGTCAACACTCGATTAAGGACGTAACAAGCTGTATTCACGGGGTCCCCCCAAAAAGTAACAGGGAGAAGTGAGTCAGATAGCATAGTACGTGCAACCTCTATCAAGGTTCTGTTTTTCCTCTCAGCGACTCCATTTTGTTGTGGCTCATATGGAGCGCTGTGTTGTTGAACTATCCCATTTGCAAGACAATAGAAGGTCATCGTGAAATTCTTGAATTCTATCCCGTTATCGTTGCGTAAACGTTTGACATTTGCTTTGTATACATTCTTGATCATGTCAAAGAAGTTGATTAGCGTGCCAGTTGTTTCACTCTTAGTAACCAAAAAGTAAACCCAAGAGTAGCGAGTGTAATCGTCGGTGATCACTAGACAGTAATATTTGCCTCCGAAACTTCTTTGTGCAATAGGGCCGAAAAGATTAGTGTGCATCAACTCAAATGGTGTCTCAATTGTGTTAATAGCCTTGGACTTGTGATGTTGCTTGTGTTGTTTTCTGAGTTTGCAAGGAACACATTTATCCTCATACTCCAAGCGTTTGAGTGGAACTCCATTGACTACCCCTTTCTTCGTTATCTCGTTCATTTTCCGAAAGTGTAGATGAGCCATTTTTCTGTGCCAAATCATGGCTTCTTCACTTGTTGACTTTGACAATAGACATGTTGAATCGGTGGTGATTTCAGTGTTGTTCATATCCATAATGTACGTGTTTTTAGTTCTTGGTGCGCGCATCAGTATCAGGTCCTCAGGATATCAATTCCTGAATTGAGAATCAAAACTTCCTTCTTGGTAAAATACACGGGATTATCTTGTAGCAGATTTGAGAGACACTCATCAAATTGTGTTCTAGCTGCTTGACGTAACACACATCCTTCAGTGTGATTTTACCGTTTGTAACTTATCCAATTCCAGTTATTTCTCCACCTTTATCTCCAACAAAATTTACGCGTCCTTTCTTTCCGGATTCGAAGTTGTTGAGCAAAACTTCGTTCTCCCGTCATGTGCCTGGAACAGCCACTGTCAACGTACCAGTTGTTGACGAGTCGGTGACCCGGTTCCTGCACATAAAATAAAATCATTAGTTCTCATGGGGAACCCAGGCCATAACAGACCTGGATTGACCGTTCTCAGTCACATAGGTGACCCTTTTGTAAACTCCCTTATTTTGGTGAGAAATTGGAGATGTGTGGCGTGTAGAGTAATGACTGTTAGAGTTATATGGAACTCTATGACTCATTTGTGGGGAATCGTAACGGTGGTGATTGAAGTGATGATGACGTGGTTCATAATGAGGTCGTGGAGGACTGTGGTGATAATTGTCATGATGGTATCGTGGAGGTCTTTGAAATCGTTGTTCATAATTGTGTTGAAGATAGGATGGAACAAAAGGTTGTTTTGGCCGTTGGTGAGATCGTTGATTGAAGCTTCCCATGCTCGGTTTATTATACCCATAATTTCGAGAATTTGTGTCTGTGCGTTCATGTTGTTGGTTTCGTAGAATTTGAACTAGTTTTGTGGGAGTGGATTTAGCTTTCTGTGGGGGCGTGGCTTTAACCTGAGGTTCCTTTCGTTTATTAGTACAGACTGAGGCCACGTGCCCTCTTTCACGACATTTGAAGCAATTTAAAGTCTCCATTTTGTTTGGTTGATTTGGTTCAACATCGGAGAGTGTGTCGTTTGATGAATCTTGAGGTTGAACCTTTTCGGGTTGCTTTTCTTGAGATTTTGCTTTTGATAATTCCTGGTCCTTGCCATTTGATGATTCACAGTTGTCTTTCTTTGGAGGCTCGGTTTTGAAAAAGCTAAAGTCATTATTGTAAGGAGGTGGAGTTTCGTTATAGCCTAAACCTTCAGTGTTCCCAGTAGCACGTTGACGACTTAAGATGGAGTTCAAAATGCTAGAGGAGGTGTGGAGTTGTTCAATCTTCCTTTCCTGTTCAGTTAATCTTATTTGACAGTCATTTAACTCTTTGACATTTTTACAGCAAAACTCTTCTTTTCGTTTTCAAGACATTCATATAACATGTCAATTTTTTGTGTTAAAATGCCCACATTTGATAAAAGTTCCATTCTAGTTTTCTTGTTTTGATTAAGTTTCTTTGCGAAATCATCTTTTAAAAAAGTTTGTATTGACACTTCATGTTCAAATTAAGTTCGCTGTGATTCTAGAGTAGACAATGACTTAGTCAATTTATCATTTTGAAGAGTTAAAATAGTGAAAGATTTACACAGCTCCTTCACGGATTTAAGGTCAATGAGTACCTTTGACTTTTCAGTTTGGAGATCAGCCATATTTGCAATAAAGTTGTCGTTGGATAGATCCACCGTGCAGCTGTAGAGCGTTGCTTTGGCTTCTTTGTCTTCAACATCCAGATTGCCTTCATTCGAACTTGATTCACTGTCAGAGCCGGAGTCACTTGCGATGCTGCTTGTTTCACTGCTTATTTCTTCGATGGAGGCCATGAGTGCTTGATCATTTCAAATTTTCCAATCATATGTGTGATCATCATGTTGACCTATCATTGTCTGTGAGGCTAAGCTACGCTGTGGTTGAGAAGGAGGGGATCCATTTCTGTCTTGATTTGAAGTACGTTCCACTTTAGGTTGTTAACATTCTCTGGCAAAGTGACCGTGTCCTTGACAGTTGTAGCACCGTACCTTTGACTTATCGAAGCCTGCTTTTCCTGTTCTTTGTCCTGTTCTTGCCATAAATTTCTTGATTCTGTTAGTAATCATAGCGGTTTGCCATTGCAAGTCCATCTCTTCCAGGTCATCTTGATCGACTTGACTGAAATCTTCATCCCATAGCCCTGGATCAGTAATTTTTCCCTGGACTTGATTACCATAAGCAGATAAAAAACAAGATAAGATTTCTAGGCTTTCTTCCGCGGATTTGATAGTCATTGGCATTTTCTGATGAGTAATTGCAGCATTTGGGGCTGCTTTAGTTGTGCCAGTGATGGGATAAGTGTCATGAATTGTGTGATCCTTATCATACATGAACGCGGTTGCAGTTGCATTTCCAGAGGAGCTGGATTCCAAGGTTTGTCCATAAGGTGTTTGATCGGATATTGCATCTGCGATTTGACGTGTAAGCTCGTAACCTCTAAATCTTTCGATTACCTTCCAAGAGCAATGGTGGGCGCGATTCTTTATATGTTTCAGTTTCATCTTTAATTAAGTTACATATATCGGCAAGGCATCCAAAAAGCGCTCTACTCTCTCGTCATTTGATGGTATAATATTGTATCTTGAAAGTTCAGCAATTAGAGTATAGAATCTGGTGACGGTATCTTCAAAGTTTTCGTTAGATCCATATTTGAATGTATCA
>CAJVGC010000065.1:27376399-27543070 GCA_910822075.1 Senecio squalidus | reverse complement strand
AGTAGACAATGACTTAGTCAATTTATCATTTTGAAGAGTTAAAATAGTGAAAGATTTACACAGCTCCTTCACGGATTTAAGGTCAATGAGTACCTTTGACTTTTCAGTTTGGAGATCAGCCATATTTGCAATAAAGTTGTCGTTGGATAGATCCACCGTGCAGCTGTAGAGCGTTGCTTTGGCTTCTTTGTCTTCAACATCCAGATTGCCTTCATTCGAACTTGATTCACTGTCAGAGCCGGAGTCACTTGCGATGCTGCTTGTTTCACTGCTTATTTCTTCGATGGAGGCCATGAGTGCTTGATCATTTCAAATTTTCCAATCATATGTGTGATCATCATGTTGACCTATCATTGTCTGTGAGGCTAAGCTACGCTGTGGTTGAGAAGGAGGGGATCCATTTCTGTCTTGATTTGAAGTACGTTCCACTTTAGGTTGTTAACATTCTCTGGCAAAGTGACCGTGTCCTTGACAGTTGTAGCACCGTACCTTTGACTTATCGAAGCCTGCTTTTCCTGTTCTTGGACTGTGTCCTGTTCTTGCCATAAATTTCTTGATTCTGTTAGTAATCATAGCGGTTTGCCATTGCAAGTCCATCTCTTCCAGGTCATCTTGATCGACTTGACTGAAATCTTCATCCCATAGCCCTGGATCAGTAATTTTTCCCTGGACTTGATTACCATAAGCAGATAAAAAACAAGATAAGATTTCTAGGCTTTCTTCCGCGGATTTGATAGTCATTGGCATTTTCTGATGAGTAATTGCAGCATTTGGGGCTGCTTTAGTTGTGCCAGTGATGGGATAAGTGTCATGAATTGTGTGATCCTTATCATACATGAACGCGGTTGCAGTTGCATTTCCAGAGGAGCTGGATTCCAAGGTTTGTCCATAAGGTGTTTGATCGGATATTGCATCTGCGATTTGACGTGTAAGCTCGTAACCTCTAAATCTTTCGATTACCTTTCCCAAGAGCAATGGTGGGCGCGATTCTTTATATGTTTCAGTTTCATCTTTAATTAAGTTAACATATATCTCCCAACGCTTAGGCAAGGCATCCAAAAAGCGCTCTACTCTCTCGTCATTTGATGGTATAATATTGTATCTTGAAAGTTCAGCAATTAGAGTATAGAATCTGGTGACGGTATCTTCAAAGTTTTCGTTAGATCCATATTTGAATGTATCAAATTGCCTTTTCAGAAGATTTGCTCTACTTCTTTTTTGAGCTGCTTTTCCAGCATACTCAGTTTCAATTGCTTTCCACAACGCATATGACGTGTGAGAAGTTTGACATATGTGATTCATTTCGACTGGCAAGGCCATTTTTAGACTCTCCCATGCTCTGTTTTCAGCATCGTATACTTTTCTTAGATCAGCAGTGAGATTATGGATTGGGATATCACCAGTTACAGTGCCTATGGTTTGGATTGGAGGTATATTTCTTTTTCGATACACAACCACATTTGTACGTCATTGTAACGACAATAAGATTTGAATTTATCGACCCATTCATAATATTGTGAAGAATTAAGTAACTTGGAGGAGTGTTAACTGATCGTTTTGAATCCATAACGAATATGATGTTCGGCGAAGATGTAGTTTCACGAAGGTAATGTTCGGCGAAGATGGGGGTCACGGAGATGATGTTCGGCGAAGATGGGGGTCACGAAGGTAATAGTTTCCACGAAGATGATGTTCGACGAAGATGGTGTTCACGAAGGTAATGATGTCCACGAGGATAATGTTCGGCGAAGATGGTGTCACGAAGATAATGGTTTCCACGAAGATGATGTTCGGTGAAGATATTCACAAACTTAGTTATTCACGAAGATGTCTACGAAGATGAACCACTAACGAAGATGTCTACGAAGATGATCCACTGACGAAGATGTCTACGAAGATGAACCACTAACAAAGATGTCTACGAAGATGATCCACTGACGAAGATGTCTACGAAGATGTTCACGAAGATGCTCCACGAGGAAATCCACGAAGATGTCTCCACGAACTTGATCCACGAGCAAATTCCACGAACGTTGATCCACGAACAATCACAAACCCTAATATAAACAAATCGCCGCCGAAGATGTAAGGATGATCCACGAACAAATATTAAACCCTAATTTTCACAAACAGCCACCGAAGATGTAGTAAGAACCCTAATTCCCAGGATCGATTAAAACCTGAAATTTAACCCTGAACCAAATCTCAATAGAGAGTAAACAATGCGTTTGCTCTGATACTAATTGTAGGCCCCAGTGGTCCGATCTACAAGATTAAACTAAACTAATCACGAGGCGGAATCTCGTAATCAGTAAATCACACAAGTAATAATCGAATACTAATAATAGATAAGAACGAAACGCAATTACCGAATTCTTAATAATTTGATTAATAAACTCTGTTACAATCCACAAGTATCAACTCCGAATTCTCTATCAAAAACCAACAACCCTAAACTGATCTAAACACCTCTATTTATAGAGTAACATGTTCAGCCAGTTTGGGCTTGGGCTTTACTGGGCCTCACGAACATGCAAGTTCGTGAGCAGCCCATTAAGCTCTAAATCTATACAAACTAATAAAGTTAATACAATAATAAATAACAAAGCAAATAGAACATTCAGTCATCATGTATCTGCACCAACATATAGTACTTAAAACATTATTTGTCACTTTAACCCATACCAGTACACTTACATGGTCTATAGCTTTTTAGAGGTTTATATTTGTAGACGATTTCTTTTGGAAAAAAGGGAGATATCCGAATCATCCAAGGCCCTCCTTATAATACGACATTCATCCCTTTCACAGTCGTGAATTTAATAAAAGAAAAATCCCTTAGAGTTCATCATAGTTTTCTCGCGACTGTATTTCATCTACATTTTTTACATAATTTTAAAAAATATTCAAAATAATACGTGTGCCAAGAATATAACCAAATAACGTATTCATGTACATCTTACTAGCTTTCCGAAGGGAGTAAATTGGTAAGCATGTATCGAAGCCTTCAAGAGTATTCATCAGAAATTAGCTTTAACCTTCTTCTTTTGTTCATCGTTTTTTCCAGCTTTCACTTTAACTAATTTTTGAACCATTGCAACATATGAAGGTGTGGGTTGGATGCTTGACTCTGATGATCGAAATCGAGTATATTTTAAAAACAAGAATTACTTACGACTCGACTACACAATCTTAGGCAGTGGACCTAATCAAATATAGTATAGTTTTAGGTAAATCAGGTTCGTTTGCAGGGACTGATGGTTGAAATGTAATTAATAATTAATAAAACAAAAAGTGGGTTTTGTGACCGAATTGTCACGGTGCTTAAACTACTAAATTTAATAAACTAATTGATTCAGATGAATCGCTGAAAAGATTTTTGTTTGTAAACGATTGATGAAAAATACATTCACTTGGACTTGATCACAATTACTACGGTTATCACTTAATTACTAACAATGTTGAACTACTTAAAAGGTATTTAACTTGAACTCTCGTTTCCCATTAAAACTTTAACTGTCTCATGTATAGTTACCACTCTCGTGTATAATTTCTACGTTTGACAACTAAGCAATAAGTACCTAAGCCGATTTTATGATTTAATCTTATAAAGCTTCCTCTCGAATAGCTTCTTAATTAACTAAACCGATCTCTCTTAATCTAGTTAACTAACAACCACAATCACGTTTTTATTGTTTAAATCTCTAATACTAGTTCCTCTCGAATACTAATATCTTTAAACTAATTATAGACCGATTAGTTATTTCATAAACTATTTTGTAATGTCACAAGTTCCTCTTGAATACCTATGATGAATTACTAACAGTTTATATAAAAGATTAAACAATATTGAAGAACTGATTACAATTGGTTCTTCGATTAAACATAAAATCCAGTTCAACATATACGTAATTAAACAATAACCTACATAATTGATCACATCATCCAAGTGAACGTTAAGAAATTTAGCTACTCATAATAATAAAAACGCAACACAATTGAATTGAATGAAACATCTTTATATTAAAAGTAGTAACGAAAAGGATTAAAGTACCAATGATCCGAATGCTTAAACAACGAAATTAATGAATCTAACAATACCAAAATGCTCCAAAAATTCGTGGTCCAAAGCTAGGGTTTCAATACTCCCAAACTAGTGTATGATGATGATGATCATAATAATTAAACCTAAAAAACTGCTTCATTAAACGTAACAAACAGCTGCAGCCCAAAACTCCGCGGGACGGGAGTCCCACTTTGGGGACGGGAGTCCCACTTTGGGGACGGGAGTCCCACTTTGGGGACGGGAGTGCCAAGGGAGTGTGACGGGAGTCCCATTTTGGGGGCGGGAGTCCCAGGCTATTTTTTCAGTTTTCTTGTTTTGCTGCTCGTTTTTGCTTCATCTCTCGTAACCAATTGCTTCTAGTCTCAAAACATAACGGGAATACAACATTGACCCGTTTTCTTTATTTTCAGCTCCAATTATGTCACTTCCTCTCCAGAACTTCGGCTAATACCTATATAACATTTTAATACCAAAATTGCCCGAAATTCCCAAAATCTGTTATGAATTAAACTTTAAAAAGACAAATATCGCATATAATAATATGACTAAAATATGCGATATCAAATCCCCCCATACTTAACCTTTGCTTGCCCTCAAGCAAATCCAGTTCAATTCAATTTAATTACCAAACCATGATTTAAAAAGCATAACCAAACACCTCACGAATTATTGGGAGTAATTCACACAAATCTCTCGAACTAGTCTAAAGGGTATGTAAAATATTCTGTAAATCCGTTCAATTGCTCAGTCATGGTGAGTTTTCTATCATAGGCTTGATAAAGTATCGTTTCTCCACCACTAGAGTCTAGGTACAACTAAACGGGGACTTTTATTCGGGATGTAATGTACAGGTAAAGGCATGTGAATAAATATATAGAGGTTAAATGGGTTAATAAGTAAAAGTATACAAATAAACGTAGTATACATCTAAGCTTAGAATGAATCCGAACTCCTAAACGCTAATGAACCAATTGCTCCATATAACTTCAACCTTCCAAATTACATAACTCATAATACAACTACTTCTACTTTATTTCTTCAAAGACTCAAAATACATAAAACTACATACTTTACAACTTTTTTTTTTCTTTTTTTTTTCTTTTGCTAACAAGTAAATATATGATACAAAGGCTCACAATATTCGATAATTTCAATGCCTTAACACTTCTAACTTCAATCTTCATTGTATACAATTAATAGCAATCACAAAACTAAGTTCAGATTCATCTAAAAGTGAAAAGAAAGGCTAATGTACAAAATATTTAGTGGATTTAAATGAAACGAATAAGTTAGGCGCAAAATGGTTAACTAGAGTATCTAACACTAAAAGTAAGTGTTACAAAAGGGTTAAACGGAAATTAGCTAACCAATGTGATTAAGCTATAATTATTTAACAAGAAACGAATAGGCTAAATCAAATGGTTTATTCCTAAATTGCCCCTAACGTTGTACCAAATTACACTAGGTTACCCTAATGCAATGCTCATCTATGGTCTCGAAACGTATGACTATGTCAAGTTCTAAAGTCATCAACCATCGGCACACTCATACAAAAGAAAAAGTAGCATTTAAAATGAATGCTTTCAAGGCTCAAAATCTCACTTTTCTTTGAGTAGGGTATAAAATGTGCTAGGTTATGCAACAGATTAAAAATCTCTCAAGACATGTCATCATTTTTGTTTTTTTTTTTTTTGTTTTTTTTTTTTTTTGTTTTTTTTTTTTATAAAAATACAATACACTGACCTAACTAAACATAACAGATGTTTTTCCTCAACCCCCCCATACTAGAGTTAGACAATGCCCTCATTGTACAAAATGATTCAAAACAAAGGAAAAACAAGACAAACAAAGAATACAAGGTACGTTAACATTAGCTAGCACAAATAAATAAATAAAAACAAAAAAATAAACTAAGAAATAAAATAAACGTAATGGATCTAAGGGGGATAAAACTAGCTAATTTCCCGACTCCCCCATACTTAAATAACACATTGTCCCTAATGTGTTCCATCTAAAAGAAAAATAAACTACGGGAAATTAAAGACTAAAAATACAAAAATAAAATAAAATAAAGAAAACAAAACAAAACCGTGTGTGACGCTTTGATGTTGCTTGATTTCCCGACTCCACTTCGCACGTGCTGAACTTACTGCCAGAACGTGTCAATCGAGTCATCCAAGATAAAGAGATCGTTGGAGGCATCAAGCGCATCATTCCTTTTGACCCATTCGTCATTCCACTCCCTCGTTTCCCGATAAATTAAACAAGTCACAAATGGTCGAAAGTGGACATGAACATTTCCGGTCTCTTCTTTGAAATAACTCCTAACCGGTTTCACATATATATTCTTGTAAAAATCCCAAACCGCAACATTCGTATCCCCCTCAACCTCTTCCATGATAGTTTCCCAACACTCTATTTCCTTGTTTACACCATCGCCTATTTCCTCGTTCTTTGTGGTACTTAAGTCGACATTTGAATCGAACATTCTTTCTAATCCGTCCCAAGTAATATCTCCATAGTCACCAATAATTGACCCATCCGAGATTCCTATATCCAATCCAAGGAAGTCTTCCAATTCCTCATATAAAGTCTTTACCCAATGCATTTTATCCCAAAATTCAGCTTCTCTTGCAAACGGTTTTGGCGGTTCAGGTTGTACCTTCGCTTCCTCCTCTTTAAATTGTTGAAAATTTTCCGTGTCATAAACTTGAACCGGTGGACTAGTAGCTGATTCGGATGTGGCTATATATATTTGAACTACCAGGTCCTCCCATTCTTCCTCGTCCGACTCAAAATCACTGTCAAAATCGGAAACGGGTTCTGAGATAACACTGCGTCGCAGTGAGTGTGACTGCGGCGCAGTGGTTTCAGGTTCAGCTTCTTCTTTGTTTTCAGTTTCTTCATCCCAATACTCATATCCCCACCGTGTTGAAATTGCATTTACTTGTTCCTCTTGTTGACCCCTTGCTCTTTCTTCCAACTCCTCCAACTGCCATTCTAACCGTTGTTTTGTGACATCAAAATCCTGACGATCAAGTTCAAGTCGAAGATTTAGCAATTCCAATTGGTTAAGAATCCCATCATCTAACTGTTTGTTCATTTCAACAAAGGATTTAAACAAGTCTTTTAACTCTTGCTCTTCTTCTTCCTTCGGTTGATTTTCCTCATACCAAAATTCTCGTTCGTAAGATTGGTTGTTCCCCGTCCTCTATCGTACCTATAAATATATCCAAAATCACATATTGGGTCTTGGTAATTCCCCTTATCCGAATATCCATAATAGTTGTTATATCTCCTGTACATCGTCTAATATCTACAACCTGTAAATCACAACTAAACAAAAACCAAAACGTGAAAAGCACCTGATAAACAATTAAAGTAACTTTCAAGTAATTGATACCTAAAAGGATCGAATCAAAAATTATTAATTAAAATCAAAAACTACAGTCCCCGGCAGCGGCGCCAAAAACTTGATGATCGAAATCGAGTATATTTTAAAAACAAGAATTACTTACGACTCGACTACACAATCTTAGGCAGTGGACCTAATCAAATATAGTATAGTTTTAGGTAAATCAGGTTGGTTCGCAGGGACTGATGGTTGAAATGTAATTAATAATTAATAAAACAAAAAGTGGGTTTTGTGACCGAATTGTCACAGTGCTTAAACTACTAAATTTAATAAACTAATTGATTCAGATGAATCGCTGAAAAGATTTTTGTTTGTAAACGATTGATGAAAAATACATTCACTTGGACTTGATCACAATTACTACGGTTATCACTTAATTACTAACAATGTTGAACTACTTAAAAGGTATTTAACTTGAACTCTCGTTTCCCATTAAAACTTTAACTGTCTCATGTATAGTTACCACTCTCGTGTATAATTTCTACGTTTGACAACTAAGCAATAAATACCTAAGCCGATTTTATGATTTAATCTTATAAAGCTTCCTCTCGAATAACTTCTTAATTAACTAAACCGATCTCTCTTAATCTAGTTAACTAACAACCACAATCACGTTTTTATTGTTTAAATCTCTAATACTAGTTCCTCTCGAATACTAATATCTTTAAACTAATTATAGACCGATTAGTTATTTCATAAACTATTTTGTAATGTCACAAGTTCCTCTCGAATACCTATGATGAATTACTAACAGTTTATATAAAAGATTAAACAATATTGAAGAACTGATTACAATTGGTTCTTCGATTAAACATAAAATCCAGTTCAACATATACGTAATTAAACAATAACCTACATAATTGATCACATCATCCAAGTGAACGTTAAGAAATTTAGCTACTCATAATAATAAAAACGCAACACAATTGAATTGAATGAAACATCTTTATATTAAAAGTAGTAACGAAAAGGATTAAAGTACCAATGATCCGAATGCTTAAACAACGAAATTAATGAATCTAACAATACCAAAATGCTCCAAAAATTCGTGGTCCAAAGCTAGGGTTTCAATACTCCCAAACTAGCGTATGATAATGATGATCATAATAATTAAACCTAAAAAACTGCTTCATTAAACGTAACAAACAGTTGCAGCCCAAAACTCCGCGGGACGGGAGTCCCAAGGGAGTGTGACGGGAGTCCTATTTTGGGGACGGGAGCCCAGGCTATTTTTTCAGTTTTCTTGTTTTGCTGCTCGTTTTTGCTTCATCTCTCGTAACCAATTACTTCTAGTCTCAAAACATAACGGGAATACAACATTGACCCGTTTTCTTTATTTTCAGCTCCAATTATGTCACTTCCTCTCCAGAACTTCGGCTAATACCTATATAACATTTTAATACCAAAATCGCCCGAAATTCCCAAAATCTGTTACGAATTAAACTTTAAAAATAAAAATATCGCATATAATAATATGACTAAAATATGCGATATCAGACTCCACTTTTTCTCTTGACTTATTTAACCATCTCTTCATGTAATCAACCATGGTTTCTCTTGGCATTGCTTTAAAGCTACTATCAATTTTAGTTTCATTGCTAACCCTATCTTTTTTAGAGCTTTCTATATTTGTTCAATACAGAGTTTTGAACATGGTTCTCAATCGTTCATCTTTATTAAAGCCTTTAACACTTGAAAGGGGAGTGTTTATTGAGTTATCGAATGATTCTTCATAATTTATGTTTCTTGTTTGTTGGTGGATGATTTGGATGAATTTGAGTCTTTGAACATTAATGTACACGTTAAATGTTTTGAAATAGAAAAGATTCAAGATTTTTTATTTTTTGTAACAAAATAACTCACATGCACCACCAGATTTACGTTCGGCCTCAAACCTTGTTTTGCTTGATCTTTTGACCTTTATTCGAAAACCTTCTTTTACAAATTAAAACTCTTAAGCAGTTTTTAATTTATCTTTGTTTTCAAAAACTTCTCGTAATTTAACATGTTCAAAAGGGCTATATGAAAGAGATTTCGTAGGAGGCTTATATGGGACGTGTTGATGGGATTGGAGGCATGTCCCAGAATACATTTTCGTAGATTTTATATATTTATCAAATGAAAGATCATATGCTCGAAAATGAAAGGGCTATATGAAAGAGGTTTTGTATCTCGTTTTGTTGGTTTTGTTCATATATATATATATATCAAATGAAAGATCATATGCTCGAAAATGAAAGGGTTGGAAATTTTGATAATTATTTTAAAAGTTTTGATAATCATTTTGAGAGTTACCCTAATTATATTATTATGTTGATAATCATTTTGACACTTGATACCTCACAAGGGTTACTAACAGCATAACGTAGGAACTCGGTTCCATCGTCATCACCATCACGTACCTCCACGAGATCATCACTTGATTTGTATGCTATCATGAACTCATAGTCAACGCCCAAAGATAACTTGATTGCTACACGAGCAATCAACTCAGAAAGCTTACTAACACAAGGGATATTAGGCTTCGTTTGTACAATATTTTTAGGTAGATAAGCAAAAACCTCGTTTACCAACTCTCATGCCCCTGCACAAATATATATCTTTACTATTTGTTGTGTATTTGAATTCATTATGGTTATGTGTGTAAAATGGAAAATAATGCTCAATAATTTGAAGATGAAATACTAGATTGTGTGATGCTTAAACAGTGATGGTTAAATAGACCGTTGAATGTACAATTTGTACAGAGTTCACATAATTAATTACATTTTGCATTATTCATTTATGTGAAGCAAATTATTTTTGTATGACTAGTACTTGTAATTTTGACCGTTAATACACTATTTGTACGGAATATAAGTTTGAAATGATCGGATACCACAATTGTGACCGTTGAATGTACCATTTGTACGAAGTTAGCAAAACATGATTATATTTCACATTATTCTTTTATGCGAAGTACCTATAAATATAAATCGTGTCATGTTATCTTGAGAATCATAATTCCATGTTTTCATCTAGCTATGGTCTATAGATAAGTCCAAGTGTACTTTTCACCGTCTTCAAACATTTACAAGACAAAGAGCGTTCTAAAAGTTCCGTACATTACCAAAAATTTACAAATGATTGTACCAATGAAGTCATAATATCCGTTATGATAGTAAGCTTTTTGAGTTAATTACTCGTGTGGCAATCAAGTTATCTTTGGATGTTGACTATGGGTTCATGACAAGATAGAAATCAGTGATGACCTCATAGAGGTACGTTATGATTATGATACAACCAAGTTCCTACATTATGTTGTCGGTAAACCTAATGTAAGGGTTATATTATTTGTTGTGAGAGTCGCTCCATCCTCCAACAATTCGCATACCAACCAACAAAACAAAACATATGTATCGACTTTCAAAATGATTATAATAAACGACTCAAATTATTGTTCAAATACTCAAATTCATCAAAATCATCCACAAGCAAACAAGAACATATCGTCATATTTAATAAATAAAAAAAGGCATTTCAAGATCCACAAAGGAAATACACAGGTAAGTGACATTACGACATTCGTGTTAATCATAACATTAGCGTTTCATACCAACAAGCATGGAGAGTAAGAGAATATGATATAACACAAACAAAAGGGACCCAAAAGATTCATTTGCCCAATTACCAATTCATCTCCACAATTTGGTCGAGCAAAAACATGGAATCATAATAAAGTTAACGAGAGAACAAAAAAATCGTTTTGAACTGCTATTTGTTTTTGTGAATCCGTAAGTGTTTTTTATAAATTACTATTATTTAGTAATATCGTGTGTAAATCATTATGTATTTCAGCTTTGCAGTTTGGTTGAAACATGTCGTCCGTTAATTATAATAAACGGGACACATCTTAAGAGACGTTATGGATGGGAACAACAATATCCTTCCCATTGCGTATGGAGTCGGCGTGACAGAAAGCATATGCTTTGGACCTTTGGACCTGGGATGCGACACACGACATATGTTGTTGACATTCGTGCATGAACTTACAAATTAAGTTGAAACCGAACAATGACAACGTTTCATTTATGGAGGACATGTAAGGCATCCAAGAAATCCTACTTTCATGAGGCATTTAATCAGCTACAACAAATTCTTCTCGTCAAAGTCTCGAAATATTATTCATAGTTTAGATGTCGCCAAATGGTCAAGAGCTTATTTTCTGACAGTCATAACAGTATGACGTTTGATAGTGTTGGATCTCTCAACACGATAACTCTTCATGCACGTAAGCTTCCGACTTATATGCTTCTGAATTTATCATAAATTGTACCATGAATGTCGGGAAATTGTAGATATTTATTTAACTTCTCGTGACAACTATGATTTCTTAATTTTATAGCTTAGTAAAACTTTTAATTAATTACTTAAAAAGAAACTAGATAAACCAAAGTCGTTAGAAGAAAAGAAAAGTAGGATAAAAAAGAAGCTCCAAATGGACAACCAAACAAATTCATGACTATAATGCATGACAACATGAAAAAAACCGTCGTCGTATACGTAAATTTGAATGCAGCTGTTTGGTTAACCTTGTTTACACCTTACAATAACTTTATCACATTTAAAAAATTAACAATGTCGGGAGTTGTGCACAACATTGGTTCAAGACCGAGAATTATAAACGTACATATACATGATCAATATTTCGAGATGGACATCCGTCTTGAATGGCTATGCCTCGATAGAACCCACCATCCAGAGAGGAGAATGTTAAGACGCCCAAAAAACAAAGACAATATTCTATCCGGGGAGGCAAAACCGTTGAACTGTCATGGTTGAAAGAAAATAGGTCACACTCGAAAGAATGGTGGTTCTAGGATGCCAAAATATCAGATTTCAAGTAAGGCTACAACCTCACGTTCAACAAAAGTTGTTTCAACGTGTGGTGGAAAGAAAAGAGAACAAACTCGTCGTCTCAAGCACCGGTCATTTAGATGATTAGTATTGTTATAAGATGTAACTTTTGTGTTCTAAAATGTAATCTTTTAATGTATTTAGTTGCTTCATTAACAAACAGTATGTCAAAATACCAAAAAAGCAAATAAAACGCAAAAACTGATAGTTCACATGATGCAGTAAGTTCGCATTATTTCATTATGCAAACTTCATGACATTTTGATAAATTTGTCACGCATTATGCAAACCCTAGAACATTGCACTAATTATTCCCCTTCGTTTATCTATAACTTGATTTTAACCAACTGCCAAGGACAAATCAAAATCTAAAACATCAAACAACCATTTTACATGTACTTTCTAATTTTACATTTGGATATAAATGAGCCAAACTATTGAACTGTCCAAACTAAATCCGTTATGATCAGTTTGGATGAAACCAATAACTTAACCAGCTAGATTTGCCAAAATCACAAACCATTCTTACTGGTGTGATTGAAATTTAAGTCTTTGTCTTAGTTGGGCACACTGATGTTTCATTCTTACTAAAAACTTTTTTCGCCCTGTTAAAATATACTATCTCGTAAGCGATGAAACAAAGGCAAAAAGGAATAAAAATTAACAGGTTTGGTTTATTACAAGTTTTACGGCTTAAATATGACACAAGAAAATCAAAATCAAAATAGATGCATTTACACACCAAGTCCCATTGCCATTGAGAAAATGCTTAAAACTTATTTTTGTCGATCCTTAATTTTTATTAGTTGGTCTAATCATCAACTAAATAGACTACCAACTAATAACTTTTAGATTCAATGTCCTCCTGAATGAATTTTACAGGAAATCTATTCATGCAACATATTACCTTTTTATCTTAGGCCGCAGCAGCAATAGGAATCCAACCTTAAAACAATTTTAACAACATTGACGCCTAATTCTTTTCAACGAGCATCCACCAATCATGTTGCTGCAGAACCATTTACTTGGCATCTTTTCAGCATAGATCTTTGATAAACACGGAAATTAAAGCAAGTAGGTACAGTCCATCCGGCTTTTAAAATACACAGGTAAGCTAGACAAAACACATTTAAGTATTTATGAAAATAGCCAATACGTCCTGATTACAGGATAATTTTATGTTGCTTAGTTAGCTTGTATGTTTAAATACATAGTTTAAGAGTTAGTGTCAGGGTCGTTAAAAAGAAAACACTTTTTCTATCCCCAAGCCCAAAGTAGCAGAGTCGCAAAATAACCTCCTAATTTAGTTAAACAATGGTTGAAGTCACTAGTAGCCTTCAACTGAAGGCTTATAACTTGAGAGACTTCATTTTTTTGTTATTGATGTTGGACAGGTTGTTACATGTTCCCCTAAGGAGAGCATATTTTATGCAATCTTCAAGTACTATTTTTTTAGGATCTTAGGAGAGCTTATAAAAAACGTCCGTAAAGGTAATAAAAACCTCGGGTCTAGTCTGTTGTAGATATTGAATGCCCAAGAGTACATAGATGCTAGTTTGGCTTGGAAATACATGTTGTTTATCATGAAATATTCTGGAGTTAGTGCATTGTGTATAGATATGTGAAGTATAAACATTACGAATTTTAAACGAAGGATTTTCATAATCAAAAACATTACCAATATTAAAAAATTGATTGGATTGCAAAGGATACTTACATAATAGGGGAAAGAAAGTAAGAATAATGTTAAGATGGATGTTGCTGATGTAAAGAGATACATGTAGCGAGAGAGATCTGGGCTTGTTGACATTGAGACCGTTTCAGAGCGGTTCCTTTATTATTTCCACAAAGGGTTTTCACAGCCGATGATTCATCAGGGCAGATAAAGTTAATCATACATTCACCAAGACAACGGTTCAGGTGCCGGCACGCCGCATCACGTCCCGGACCATTAGGGACTCGCCGGTGGCACTGCACCAACGCCTGGTAAACCCGATCGCACTCCCCCGGCACCTCCCCTGACATCGTTTCTTTCTTTCTTAGCTAAAATCATTTCTTAATTTTTCATTTTTTATTGGTCGAAATAAAAATATTAATTATTTTTTTATTAATTCATTTTGTCATTAGCTTATATTAAATGTCGGTTACTTTTTTTGAAACGGAGATAATATTTTTTTATTTTATATTTTTGAAATTAATTCAATAATTATTAGTAAAGGAGAAACTCATCATTTGATTTTATATTCTGATATAAACTATGTAAAATATATTTAAAAGACAAACCTTGTTGTAGAAATCATAACAATCCGTTATTTCTATTATAAACATAAGTATAAGGACCAAGTATTGATAGGTTATTCATAGTGGTTATGTCATATTACGGAGTTTGAAAAAATGGGAAAAATAGAATTTGGTTTCTTCGTCAATTTATATGAACTTGACGATGCATATTGTTTCCGTAAAACATTGTTGTTGTAGAGCCTACTCATTTATGTAACTTGAAATTTTGTAATATGGTCATAGTTGTATAGGGAAAATCGAATGATACCCTCATATAAAAGGCATATGTATCATCTAATTCGGAAAAGTTAACGGAAGTAGAAACGAGGGATGGTTTTTGTTAGGAGTTAGGACCAATATATTTTACAATCAACTTTATCAAAGATGTAACAAATAGGTACACTAAAACATCACGATAATTAGTTGACTCTTTTTTATTATATTGAACTAAGGGTGAGTTTGGTTGGTGGATTTGAAAATGGGAAAATGGGTTTGATTACTAATTCAATTATTTGGTTAATGTGTTTTAATTTAAGAAATGGGAATAACACCCACTATGATAGGCAAAAACCATACGAATCCTATTTGATGGGCTTAGAAACTCATTCCCATTCTTACAAAAATCTAAACCCATATCGATTTTTTTGATCAAGCAACATACTTTAAGTGTTTGGGATATAGGAAGGAATTAAGAAGGGTTTCAGATATGAAGACTCACATTAATAGAAAGTATGAAACCTTCTTTGATATTTCGAACCTCACTAGCTTGCAAAACAATCGTGAAAGTCAAGCAGTAAAACCGGAGAAAGAAGTACTTGCTAAGTTTTTAGACATCTTTCTTATTGAACAAATAAGGTCTTCAACCCAATATGTAGAGACGATAAATCCTCATCTTCAAAGAAAATTCTTGTTCAACTCCTTGAGTGTAAAGTCTTTAGTGTATCATTGATACAGTTGTCGTTTGTCGTTGATACAGCTGATGTGTTTTCAGTGAACCTCCAATATGAGGACACCCTATCACTAGTGGTCTTTGTGGTTGTATCAAATTCATAAAGATATTCTCCACGTTTTTTTGGGTATAAATCATCAATGAAAGCACTGTTCGCTTGCAAAAAAAGTCCCTCGTCGCTCAAACTTAAGACAAAACTGACATGCTTTCATAATCATATAAATTTTGTTTCAAAATCAAAACTGAAGCATCTTCAATTATAATTTCATCCTGACATGAAGCTCAGGCATATTAAACCTCGGTTCTATCAATCAACCGAAAAATGAATGAAAGCTACACAAGAGATAGTCATTCTACTACGCGGTTTTATCAATTAGCCACCACTTTCACTGGTCTTCAAATTTTTCGTTATAGACAAACTTTTTGGGCATAATGTTGCCCAAAGCAGTTGGAGTATCTGGTTTGTTGTCTTTTCATAAAGGATCAATACATTAGAATGGTAAATAACCATCAAACCTAAACACAAATCATTTCGTTTTTCCAAGCATTTGCCATGTGATCTTTAGAATTGTTCTATCCTCTAGTATGTTGTGACCTGTGGCACAAATACAAAACGAAGACAGGTTCAACTACATCTCAACTTGATAGACACGTTGTCAACATAAATATTACGTAACCCTATCAATACTTGTTTTTATCAATAGCTAGTGTTACTGGATAAATCCCATAGAAATATACTATAGCTGACTTACAGAGGGATTTGAAGAACTTGTTTAGTCTTCAACGATTTACTTTTATTAAATCATTCGATATCTACTTGTATGGGCACACACCAAGCATTGGTTCCATACCCGCCAATTGATCATGAAGAAACTTATAAACTGATTCAGTTGTTGTGGCAGCTATTCTAATGACCACTCCGATTCCCTGCAGTTATTAAAAAAAAAAAAACAAAAGATAATGTACAATCCACAAAAAATTGACTAAACCGAGCAAATACATGTTCAATATGGATAATATGCACCCACTAACTTTTAGTGAAAAACTGACTTCGTCATCAAGTTGCAATGGTGTTACTTTGTGAGTCAAATATCCAAAATACCCCTTGATAACAACATAACAGGAAATTCTTGTGGACCAAAATCACCGATTTACTAATGTGGTAAATGCACATTCTGCATGGGGATTTGAAAAAAGGGAAATCGTTGCATAAATCTATAGACAGAGGGAGGATAAGGTAGACGGGAGGCGGGTCGGGTAACTAATCAAAAACTATCTATATGGCTTACTGAGTTTGAAGATAATTAATGTGTCAAAAATATGATTAAAAAACTATATCATTACAAAGATACTCTAATTTTTGAAATAAAATTATTTATGAGTTTTTATGGATCTAAATACACTTTGGGTGACAGACGACCCATTCCTAATTTAGCTAACTAATTTTATATTTACCGATTTGACCTGTTAGAGATAGAGCATAAACTTCACACGTGTACCCATTAACGAGTTAAAATTTCCATCTCTAGAACTATTAGTGTGTTCTGAAAACATAGACTTACCCATTTAGCTGAGTGAGGACAAGTCGATAAAAAATTCAACATTGTACAAAATATAAAATTAACATAACGTCTGACTGAATATACATTGGGATTTCAAACTATATATTTGGCTCAGAATTTACCAAATTGGTAAAATGGGTACTTTAAGCAGTAAAAAGTCCAAGTCAATACTGAACAACATAGTCAAAAAGGTTTCAGCAGTATTTTTTGCAATGTTAAGTGACAACAACGAGAAAACGGGAAGTACCTTTGGACCAAAGGAGTTACAAGAAGCAATAAGGGGTGGCTTTGTATCAACATCACCATTACCTGCTCTATTGCGTCTCCCTGCAGATGGAACATGTAACTGCTCTGACATCATCTTCTTCACATCCTCTTGAATTTGATTTTGTATGTGCTTCAACTTGGGCCTAAAATCAGAATAATAAAAAAACATGGTTTATGAAAGTTCATATTATTATTGGTAAACCAAAATTACGAAATCATTCTTTAGTGTTAAAAAATGCGACTACAATCCTACCCCAACAGAATGACCATCGCAATTACTTGGTAATCCTGCATGCGTTCAGCAATACTTGTAACATTTCCGTTCTCAAGTAGTACCTAC
Organism: Senecio squalidus; assembly: GCA_910822075.1. Taxonomy (NCBI): domain Eukaryota; kingdom Viridiplantae; phylum Streptophyta; class Magnoliopsida; order Asterales; family Asteraceae; genus Senecio; species Senecio squalidus. Next base: position 27,525,295 of record CAJVGC010000065.1, on the reverse strand, counting down.
ATCGACATAAACCATTTAGAACTCCCGAAAACCTAATGACAAGTTACACAACATTAATGTACATATGACACTGTACTGCAAAATTAGAGATGCTAATTTATATGGAAATGGGTCAATTCAGGGTGTATCTTATTCAAAACATGTCACATATAACTACTTAGGGCATCTCCTATCATAAACCTTTACAGAGGTTTATAAAATTGACATGTCATATAAAATCATTAATTTATAAACCTTTTCATTTTATAAAGCTATGTCTACTATCAATAAAGCTTTTAAAAGTTTATGAATTGTATATGCATAAAATTATAAAGATGTTCATAAACTTGAACGTTTCTCATTCCATGTCACTATAAACCTTAATCCACTATGGAATGTCTAAATAATGAAACTCTTCATGTTTTATAAAGCCTTTTAAAAACCTCCCATTGGAGATGCTCTTAGCTAAAAATAAAACGGTTAAAATCGTCCAAGGTAGTCTAACGTGTATTCAAATGCTTATAACGTCCTAAATCATTTTATTTATAAGAAATTAGATTTTTATAACAATAGTTTAGGTTGGGTAATCATACTTAATTTATTGGTTTTTTTTTTAAGTATAACAAATGGAACATAAAATATGGGTGGGTCAACCCATCCCGAATAGACCTGTTTGGCGTACCTTAAATTTCTCTTTTGAACCTACTCATTTTGATTCGTTTACCTGGTACACCTGACCTGGAAATTACCCACCTCTACTGAAATTATTTACTCGACTACTATACTGATTTTGGTAAAAAAAAATATCTTTTTTAACATTGCTAATTTCATGCTATATAGGTGACCAAAGAAAGCAAGCATCTTTAAAATAGCAAACCTAAATAGCGACTTTGATGACTCTAGAACTACAAAACTGTTTCACTTGACCCATTCAACCTATTCCCAAAATCCCATTTTACTACATTAGACGTAAAGGTCAATATATGCAGTGACAATTGGTGCTATTAGTTTTTTACTCGTTAGGGATTAGAGAAAACATAACCCAAGTTCAGAAACAAATTGGTAGAAATTGCCACCTCGAGTGCAATGCCCAGATAAATATATCAGACAGCAGAGTAGCCGAAAACAATTTATTCAATATTATAAGCATTGAACAAAAGCATTCCCCTGAAAAAGCAACATCCGGCGAGTGGCCCAAAAAAATAGAACAATGTTTCTCCAAAACAATGAAGCAAAGTCCTAAAAGAAAGACATTGAAGAGGAAAGATACCGTATCAAGAAACAAGGGCTTAGTTTCCAAATATATATGGTTGGTGCTTTTATAAAATGCAAAATCCCATTTTTCTCCACTTTCATGGCGACCACTAGTAATCCAATCAACAAGAAGTAAGCTGGAGCCGGATACGATTGTGAACACTTGCTTTTGTAAATATCTGGCAGTAGAAAAACATGTGACGGGATCTGGAATGACAACCAAAAGGGCATCACTCCCTATAGTTGCCTCCATGATTTGGCGCGAGCAGTTGAAGGCAACTGATTTGTAGACCTTAGTAGATGCTTGTGTTGTTAAAACAGCAGTGCAAGCATCTTGAATTGTTATGTCAAAGGAAATGCAATCACCCTGAATCATAATCAATCAAAATACAAATAATAATAATGATAATAATAATAATAATATAGAAAATATGGATATGGATGATTACAGAAACAATGCCACCACCATAAGTAAGGGTGTAGATCCAAACAGCATCAATTTCGGAACGACCAGCCTATCAATCAATATTAACAACAACAACAACAACAACAACAACAACAACAATTAATTCAATTAAAATGATACCTTCGATGGAACTATGAATTTTAGAGGATAGTTTGAGAAGCATCGGGTTAGACTCGACTTCCCTCCTACTCTCCCCACTACTAATTTCCCGGTTTCCATCATTACCTACTTTTTATTATTTCCATCTCTATACTTCAATTTTTATCCTAAAAACTCATTAATCTAATCAAAACTCTACACAAATTATCAATTTTTTTTATTTTTTTTTTTAAATTATATTATTTTATAAACTGTAAAGAAACGACCTAAAAATTAAAGAGATAAGGATATAATCTCAGCCATTAAAAAAAAAATCTGATTAAAAGATAGATTTGTATTGAAATGTCATTTTTGTCATTTTATAAAACGTAAAAATAAACACAAATCTCGTAAACACTCTCATTCAATTCCACGACTCATTCCCTACTCAAAACCTTGGTAATCAATTGCAGTATAGAGCTTCTAAAACTAGGTGAAACCTTCATAAACCCCCAAAACAACAATTCGCAATGAATCCAGAAGCAATGGATACCGAATTTCAAAAATCTAATTTGTCATCATAAACATCCGATTCATACGATAACAACGCTTCTGTTTAAGGTATTTTAATTTTTTTGAAGAATTTGATTATAAAGTAAAAACTGGGAAAAATATCATATGTGATATTTGGTATTTGTTTTATTGGCATATCATATGTGATTGTATTAATTGTTATAAGTTGCTTCAATTTTTAGAAGAATTTGACTTGATTATGAAGTAAAAACTAGGTAAACTAATTTGGTCATATCTCATATATGATTGTTATTAAAATGCTTTGTATTTGTTTGGTAGACATATCATATGTGACATTTGGTCAGGTTTGTTAGATATATCATATGTGATTGTTGTTAAAATGTTTTGTATTTGTTTGGTAAACTATCACATATGATATTTGGTCAGGTTTGTTAGATATATCATATGTGATTGTTGTTAAAATGCTTTGTATTTGTTTGATAGGGATATCATATGTTATATTTGGTCAGGTTTGTTAGGTATATCAATTGGGAAACTATCATATATGACATTTGGTCAGGTTTGTTAGATATATCAGACGTGATTGTTGTTAAAATGTTTTGTATTTGTTTGATAAACTATCATATGTGATATTTGGTCAAGTTTGTTAGATATATTATATGCGATTGTTCTAATATTTTGAAATGTCATTTACAGATTTGCTTAGGAAGATGACACCTTTAACAATTACAAAAAATGAAAGTGAAACACCATGTGGTACAAGGTATTGGAAACCAGTGGTAGATGCTAGTCTCATACCAATAAAGGGAAGGGTGTATGAATCGCTACAAAAAGGAATCCATGTGTATGCTGCTTATGCTGATATTGAAGGGTTTGATATAAGAAAATCAACTCAAAAAGTTAAAAGGTGGATTTATAAGAGAGAAGTATGTTGTGTGTAGTAAGGCTTGAGTTCCAACAAACATTAACATAGACACTTTGGATCCCGAAAATAGTGACAAAACATTTAGGAATACAAACCTACAATTAGTGGATGCAAAGCACATATTATATTTACTCCAATTCCAGACTCAACAAAGTATAGAGTTAGTGATTTTGTCGATAAACATAATCATATGTTGATTCCTAGTGAGTATAGGCATCTAACAAGGAAACAAAGGCAGTTAAAGTATTATGAACAACTTTTTATTCTCAAATCCTCTTTTACAAACATTCGTTCTTTAAATCTTATATTTGGCTACAGAAATCATTTATGAAGGCATTTGGGAAAGAGACTATTATGGTGGTAACGGACCAAGATTCGTGAATGAAGAAAGCTATTGTTGTTGTTTTCCCAAACTCAACACACTGTGCCTACATGTGCCACATTACACAAAAATTACTAACAAAGGTATGCAATTTTCTCAAAATTTTTTGCATTTAAATAGTATTCTTTGTTGTCTAAAGTTTAATTATCATATGTGATTCTTTATAAAAACCTGATAAAAGGTAATTAGAACTGTAAAATAATGATGGTTGTATTGAACATATTGTAGGTTCCTAGTAACGGATCAACAAGATTAAACCAGTTGATTATGAGGAGGAATCTCGATAATCAACAACCAATACACAAATGAATTACTCAAAATTAATAATAATCGTAATAATCACAAACACAAATACTTGTATTAATATTGAATCACTCAATCTAATACAATCAGTATTATTCAGTGTTTCACTAAAACCTTCCCAGAGGTTTTGCTATCAAAAACTAGATAACCTAAATTAGACAAACCCTTATATAGGCAAATATGTTCGCCACATGTTCACCGGGATTTAGGTTACTAATGGGCTCATGAACATGCAATGTTCATGACCTCCCAAATGGACTATATAGCTCACGAACAATACAATGTTCATGGGTGACGAGAGACACAAATAAACTATAAATTACAGACTTATATAATCTTGAACAACTGTCTCACTAGTTGCACCAACAAACTCCCCCTTGACTGTTGCTTCTAGATTTTGTAATATGCTCAAAGTCTTTATAGTCTTTCACTGCCAGCATGTTCTTCTAACTCATCGTAGACATGGATGTCTCCTCCTGAATTGTTGCAATACTAGACTTGATTTGAGCTTGTGAAAAGTCAGGCAGCTCCCTTTGTCGTTGTGACGACTCGGGCAGCTCCTTTTGCGCTTGTGAAGAGTCAGACAACTCCTTTTGTCGTTGTGAAGAGTCAGGCAGCTCCCTTTGCGCTTGTGAAGAGTCAGCATCACTAATTGACTAGACTAAGTTCATCACTTTTGCATGTAAACTCCCCCCTGAGTTGTCGAGTTGTCTGACGCTGAACAAGGTCTCAAACTATAGCTTCAAAAATAGAGTCAAGTGCAATCTTGCAACCTAAGATAAAAACAATTTTTTTTTTTTTTTTTTTCTAATAAAAAATGTCGCATCCTCCTTAGTTATAATCCATGAACACTTCAAAATAAAGATCACCACCTTTAGAATACCATAGTCCCAGCCGTAGTCTTCTCCGTAGGTAGCAAAATATTCTTTTCATGTCGATTCTTCTCTTTTGTCTTCATCAAAGCACAATTTTCATTCTTTATCTTCAACAAGGCTAACTCGTCCATTTTTTTTAGGATTAAGAATTAGTTAACAAAATTCTTTCCCCTGTTATTTGTCGAGAGCAACTACTATGTCGATTGAATAATAGCTCAGCTCCAATATGTACCATCCTAGTTCCGGAAATAAAATATCTTGTAAGTATATGTTATGTTTAGCCTTTAATAGAAATTAGAATTGGAAAAAGACTAGGTTGGTAAGAAAAGTAGTTGACTTTGGTTAGAAAGGATTTTAATTGTTAGTTTCAATGGTTAAGTAAGTTAGTAAAGTTTTGAAAGATGAAGGACTAGAGTTGTAATTCTGGAATTATGTATATGAGGTGGATGAGAGGTGTCATTTACCACAGAGTTTTGTAAGTGTGTGTGTGTGTATGTCGGTTTGGAGAATATAAAATTTGATGTTAAGATATTAATTAAACAATTTCAAATGAAAGATGTGGAATTAATATTGAGACATGCACATGGACAGAAGAAAATAAAAGGAAACCCAATTGTAACATGACAAGGAGAAAAGTCCACAGCCTATTTGCATAGATCATTATCCACAATCTAAAAATATATTATATATTTTCCTTCCTATTCCAATTATGACAGAGGCACGTGGAAAATAGTTTTGGAGTTCAAAGATTCTTTTACTAAATCCTAGTATTTAGTTCAAGTGGAATATTATTTGGTTACGGTTGGAAAGAAAAACAAAAACGGAAAGCAACTCATGGTGCACCAACAACGACACCCTCTTTTGATGGTTTTGGAATTTGACTCGAATACGATTTCTATCTAATTTTTGCCTATAAATACAACCCCAAAACATCCAGAAAAAATCATCAATTATTATTCTCAAGTATTGGAAGCTTAGGATTCGTTTCAAGGCAAGGAGAAGAGCTAGGAGTTCGTTTTCGTTCAACGTCGGTCACGACGCGTTTGCAATCTTTTAGTTTGTTTCTCGTTCCCTTTTTAAGACTTTTTCTATTATGTTTTCTATTTGTTTATTTGTTGTTTTTGTGACGATTATGACCAACTAAACTCTTTTTACATTTGTTTGAGTAACGGATCTTGTTTGAAGTTTGAGTTTTCGTTATTGATTGTTCAGATTTTTGTGTTTAATCGCTAATCCTTATTTGCTTAAGTTTTAACATATTATCATAAGTTGTTTATATATTAATTAATTAATCAACATTCTAGGTATTCGAGAGGAATCTAGATAGGTTAAATAATTTATATGAAATAATCGGTCGGTCTATAATCGGTTTAAAATTATTAGGATTCGAGATGACCTAGTAATAACAACTTAGGTAATTAAACTTAATTGAGTAAGTCTATTTGTTAAGATTCGGGAGGACTTAATATTTAGAGGAGTTATTCGAGAGGAAACTCTATAAGATTAAATCACAAAAAACCGGCTTGTTACTTAACGCTTAATTATTAATAATTATAACTGTATTCGAGAGGAACATTATAATTAGAGATAGTTAAAATTAATAAAAGATTCAAGAGGACTTTTATCATATCTTAGAAGTTTAATATTCAATCAATTTCGTAAACTTGAATGGAAAACAAGTGAAGGGTCAAACAAGTGTATTATTTCCAATATTTGATAATTTCAATTACTTTCTCACTCGATTTTTATTAATCACTTTTTTACTAATTACTTTGCAAATTGTGACATTCGCGAATTTCTAGGTATACTTCTAACGACCCGTATTCGTTTTATTTATTTATGATTATGTTTTGACCCTATTGTATCCCTTTTATGTTTTATCGTATTCGTATTTCTCGTATTTTATGAGTATCGTATTTGTATTTTATGTGATTCGGACCTTTATGTCGGGAACGTTTAGTTCTAAGTGCCTTTAGTATAAGTCTTGTATGCTCTTAAGATAAGTTTAGGGGTTTTATGCCTTATTTATACGATTAAGATTAACGTTAAAAAGTATTACAATTTTAGTCCTTCAAGAATTTTATTACAAATCTAGTCCTATGGGATTTCTATTACAAAACTAGTCCTAAAATCCCTACCAAACTTTTTGTCTTATTAGACCAACATTGTTTTTATCACCACACTTTTTGTCTTATTCTCTATTACATACAAACATCACCTACACACCATTTCTCCATTTTCCTTTCTCTCTCTAGAAAACACACACAAACCCACACACTTCTCTCTAGAAATTCATCACAAAAACCCACGATTTTCACCTAGAAATCCAAGGTTTATTGAAGATTTTCATTCACCTTCATCATCAAACTCGTTTTCCTTCGATTTGGTAAGTTTCTATCCATTTTAATCTTCAAAATATATATTTAAATATGATTTTCGGACTAAAACATGTATTTTATATAAGTTTTTGATATATAAATATATTCTGGACTTAGGGTGTCAATATTTGATAATCTCGACACCTAAAAACACTCAGAACCGTATCCCGAAAGTAATTTTCGTAAAACCCAGTTACGTGAACACGTAACTGTGTTACGGGAACGTAACTATGTCACGTATCTATATCTATGTCACGTATCTATATCTATGTCACGTATCTATATCACGTATCTATATCTATATCACGTATCTATATCTATGTCACGTATCTATATCTCGTAACTATCCTTCTATCACGTAACTAAGTTACGTGGGCGTAACTCCCAGTTACGCCAGCGTAACTAGTTGCTGTATTTTCGAACGTTTGTAATTTTGTTAAATCGATGTTCCTGTTAGTCATTTTAAACTCGTATAAAACGTTAATCGTTAAGGCATACCCCACTAGACTTAGAGATACTCAGACATATTTATTTACGTGATGTTAGGGCACTTAGACGTGGGAGCTTGACCGAATTTATTATTACCCGACATATCGTTGTTTGGATTGCATTGCTATTCTGTGAGTTATTCGCTGCCCTTTTTCCGCTTTTTATATTTTTGGGCATGATTAGCGTTGTATAAATGTATTTTATGATATATATATATTATGATTATGTATTATGGATATGAATGCTTTAGGTTAGTCTTACCCAAACTTGTACCGCCTTTGTGGTAGTACGAGGCCCCGTATACACACCTGTTAGCTTTTAGCCGCCGGTTTATATATATAGCGCTATATGGGTCTAACAAGCCCTCATTGTTAACACGATGGATGATGGATGCGCCCTGTCCGTGTTAGCAATGTTATGACTGATGATTTCGAGGACAACCTAGCGTAAGACACTAGGTGGGGTTAGTTGCCAGTATTGTTATGGTTCAGGTGTACCGTATGTATCTAAAGCTATTATCTATCCAGTATGGTATTTTTATGATTTAATTATGGTATTCTTATGTTATTTGTATTATTATATTATTAAAAGGTTTGGTATATTTCACGTATGTTTTGAAACATCATTTTTCAAATGACTTATCTTCAAATCATATCACTTTTGGGTCAAAACATATTGAAACTTTTATACTATTATGTTTTTATTAATTATTGCGAATAATTCACCAACTTTATGTTGACGTCGTATTTTAACGCTTTTCAGGGATTTGAGGTTACCTTTTGATGTTATGCTTTGGTGGCTACGTGGATCACATTGCTTGGAATTTATTTTGTTTTTATTAATTCCTTAGTATCCCAAACTCTGTAGCCGTATTTTGATATATTTCCGGATGATTGTAATAAAGTATACTATTTTAGACTTATTTGTCTATGTTGATTATGTATGGTTTACTTATGTTGATGTAACCTTTGAATCTCTGATACCGTATCTCTGTACATCTCGGTTCCGCCAATGCGGGGTGTGACAGATTTGGTATCAGAGCCAATGGTTATAGCGAACTAAGTGACCTTACGGAATCACTTAGACTATGACCTAGGCTTTTGGACCTATCTGATTTACTCTATGTGCGCATTTCTTTCTTTTGTGGGCCTGTATGTGATTCGTATGCTTTATGTGCTTTTGTTTTGCATTTTATGCTTTGAGGCCTGTTTGTTTTAGTCGCACATCCGGTTATCGTTCTGATTTATTCTGTTTGACATTCGTAGAAGATGCCGCCAAAGAGAGCTTCTACTAGGGCTACTCCGGCCGTCACTGCTACGAGAAGGTCGACGAGGCGAGGTCGCGCCAGTACGAGAGCGGGTGCTACGGCTCAGAATACCACTGCTGCCCCCAATGCTAATACCACTACTCCGAATATCAGTCAGTTGATTGCGGAGCAGATTGAAGCGGCAATATCCGTGATTGTGGCACAACTCAAGGAGACACCGGTGCAGGATGCCGACATAGGGTTTGGAGAACCTGTGATGCAGGGTTTTGGATCAGAAGGTACGGCGTCTGGGCGCGATGGTTCTGATGTGGGAAGAGCAGTGCATGTGGGAGCCGGTGGACCGAGTATTATTATTGAGGATCCACCCCGAGGCTGTTCGTATAAGACTTTTCTGGATTGCAAACCTACTGAGTTTAAGGGTAACGAGGATGCGGTTGCTACCCTGCAGTGGTTTGAGAGGATTGAGTCTGTATTTGATGTTTCGGGATGTGCTGAGGAAAGCAAAGTTAAGTATGCTACGTTCTTATTCCAGGGTAAAGCCCTCACCTGGTGGAACTCGGTGAAACGGGTTCAGGGCCGAACTACTGTTGCCTTGATGAGTTGGGAAAACTGAAGGCTATGATGAGGAAGAAGTATGTGCCGTCATCTGAGACGCAGAGGTTGGAGAATGAGTTATGGAACCTGACTATGCAAGGTTCTGATTTTCGCGGGTATGCGAATAGATTTTACGATTTGTGTGTTTTGGCTCCTCGTTTGGTTCGCACGGAGGATGAGAGAATCGAACGCTTCACTCAAGGGTTGCCCCAGACTATGCGGGACCACATTATTTCTCACCGTCCGGGTACTCTACAGAGTGTGGTTGATATTGCTGGTCGGTTGACCGCAAGTATGATCCGTGGTGGTGTTCTTCAGCCGGTTGTGAGCCGAAGAGATTCTGGTAGATCTGATAGGAGAGATATGGGTAGTTCGAGGAAGAGAAGTCGTGGTCAGGATCAGAGACCCCAACTTCCTCAAGTGTATGCTTTGACAGGTTCTGGATCTGGTTATCAGGGCAAGCGCCCGAAGTGTGGTAAGTGCGGCAGTGCTCATGCAGCAAATGTGGCTTGTTGGGTTTGTAACCGATGCAAGAAGTTAGGCCACACCGAGCAGTTTTGCGGAATGGCTAGTGGAGCATGTTTTGAATGCGGAGAAGTAGGTCACCGCCGTCATCAGTGTCCCAAGCTTGTATCATCTACTTCCCTTCCTACTCATGGTGCTGGTACTAGTGCGAGAGGAAATCCTGCCAAAAGTCGAGCCTTCTCCATGGAATCTTCTGAAGCTCACCAGGATCCTACTGTAGTCACTGGTACATTTCTTGTCGATGATTATCCTGCTTTTATCTTGTTTGATTCGGGTGCCGATAGAAGCTTTATATCTAGTGATTTCCGCCCCTTAGTAAACCGTGCTTCTAGTCCTTTAGAGCCTGCTTATGAGGTAGAAATAGCTGATGGTAGATGTGCTTGTGTTAGAGAAGTTATTCGTGATATTCCCCTCGTATTAGCCGATATTCCTTTTTCCATCGACCTTATTCCTATGAAACTCGGTAGTTTCGATGTCGTAATCGGAATGGATTGGTTAGCGAAGCATAGAGGTGAAATAGTTTGTCATGAGAAGCTTATTCGTGTCCAGAAGTCGGATGGAGATCAGATGAACGTACACGGAGACAAGACAGGGAAACGCCTTAAAGTCATTTCTAGTTTGAAAGTTCGCGACTATATCCGTCAAAGTTGTTCCTTATATCTCGCTCACTTGATGAAGAAAGATTCTATGATAAAGATTGATGGTGTACCGATTGTTCGCGAGTATTCTGACGTTTTTCCCGAAGATTTGCCTGGACTCCCTCCCCAGAGACATATCGACTTTCGTATTGATCTTGTTCCTGGAGCAGCGCCTATTGTTAAAGCTCCGTATCGTTTGGCTCCTTCCGAGATGCTCGAGTTGTCAAAGCAAATTCAGGAACTGGTCGATAAGGGTTTTATCCGTCCTAGTTTCTCCCCGTGGGGTGCTCCTGTCCTCTTTGTTAAGAAGAAGGATGGCTCCATGCGTTTATGTATTGATTATCGGGAGTTAAACAAGCTGACTGTGAAGAACCGTTATCCCCTTCCTCGTATTGACGACTTGTTCGATCAACTTCAGGGTTCTTGCTATTTCTCTAAGATCGATCTTCGCTCTGGTTATCATCAATTGAGAGTTCAGGAAGATGATATACCTAAGACCGCTTTTCGTACTCGATATGGTCATTATGAGTTCATGGTGATGCCGTTTGGTCTGACAAACGCCCCTGCAACATTCATGGATCTAATGAACCGTATTTGTCGTCCGTATCTTGACAAATTCGTTATCGTATTCATCGACGACATTCTGATCTATTCCCGAAGTCGCAAGGAACATGAAGAGCATTTGCGTCTTGTTCTAGAAGTGCTTCGAAAGGAAAAGTTGTATGCGAAATTCTCTAAGTGCGAGTTCTGGTTATCCGAAGTTCAATTTCTTGGCCACGTGGTTAGCGCGAAGGGTATTCACGTTGATCCTGCTAAGATTGAAGCTGTTAAGAGCTGGGTTGCACCAAAATCTCCGACCGAAATCCGTTCGTTTTTGGGTCTTGCTGGGTACTACCGTCGATTCATCGAGAACTTCTCCAAGATCGCTTCGCCTATGAAAAAATTGACCCAGAAGAGTGAACCATTCGTTTGGGGTTCCGATCAGGAGAGAGCCTTTCAGGTATTGAAGCAGCGGTTGTGTGACGCTCCTATTCTTAGTCTGCCAGTTGGTTCCGAGAATTTTGTTGTTTATTGCGACGCTTCGCACAAGGGTCTGGGTTGTGTGCTTATGCAGAATAGTAAAGTTATAGCTTACGCTTCACGCCAGTTGAAAGTCCATGAGCAGAATTACACGACACATGATCTAAAATTGGGAGCCGTAGTACGAGGCCCCGTATACACACCTGTTAGCTTTTAGCCGCCGGTTTATATATATAGCGCTATATGGGTCTAACAAGCCCTCATTGTTAACACGATGGATGATGGATGCGCCCTGTCCGTGTTAGCAATGTTATGACCGATGATTTCGAGGACAACCTAGCGTAAGACACTAGGTGGGGTTAGTTGCCAGTATTGTTATGGTTCAGGTGTACCGTATGTATCTAAAGCTATTATCTATCCAGTATGGTATTTTTATGATTTAATTATGGTATTCTTATGTTATTTGTATTATTATATTATTAAAAGGTTTGGTATATTTCACGTATGTTTTGAAACATCATTTTTCAAATGACTTATCTTCAAATCATATCACTTTTGGGTCAAAACATATTGAAACTTTTATAATATTATGTTTTTATTAATTATTGCGAATAATTCACCAACTTTATGTTGACGTCGTATTTTAACGCTTTTCAGGGATTTGAGGTTACCTTTTGATGTTATGCTTTGGTGGCTACGTGGATCACATTGCTTGTAATTTATTTTGTTTTTATTAATTCCTTAGTATCCCAAACTCTGTAGCCGTATTTTGATATATTTCCGGATGATTGTAATAAAGTATACTATTTTAGACTTATTTATCTATGTTGATTATGTATGGTTTACTTATGTTGATGTAACCTTTGAATCTCTGATACCGTATCTCTGTACATCTCGGTTCCGCCAATGCGGGGTGTGACACAAATTTTAATAAATCTTTTGTTACAATACTTAAAACCCCCAAAACGAAATCAGTATTATTAATTCGAAATCTAAAAACCAAATTAGTCCCTGCGAACGAACCTTTACTTGCTTTTAAACTATATTACATACGAATAGGTCGACTGCCTATAGGTGTGTAATTACGTGAAATAGTAGGTTAAAATTAAGACTAGATTTTACTCATCAGGTTTTTGGCGCCGCTGCAGGGGACTAATTTTTAGTTTTTGTTTCGAATTTGTGATACGATCATTTTGAGTATTTATTTACTTGGAAGTTACTTTTAATTGTTATTACACCGGTGCGTTTTACGGTTTTCTTGTTTCTGTCTTTGTAGGTATTTAGGTAGTGGATGAACACGAGGGCTTCGGGATTACCACTCGCGAGTCCAAAATCCAATCCAGGAGTATCAAAGAAGCGAGGCAAGAAGAAAGGAAACATATTGATTCAGACACCACCAGGTTTTGGACCGTTCTCACCAGTGAAGTTTGAAGATATCACATCTTCAGAAAGAGGAGGAAGCGCTATAGAATCCGAAGTCGAAGAGTTAGTTTGTGAAGACAAACCGGAACCACAACCGGCTATGGATCCATTGGACATGCCGATGCACCGACGGACTGCATCCGTTGCAGTACCAACTACCAGAGGGTCAACTATTACCACCCCGGACTTGGGTGAGGACTTCGTTGTCAAGGGTCGTCATCTCAAATTGATCCAAGACAACACTTTCGATGGACGATATCACGCCGATCCACATAAGCATGTAGCAAAATTCAACGAGCTATGCGAGATGTTCAAGTATAGAGAAAGAAAAAGCAACAGTGTCAAGTTGAGGTTGTTCCCTTCTTCTCTCACGGGAGATGCGAAGGTTTGGTTTGAAGAACTCGAAGAAAACACAATCACAACATGGAAACAAATGCGCGAAACCTTCATCAAAAGATTTTTCCCACCTGCCTTGGGTAGGAAATTACTACGAGACATTAGGGGATTTCGACAGGAAGATGGAGAGACGTCTACTGAGGCGTGGGCTAGGTTAAATTAGATGCTGAGGAGAGTTGCTATGGTCATGGATTGGGCAAGGACAACATAGTTGAGATTTTATTTTACGGTTTAACCAAGGATTCACATAATGAGTTGGATTTAGCCGGAGGAGGAGATTTTATGTACAAGACCACAAATGAAGCATACAACTTGATGGAGGATAAGTTAGTCATAAGCTTATCGAGGGAGTATCGAGACGATGGTAGAGATCGACGAGCAAGAGGACAAGTAGCTCAAGTGGAAGGAAACAGTGATGCGTCTATTATTCTGAAAGAGATCAAGACATTGGCAGAGAAGCTTGATAGAAGAATGACTTATCTAGAGAAAGAGGTACATGTGATCAAGCATGGGTGTGAGAATTGTGGGGGACCGCATTATGCGAGTGATTGTTGAATGGAGGAAGCCAATTATGCGAATTATGGCTATCCTAATCGGGGAGCAAATTGGCCACACTACGGAGGTAACTACAATCGGGGTGAGAATCGGGACAATGGATGGCAAAGAAACAACACACGATCATCCTCACCACGTCAAAGATACAATCCACCACATAATGAAGAAGACCAAGGTTTGAAAGACCTGATGAAGTCATTTATTCACACTCAGAATGGAAAGAATGATGCAGTCACAAATCAACTAAAAGTTTTAAATGATCACATCGAGCAAGGGCAGAGAAATCAGCAGGCAGCAATGCAAGACTTGGAGAGAACGTTCGATAGGATGAACGAGCGGAACGCAAATCGGCCACCGGGCCAGTTACCGAGCAACACGCAACAGAATCCACGACCACATAATCAAGGAAATACATCCAACAATCAGGGACCGAAATATCAACCTCCTAACATGAGAGAAGAGCATGTAAATGCAATTACAACACGTTCTGGATATGCTAATCAAGACAAAAACGGAGGAAATGAGGATTTTTCGCACCCAGCTACTAGTGAGCTGCACCCCTCCGCAGAACCAGTTTTGGGCGATTTCGAGGATGACGAGGAAGAGGCACCACAGGTTCAACCCAAGGCCAAATTACCTGAACCAGTGAAGGAAGTCCCACTAAAGGCTTACGAACCACGTGTCCCATATCCTCAACGTTTGAGGAAGGCACGCATGAAGGAACAGTACGGTAAATTTTGCGATATGATTAAATCTGTTCGTATTAATGTTCCTCTTGTTGATTTGATTGCAGGGATACCGAATTACGCGAAATTCATCAAGGAACTTGTCACGGAAAAGGGGAAGTCATCGGAGGAGCAGGCCCCCTTCTTAAACGCAGAATATTCGGCTTTGGTGAAAAACTCGATACCACCAAAATTAGACGATCCAGGGAGTTTTCTTATCCAGTGTAATTTCAGTAATACTTATAGTTGCAGTACATTGGCCGACTTAGGAGCTAGCATAAATTTAATGCCACATTCGTTATATGCTAAACTTGCTTCGGGAGATTTAAAACCTACCAGAATGAGTATCCGATTAGCCGACCGATCATTTCAATATCCGTTAGGAATAGCTGAAAACATGCTAGTAAATGTAGGAAAATTCACTTTCCCTGTTGACTTTGTGATTATAGAAATGGATGAAGATGTTACTGTTCCACTAATCCTTGGAAGACCATTCTTAAACACAGCCAACACAATTATTCGTGTAAAGGACATGGAGATTTCTTTGGGGGTTGGGGACGAACGAATTTCATTTTCTGTTGATAAAGCTCCAAAACATTCATACTCCACTGATGAAACTTGTTTTCGTATCGATGTTTTTGATGAAATGTTTGACCTAGATGTGCAGGAAATGCTTGGAGTACAAGTTGCTGTTGAAGAGGAGGAAGATGAGGAGCTCGAGGATTTTGATCCCATCTTGAAAATGGAGCTGGAGGAATTGATGAGAATTCTACGAGCATGACACTGGAGAAATCAAACTCAAGTTTGGGGGAAAACTGTCACGGTATTTCTCACGACCCTTTTGATTTATTTTCTTTTACTTGTCGAGAAAAGGAGAATATTTTGCAGGAATTTGAGGATATCGGAGCTGACACCGTATGGGAAGAATTTAAGAAGACGAAATTCAGTGAAAGCAAATGTGACGATGTTTGGGAAATTGGAGATGCTGGATTAATGATTTCTGAGGCTCGAGAGTGGCATGACGCCTAGGTAAAGCGAAATAAGATGTTCGATGTCAGGGAGGAAGCGTTGAATTTTGGCGACCATGACGGATATGAGTCGAGTGAGCAATTCGTGGATGATGGAAAGCACGTGGGAAAGAAAGGCGAGAGAAATCTCGACCTTTACATGAAGTCGTAAGTGGAGGCATATCGAGTCAAGCTAAGGACTCGTTCGAAAAACAAGCGCTTCTCGGGAGGCAACCCGGGTTTTGGTTTTACTTTTTCGTAGTTAAATTGTTTTCCATTTTTCATTTTCTTTTATTATTTATTTTTAGGAGTTTTTAACATTTTCTTTTGCAGTTTCAGCTTTTAGGTACCAAGAAAACAAAAATAATAAAAAAAACCAAAAAAATTGAAAAACAGAAAAATAAAAATAAAAAGTCAGAGATTTTTTTGTAATTTTTGTAAAGTTATTGTTTACCATTTTCCTCTATTAGACTTTAAAAATAGTAGACTATTTTTACTATTTTTATTCCGTCGTAATTTGGAATTTTTTATTTTTATTTTATTTTTCTTTTATGATTTTAATATTTGTGTTTAGTTTTTCTATTTTAGTTTTTATAGATTTGAAGTAAGTTCAACAATCGGTTTTGGGACTGGCATTCAGTTCAGCACAGCTTTTCACCGAAGATTTTTCGATATCTACGACCTGGTTCTCTTTTCTTCGTTTCTTATTTTGTATTTATTTTTCTTTTTAGATTTTATTTTTGTAATTACCCTTAGGTTTGAGTCGTTAACACATTAGAGACAATGTGTTACTTAAGTTTGGGGGGGTCATCAGGAAATTCTAAATTTTATTTTTCGACCCTTAGCTTAGTTTCCATCGTGTTTGCATTGTGTTAATTTGTACATTTTTGAGTCAGAAAAAAAAAGAAAACACAAAAACATCGAAAATTTTTAAAAAATAAAAAATATAACGTGTCTAGTCGGTAATTACCTTAAACTTTAAGCATAACCAGACACATTTAATACACTACTCGAGAAAATAGTAAGATTTTTGAGCCTTGGAAAGCATTCATTTTTAATGCTACCTTTTCGTTTCTTTGAGTGTGCCGATGGTTGATGACTTTAGAACTTGACACTGTTATACATTTCGAGACCACAGATGAGCAATTACATTAGGGTAACTTAGTGTGATTTGGTACAATGATAGGGCAATTAGGATTAACCCATTTGATTAGCCTTTTCGTTTCTTTTTATATATTTTCCGCCTAACCCTTGTAACACTTATTTTCAGTGTTAGAAACTCTAGTAAACCAATTTGCGCCTAAACTTTTTCGTTTCTAAACACTACTATATATTTTGTACACTCGCCTTATTTTCGTTTCTTTTTAGATTAGATCCGAACTTAGTTTTTTGATTGCTATGAAGTGAAGTTAGAGTATATTAAGGCATAAAAAGTTATACTATTTGGGTTTTTTTTTATTATTTTGTAGTTAGAAGGAAGTTAGAAAAAATAAAGTTAGCCTTTTGAGAATGTGTACTTACCAAAAGAAATATTATATTGTAAGGCATGTAGTAGGCTGAAGAAAAAAAAAGTGAAAAAGAAAAAATAATCGAAAAAAAAATAAAAAAATTTAGTTGTAGAATTAAAAGAAATAGTGTATATTGAGTTTTGTATAATATTTGAAGTCGAAGAAGAAGTTAAGCAATTCAGTTCGTTAAAGATTTCATTAGTTCGGATGTACTCTAAGTTTTTGTATATTTTATTTTTACCCATTTATACTCCATTATATATTATCCACATGCCTATACCTGTAAATTATAACCCGAATAAAAGTCCCCGTTTAGTTGTACCTAGACTCTAGTAGTGGAGATTTGATTCTTTATCAAGCCTATGATAGAATATTCACCATGACTGAGCAGTTGAGCGATTCTATAGAATACGTTATGCGCCCTTTTAGATTAGTCTGAGAGATTGTGTGATGTACCTCCAATAAAATTCGTGAGATGTTTGGTTATGTAATTTAATTTGGTTTTGATAATTATTTTAACACAGTTTTTTGCTTGAGGGCAAGCAAAAAGGTAAGTTTGGGGGGATTTGATATCGCATATTTATATAGTTATTTCTATGCGATATTTGGTCATTTTCGTACTTAATCATGATGGATAGTATATGATTTTTACATTTAATTGTGTGAAAGTGTTTTATTCAAGTGATAGGTTGAATGTGACGGTAAATTGGACTTTTAGACGAAGAAATGATGAATAATACGTTAAAAGATGGTTCGAGGCATGCAATGTACAGATTAAACTGGAAAAAAGGAATAAACGTCGTAAGAAAGGAAAGAAAATAAGATGTAAATGCGGAAAAAATGCTTAAGCTTTGAAAGTGTCAGAAGCGAACTTCCGGGCCGGGAAGGAGCCAAAAAGGTGAGCGCCCCTGCGCGAGCCTTATTGAAAACTGGTAATGAATGATATAAAATTTGATGTTAAGATATTAATTAAACAATTTCAAATGAAAGATGTGGAATTAATATTGAGACATGCACATGGACAGAAGAAAATAGAAGGAAACCCAATTGTAACATGACACGGAAAAGTCCACAACCTATTTGCATAGATCATTATCTATAATCTAAAAATATATTATATATTTTCCTTCCTATTCCAATTATGACAGAGGCACGTGGAAAAGAGTTTTGGAGTTTAAAGATTCTTTTACTAAATCCTAGTATTTAGTTCAAGTGGAATATTATTTGGTTACGGTTGGAAAGAAAAAAAAAACCGGAAAGCAACTCATGGTGCACCAACAGCGACACCCTCTTTTGATGGTTTTGGAATTTGACTCGAATACGATTTCTATCTAATTTTTGCCTATAAATACAACCCCAAAACATCCAAAAAAAATCATCAATTATTATTCTCAAGTATTGGAAGGTTAGGATTCGTTTCAAGGCAAGGAGAAGAGCTAGGAGTTCGTTTTCGTTCAACGTCGGTCACGACGCGTTTGCAATCTTTTAGTTTGTTTCTCGTTTCCTTTTTAAGACGTTTTCTATTATGTTTTCTTTTTTACATTTGTTTGATTAACGAATCTTGTTTGAAGTTTGAGTTTTCGTTATTGATTGTTCAGATTTTTGTGTTTAATCGCTAATCCTTATTTGCTTAAGTTTTAACATATTATCATAAAGTTGTTTATATATTAATTAATTAATCAACATTCTAGGTATTCGAGAGGAATCTAGATAGGTTAAATAATTTATATGAAATAATCGGTCGGTCTATAATCGGTTTAAAATTATTAGGATTCGAGTGGACCTAGTAATAACAACTTAGGTAATTAAACTTAATTGAGTAAGTCTATTTGTTAAGATTCGGGAGGACTTAATATTTAGAGGAGTTATTCGAGAGGAAACTCTATAAGATTAAATCACTAAAAACCGGCTTGTTACTTAACGCTTGATTATTAATAATTATAACTGTATTCGAGAGGAACATTATAATTAGAGATAGTTAAAGTTAATAAAATATTCGAGAATACTTTTATTATATCTTAGAAGTTTAATATTCAATCAATTTCGTAAACTTGAATGGAAAATAAGTGAAGTGTCAAACAAGTGTATTATTTCCAATATTTGATAATTTCAATTACTTTCTCACTCGATTTTTATTAATCACTTTTTTACTAATTACTTTGCAACTTTTAATAAATCTTTTGTTACAATAATAAAAACCCCCAAAACCAAATCAGTATTATTTATTCGAAATCTAAAAACCAAATTAGTCCCTGCGAACGAACCTTTACTTGCTTTTAAACTATATTACATACGAATAGGTCCACTGCCTATAAGTGTGTAATTACGTGAAATAGTAGGTTAAAATTAAGACTAGATTTTACACATCACAAACATGTATAGATTAAGAGTTAAAGAGTTAGAAAGAGTTATACGGAGTTAGAAAGAGTTGTAATGAAGTTAATACATGTGTTTATATGTATGTAAGATATACTGAAAGGAAAATTTGTGTTTGGTTGTAAAAACGCAGATTTGGAGAAAAAGAGTAAAAGGGGAAAGAGCTTTGTATGTTGTAGACTTAATTCGACTTCGAGGTGAGTATATGAAGATTTTATATAATGTTTTATATGTTAATATAATGTACATTATAATCTTTGAAAGATTGGTAAGATAATTGTTTAAAGTATGAAGAATAGTTAACGAAAAGAAGGATTAGAAGTGTCACACCCCGCTAAAGCGGAAACACAGGATGTGAAGAGCAATAGCATTCGATACACAAGTTTATAATTCCACACCAATTGATATTAAAGAAAACAGCACCTCCAAGGTTTACAAATGTTTAAAACATCGTTTACATAACCAAAATACAAGTTAAGTGTTCATAGCCAAGCCACCCGAACCCTTTCCCCTTTCTTGAAGTCATCAGCCCAAAGCATTCAAGCATAGTCTCAAGCTTACTCGATACCTGAAAATACGAGTCAAGTGTTAACTACGGGAGAAGTAGTTAGTGAGCTACAAGTTTAGATAAAAGCATTAGAGTTTCGACGCACATAACAATGACGTAAAGTATATCATTAAAATAGTTGTCGCATAACCATGCGTAAAGTATCGTGTTCAAATAGTTGTCGCATAACCATGCGTAAAATATCGTGTTCGAATAGTTGTCGCATAACCATGCGTAAAATATAGTGTTAAAAATGTTGACGCATAGCAATGCGTAAAGTATCGTTTTCAAATAGTTGCCGCATAACCATGCGTAAAGTTTAGTATTCGTGTTCGTAGGCATTGACCACATAGCGCGACTATGTGACAATCCTATGTATTGCCCAATGATCGTTCGTTGCTAAGCCTTATGCCTACCCACTAGAACTATGCACCATCTGTTGTTATCGTTGTGGTGAGGGTCAATCTACCCTAATAGCGCTATCCATAAATTCTATCGGTCCTCTCCCAGAGATTAATAGCAACTGTTATGCAGGAGTGTATGTGAATTTTAATGGTGTCTCACGTCCATGTTGTACAACGTCCGCAACATGACGATCGACGTTTAGTCATTGGCAATTTAGATTTTGTATCCTCAACATTGTTGGCAAAATCATCAAAATGCCGGCAAAATATAGTTTCGAAATAGTATTCAAGTAATAAATCGTATCGTAATAGTTTTCAAGTATCAAACTGTTTCGTAATAGTATTCAACTATCAAGTCGTTTCGTAATAGTATTCTAGCATCAAATCGTTTCGTAAAGTATTCAAAGTATCAAATCGTTTCGTTAAGCGTTCAAAGTTTGTTTCAGCTTAAAAGTAGTGTTTAAGCCTAAGACTCGCATTTTACCCCAAAAATATGTTTAAAAGCATTTAAAAGTAGGGGTTTGTAACTCACTGTTTGCGAAGATCGTAGCGTGCTCGGAAAAGCTCGAAAGGTGCTCGGAATCACCGGAATCCTAATATGTGCCAAATTCTTGGGTAAGTATGAGGTTATTGGTTTACTTGGTAATCCCATATCGTATAATATTACAAGATGTAATGTTTTGTTTTACTCTTAGGAACAAAAATTGTTATGTCCGGAAATCGTTCAAAATTGTTATTGTTACGTCTTGTCCAAAAGTGTCCAAAGTTAATGTTATTATTAATATGATAAGTTATGTTTTAGCCGCTGAAGTGTTTTATAAAGTTCTAATGAAACTTGGGCAGCGCTTCCGCGCCATAATTTTTATGTCCAAAATAATATCACTTTCCCGCTTACAAATCATATTTATATATTTAAACGAGTTCATTGATGCAATTTAAGTCCAATAAAATGCCTCAAATATAAGTATTTTACTAATCTCAGTTCAGAAACATTAGTCTCGAAAAGTCAGAATGTGTACCCAAGTTTTAAACGGCAAAAACGACGATTTTCGGGAAGGACAGCAGCCCGGTGCGCCGCACTGGGCAGGGGTGCGGCGCACTGCCTGCTGTCTTTTCCCGTTTTTGTGTTTTTCTTGCAAAATCGTTTATTCCAACCATAGATTTCGACATGCAATCGGTTTAGACTTCATAATATGTCATTTTAACAGTTTATACATAATTCTTAACCACAAAATCAAAGATCTAAGCCTTATTTAATACAAACCCGTTTTTGGATAAAAATGGTTATAAAACTTCATCAAAAGTTGTTTTACAGCTTAGATCATCCATGCAATGAGTTATATTAGTAATATAAGTAAAAAGGAAGATTTCTACCGGACCAAAATGCTTGGATGGTGTTTTAGAAGAGTTTGAGCTCCAAAAACGGTAGAAAAGCTTTTTAACCGAAATCCTTTGCTTCCTTTTGCTCCCTCTTGATGTTTGGACGATTTTTAATGGTTGGAAAGTGGATTTATGTGGCTGTAAATGGCTGTGTTTGTGATGTTCTTGGGAGGATTTGAGAGGAAATGTTAGTGTGTGTGTGTGTTTTGTGTTTATGTAAAAGAAAAATGAAAGAAAATGAAAAGGAAGTGGTAATAACAGTCTATGGGACTGCTAAATTGCAGTAACAAGTGGCATATAACCAGTTTGATTGGGTTGAGTCTTTATAAAATCGAGACAAGAATATAAAACTTAAAAATTTTGGAATCTGCCAGGGTAGTGCGTCGCACTGCTTGGTCTGTGCGGCGCACGACCCAATTTCAGTGTTTTTCTGATTTTTCGTTTTTGCGTTTTGCTTCGTTTGACCTTTTCGTTAACCGTAAGTTCTTGATTATGATACGTTATGAACTTAGGAAAGTTCCTTAGTTGTTTTCTTGGTATTTAGAGTTCAATTGTTGGTTTGATTCCGATTCCGATTCCGTTTCCGAGACACACACGTTTAAAGTTTAAGTAACGTAAACCTACGTTAAAAAGTTTTGTGTGAGTTATATCCAGCTTAGCTTAAAGAGTTGTGTCTATGTAACCACGTAACACATAAAGTTAGTTATAGCAAGTAACAAATATTCGTATCGAGGTTAAAAGTTAGCGTTGTCGACTAGAAGTTTTGACGGTTGTCACAAGAAGTGTTAGATATTAACTTGAAAGTGAAGGATATTGCAAAGGAAACCAAAACACCCCATCTGGGTCACCACTGCGCCGCAGTGGAAAGCACTGCGTCGCAATGGGAGTCTAGTGGGATTTTGTTTGGTTGCAACGTTGTCCAATGTGTCACAGTCGTTATCCAATGTGTCGTAGTAATGCCCAAACCAGTTTTGAATGTTTTTTAGGTGTATGATTTGTACCCTAAACTATTGATAAGTTAAAGAAGAGTTAGACATGACATTTACTTGTCGGCAAAGTGGTAAGATACGACTTTAACTAGTCGGGAAAAAAAGATAAGAAATGACTCGTTTTCGAATAGGTGGATTTGATATGATCATTTGAAACACTTGTGCGTTCTTGTTTTATAAACCAGTCTTGTTTCGGTTTTTGAAAAGATAGAACTTGTTTGAATGGTTTCCAAATAGGTGGAGTTGATCGAGCAATAGGTTTAGTCTTTTGTGGAGACAATTGTCGAACTTGTTTTTTGTTTGGACACACAGAAGCCATGTGACCACGTTCACAACACTTAAAACAGTCTAAAGTCTCCACGCGCTGTGTTGGATTCTTGAGTTTTCGGCTGAACACACTTTTTCGTCAATTCAAATTCAGTTTTAAGAAGCTAAAATTGTTATTGAAAGGTGGAGGTGTTTCATGAAATCCCAACCCACTGACATCACCGTTCATCCTTTGGCATCCTAATATGGACGTGAGGTTATTAGATGAGTTCCGAAATTGTTCAATCTTTCTGTTAAGCTCTAAAACTTTGACCTCACTTTTACCAAGTTCTTGTTCATTTTCAACATAAAGCTTCTTTTGTTTTTCTAAACTTTCAAAAAGCATGTCAAGTTTTTCTGACTGAGTACTGATGGTAGTTAGAAACTCGTTTCTATCTTTTGCATTTTGACGAAGCTTACTTGAAAAATCATTTTTCAGATTAACTTGAGCAGCCAATTCAAATTTTAAGTCTTTATGTTGAGCCATCAAGGTGTCTAAGGATTTTGTTAAACGTTCATTTTCCTTGGTTAGGCTTGACAAATATTTGCACAGATCAATTACAGATTCGGTGTCGAGAATTTCCCTTTTCTTGTCAGTCTGAAGGTTCGACATGTTCACCACAAGGTTTTTCTCTTAAACGTCGAGTACACAAGAACATGACTGCAGTTGTTCCTCCTTACCAAAATCTTCTTTGTCAGAACATATACGTTATGTATCTTGATCACTAACTGAAGCCATCAAGGCATCATTTGAGTTTTCTGAACTTGTAGAACATGTTCTCCAATCATAAGTTCGATCATCATGTTGTAATATCATGGCCTGTGAGCTTAAACTTCTTTGTTGAGATGCAGATGTTCCATAAGAAGTCAGTGTACTGTCTTTGTTCTGTTTCTACTCAACCTTTGGCTGTTGACACTCCCTTGCAAAATGTCCCAATTTCTGACAGTCCAAGCATCGCACATTATATTTTTCAAAACCTTCTTTGCCGGTACGAGGACTCCTTCCGATTCTGGCTACGAACTTCTTGATTTTGTGAGTAAGCATTGTTGTTTTCCATTGAATATCCATCTCCTCCAAGTCATCATTATCCACTTGATCATAATCTTCATCCCAAAGTCCTGGATCTGTGATATTTCCCTGAATGTGATTTCCATAAGCAGCCATAAAGCAAGAGGCCAAGGATTCTTCAGCTCACTTCATGCTCATCGGCGTTTTGCGATGAATATGAGTTGGTTGAGTAGTTTTATTGATGAAGAAAATGAGTTTCCTTTAGAGGCTTGATCTTTATCAGACATGAAAGCGGTAACTCCATTATTTGATTCAGGTCGTTTCCCTTAATAAAGCGATGGATTCTGAATGTACTCCTGTGATACATTAGCATTTATGTTTGAAGTTTCATATCCTCTCAACTTTTCAATTATTTTCTCTAAAGTTAAAGGATCTTCAGTATCATCGTCTTCTTTCTCTTTGTCGTCTTTCATTAGATCAGCATACACTTCCCATCTAGATGGTATAGCTTCCAAAAATCTTTCCCTCTTCTCATCAGCTACGTATTTTCCATGGCTTTCAAGTTCAACTAAAAGATGATAGTATATGTTTATAGTATCTTCTAGAGATTCATTTGCAGTTGCTTTGAACATTACAAATTGTCTTTTCAACTGATTTCCTTTTATTTTTATTTGTTTAGCTTTACCATCGTACTTTTCTCAATTGCTTTCCACAAAGCATATGCTGACTTGTGTGTTCTAGTGAGATGCAACATCTTAGTCGGAAGGGAAATCTGTAGACTAGCCCAAATCCTGTTTTCTGCATCAAACACCTTTCTGAGTTCAGCTGACATGGTGTTGATTGGAGATTTTCGTACTTCACCATCTACAGTTACCGTTGGATGGACGTATTCTGTTTGAATACACAGCCAGATCTGAACATCATTGAATCTACAGTAAGATTCGAATTTATCGGGCCAGTTATAATATTGAGTAGCATTGAGAAGTTTAGGTGGACTGTTTGACTTTGAAGATTCCATTTCTTAAATTATTATACTAAACAGCGAACAAGAAAATTTTCAACGAACTAATAATCCACGAACAATAGATCCACGGACACAACTTAATCACCGAACACAATAAATTGTCGAACTAAATTAATTGACGAATAAATTTTTTTTGTTTTGGATGACGAACACAATTAGCTTGTCCCACATAATAACCGAATATAACCATATGATCGCCGAACAAAAAATATTGTCATTGCCGAACATTAAATTTAGTCCACGAAGCCCACTTAACTACCGAATAAGAATTGAAATAACCCTGTTGTTGACTAGAATTACTTAGATCCTATTATTTTTCATGTGTTGAACATCAAAACAAAAACATTTATTAATTCCAATCCATGAACGTAGTTTGTCTCTCACGAATATTATTAAACTATTGAATTGAATACACTCCCACGTGTCTAAGTCCTGTAAAAAGATCACGAATGAATTTACCAAATTGTAGGTCCGAAGAATGAATACTTGATTTAGTTCCCGAATAAAATGATGAACTAATTAATATGTTGAAGTCCCACGAATGATTTCGATATGCTTTTTGAACATATTAAACTGAGCCGAACATGAATTAGTTTAAATAAGATACCCCACAAATATATAAATCCCACTTGCCGAATAGCATATACACACCACGAACAAAGCCCATTTAATTCACAAACAAAGCCTACTTATTGACTTTGAATTGATATATTATGCCGAACAAATGAAGTCACGACTATAAGTTTGAAATTTCCACGAATTAAATATGATGCCGAATAAATGAAGTCACGAACATAATTAGTTCAAGGTTTTTTTATTTTATTTTTATTATAGTCGAACCAGAATTAATAAATCCACGAATTAAGGCGCCACAAACCCTAAAAACTTCAAACTATGGCCAATTCGAGATCCCAATTCTAATAACAAAATTTCTAAGTAAAATTAAATGTGTAGATCTAACCTTGAACCAATCTCGATAAGGAGCAAAAAAATTGTTCGCTCTGATACCAATTGTAGGTACGTGGTAACGGATCAATAAGAGTAAACCAGTTGATTATGAAGCGAAATCTCGATAAACAACAATCAATACACAAATGAATTATTTAAAATTAATAACAATCGAAATAAAATCACAAACAAAGATACTTGTATTAATTTTGAATCACTCAATCTAATACAATCAGTATTCTTCAATGTTTCACTAGAACCTTCCCAGAGGTTTTGCCGTAAAAACTAGATAACCTAAATTAGGCAAACCCTTATATAGGTAAAACATGTTCACCATATGTTCACCGAGCTTTAGGTTACTAACGGGATCATGAACATGGAATGTTCATGAACTCCAAATGGACTATATAGCCCACGAACAATACAATGTTCATGGGTCACTAGAGACACATATAAACTATAAATTACAGACTTACATAATCTAGACAATTGTCACACAATTTCCACCAACACATATAAAAGCAGTTTTAACATTAATATCACATATGATAATTGCATTTAAAAAGCAGATATATAATAGATATATATCACATGTAATATGCTTATTATATATGATATGCCTGTCAAATGATAGACATATTACATAGTAGGTATATGACATTCCATATGTATATCATATATGATATGTCTATCAAATGTGATATACCTATCATATATGATTGTATTACATATAATATGCCTATCATATGATAGTCCTATCATATATGAATAAGCTATCACATTTGATATTGGGTTTGAAAAAAAGCATGACTCTACATGCTGTAACAAACCGCAGTTTATTTTCCTTTACAAAATTAAAGTCTATATTTTGTGTACATGCATATATATTTGCTGTTCATGGCTTTTAACTTAATTTGGATATTTTATCTTTTATTTATATAAAAGTGTCTAGTAGCTATCTTTTTAATTTATGAGTTGTTTTTTTTATCCTCTAATACATTACATTTTTCTGCTGCTAAAATTATTTAGTGCTCCATCTCATATATTTATATGGGAACTCATAGATGTTATATTATCTAATATTGATCCATCTAATATATATGTTTTATTTAGACAAAAATAATAATATTGTATGTGTTACATTTAAAAACAATTGTGTTATCTTAAATAATATAAATCACTAAAATGTTTGTCTATTTTTGTCATTTGACATGATAAGGTATTAAATAATTTAATTTTCCAAACACTCGAAAAATGGATTATCTTATTATTTCTATATCAAATAACATAATCAAATCCAAACACAAGATTTTAAATCACGCTTTTTAACAATTGATTTTCTGTTTATGAGTTTTCAAAAAGCATAATCTATTTTCAATAATCAATTCCGAACACGCCAATAGCGTAGTTTTTAAAAACAAAACATATTCAAATCATTATTTTCTTCGTTTTTATAAGAATGCTTATAATTTCGGTTTTGGGCATTTTTGTTGGTTTTTGCAGTATGTACCTGCAAGAGTTACTATACGTGGTATGTTTCATATATGTATAGATATTAGATGTAGGTTGGAGTTGGTAGAGTCTCGGTTACACCTTTTTCGGAGTACGTGTTTTGGTCATTGGCTTGATTTAGTAGATAAGCGTAAGGACCCATTGTTAGTTCATCTTATTTTACAAACTATGGATACCCCGGAGGTCCTATCGGATGATGAGTTGGTATTTAGTGTAGACATTCCCGTTGTTAGCTCTACGAGAGGATTTTTTGTATCATCACCAGGATTTATATATGAGTTTAGGGTATGTAATTTAAACTTTAATTCATCTTTCGGTTATTGTTATATTAAATTAACTTAGATACAAAATAACTTGAGTTTGTGTTTGATTTTGTAGATATGGATATTCGAGAAGTTCCCGAGGGCGAGATCTTTTACTACATACATGGAGACTATACCATGGGCCCTTGGATGGCATAGGCACACCATTTTTTCTTGGGATCGTGCTTGACATTTCTTGATTTTCAGGATGTAAGTTATTTTACTATAAACGTTTTTTTGTATATAAAAATAATTAGTTTGAATAAATATTTATATTTGATTAAATTTTATAGGAGGTCCGTCATCCGATTGAGATTACACCGACCGAGAAGGAGACTGCGACAGATTGGTATCAGGCAAGTAGGCGATTTTTGATGGGATCGAGGAGGTTGTAGTGGAGCCGGAGCTTGTAGTGGAGCCGGAGCTTGTAGTGGATCATGTTGCGGAGGACGCAACTGCCACATCTAGCCCACGCAGGGGTGTACATCGACGATCGGGTCTTCTTGATGATATTGTTGAGCCTTCTTCAAAGAAGGCGCGAGGTCCAGAGACAGTTGATGAGACGGGACCTACAAATGTTGATCGGTACACATTGTCGGAGCATCATATGACGACTCAGGAGGGTGGGGTGACGGCTCGGGAGGCTCGTACCGCTGATTTGGAGCGTCGGATAACGAGCTCATAGGATCGTATTCATATGGTGGAGCTCCTTCTAGGTATAATATCATCTGAGGTTGACCCGTCGGCCACATGTTCCAAGCACTGCGAGGATATGGAGGATCGTATCTCGGTAATACTCTAACTATTATTTGTAACATTATTTTGTTCACATGTTTGTAATTTTTTTAAAAATGTATTTACGCAGGTCGTTATGGAGGGTTTAGTGGATCCTTTTGTTTACCGAGACGAGGATAATGAGCATCCGGACGAACATGTTGATCCATCTGATAGATCGCGTATGCAGACACCATGTTTACCTCGAGGCCATTTACGGCGCATGGTTCTTATTCATCCTTATTTATGTGACTATAGTACAACAACTCTCCGCCAGACTGCCACACCCCCCGAGACACGTACACGATCAGCTGTACACATGTCATCACCTAGGCCACATTCTTAACCTACTTCACCACCACCCATATGCTTGTTGCCACCATCACTTAGACCACATTTACCACCATCACCACGTAGATCACTGTCACCCATACCCATGGCATCATTACCACCTGGGCTGACATCCTTATCACCATCATTACCATCCACCGCATCACGTGGACGAAGCGCCTTTTCCGTACCACTGTCACGACGACCACCACCACCACCATCATCATCAACATCGGTACCATCTTCATTATCATCATCGGTACCACCATCTTCATCATCATCGGTACCATCATCTCCATCATAATCACTACCATCTTCATCTTCATCATGACCATCATTTTCATCATCCTTGGTATTATCTAACATGAAATCCCACACACCCTTTTCATGACCATGTACTACGGGCCCGAGAGGAGGAAGAGGGGTCCCGGGAGGCCATCCAGGAGAAGGGAGATCGGTCCTAGGAGGAGGGAGATCGAGCCCAGGAGGAGGAAGATGGGACCCAGGAGGCCATCCAAGACGAGGGGGATCGGGCCCAGGAGGAGGAGGAGGGGACCCGGGAGGCCATCCACCAGATGTCATAGACTATGGCCGTTCAGGCAGTTCTATATATCTACCGCGAGTGCGTGTTACCTGTCATTACACGACCCCACTTTCCGATACACGAGAGACTTTTGGAAGGCACTTATGGGAGACATTAGGGATAGTTGGATCGCTGACCCGATATGTATTATATAACTATTATGTAGTTAATGTATTTATTTAATCGTTATGTATTATGTTTTACTAATGTTTCTTCTTATTTTTAGCAGAAGTTGTTGACTTGGTGTCACTGTATGTATAAATAAATATTCAACACTGCTAGATGGTCAGCACAAAGTGGTTGGATGATGGAATTCTTTGACAACGAGCATTGCAACCCTGGTTTTTTCGCACAACGGAAAACAAGACCCGTGGCCGGCTTGGTGGACTATAGATTATGTGAGTAAAGTTATATTGGAAATTTAACTATTACAATTGTATGTTTATATGTCACACCCCGCTAAAGCGGAAACACGAGGTGCGAGAGCTGGAATATCATTACACGGGTCATAACAAAATATAACGGTTTCAAGTCATAGATATAAAATAAAAGAGTTCACAAGTTCAAAAGACAACCAAGTCGTTTAACGTATAAAATACAAATACATAATTAAAGTTGTAAATAAATTCCCAAAGGTATTTCCCAATGCTTATCTCACGTAACCATCCTGACCCGTCCATGCTATGCACTTCGTTCTTACACTTGGTTTCCTGAAACATGAGATAAAGTGTCAACTACAATAAAGTAGTGAGTGAGTTACAGTTTATGAGTTTCTCGATAAAAGTTTCCGTAAAGTATATAAGTATAAAGGTTTCATAAAGAAAGAAGCGGTACGACGCTTGAGACATTTATATACTTTAAAAGTTCCAATACCAACGAGGTGTAACAATACCTTATTAGTTTGTACAAGGCAAGTATAGAAATACTTGTAAAATAGTAGTTGCGGATTCAATCGCTAATAGAGTATATGCGTAAATAAGATAACTAATGATAAAAAATGTATCAACCTCTTGGCATAATATAACATAAGTGTACACGCTAAACCGATTAACCAACCGTGAGACCCCTTTCCCCGCACTATCCACGATTAGTGTTCAGATTCAGATTTATAGTAATATGTACTTAAGTTGCCGCCTAAGCAAGGAACGATTATTTCCTAAGTATTGATACCCATAATTACTAACGGCTTATGCTAATAGTGTGTAAGATGCTAAAAACAGGGCACTAATGCAATTTTGTTTTAAAATGATAGTAGGCACTTATGATTCGTGTTATATTCTCTTCAAGGGTTGGATTCGCATACAAGTAATCTTACTTCAAACTAGTGCCGAATAAAGGGGGTAAGCCATTAAGCCGAATAAAGGGGGCAAGCCATTAAACCGAATAAAGGGGGCAAACCATTAAGCCAAATAAAGAGGGCAAGCCTTTAAGTTTGTTGTATGCCAATCGGGGCAAATAAAACTGTTTACGCATATAAGTTTCACAAAACGTTCAATAATAGACCAATAGTTCATAAAACGTTCCAAAAGTTCATAACAGTTACAAAAGTTCAAAAAACAAGTAATCTCATGTTTCCCCCAAAGAGTTATGTAAAAATTACAATAAATAGAGGGGATGTAACTCACGGATTGCAAGGATAAGCTACGAGCGCGAAGAGTGATCGAAACGGGTCGGAATCACGGGAATCCTATAGTAATACCAAGATTTATGAGTACCAATGTGTACACGTTTATAACATTGTTAGTTAACGAAATGTTTTTTTTATTATAAGTGTTGGTTTTAGGTCCATCGAAAAACGGGCAGCGCTTCCGCGCCAAGATCATTAAGTCCAAATTTTAAAACACTTTCCCACTTAACAATTTCCATAAACATATTACATATATTTACCAATACAATGTCATATAAAACTTGTTCATTTAGTCCTTTTATGTAAGTTGGACTCATTTCAGGTTATGGTTCACGAATTCAGTTTCGAACATAAGTTTGAAGCAACAAGTTTAGAGTTACGCTCAATAACAGTTTAAATAAGGTTTTGTAACAAGTCTGCACCACGATCGCCTCGCGGTGGAGGGACTGCGCCGCGGTCAGGAGGTCACCACGACCGCCTCGCGGTGGAGGGACTGCGCCGCGGTCATGGGTTTACCACGACTGCCTCGCGGTGGAGGCACCGTGTCGCGGTCGCGAGACAGATGCTTTACCAAAAATTGTTTTTGATGAAATTCGTTATTTTTGAGTTAGATTTCGACATGCAATGACTAAAAATGGTAAAACCTTTTATAATACCAGTTTAGTTTGGATTTTCATCCATAATAACAAGGATTTAGCGTAACTTTTACCAAAACCTGTTTTTGTTTATAAATGGTCACAAATCTTGATAAAAACTCCTTTTTAGTTATTAGATGATGCATGCAATGAGCTATAACAGTAAATAAAAAGGATTGGAAGTGTTTCTACCGGATGGATGATGATTTGAAGAAGATGAAGTAGTCTCTTGGTGATTTTTGACCCAAATGCTTAGAAATTGATTTTTTAACCCAAATAGATGAAGCTCCTTTCTTCCTTCGATTATTAGAACGATTTTGTGTGATGTTTTTGATGAATTATTTCTGTAAATATGGCTGTGATTAATTGAAGTTTGAGAGAGTGTAGTTGAGAGTGAGAGAGAGTGAATAACCAATGTGTGTGTAAATGTGTTTGGTGTTTGAAAAATGAAGCTTGAGAGGTGTTAAAAAAAGATTTACTGGACCTCTAAAAGGCTTCTAACATGTCCAACCAGGAGCCAAAATGTTGGGCTCGGGTTTGGGTTTGTTTAGTTAAGTTTTCAAAGTTAACGAAAATGTAATAACAAGGATTTAGCGTAACTTTTACCAAAACCCGTTTTTGTTCATAAATGGTCACAAATCTTGATAAAAACTCATTTTTAGTTATTAGATGATGCATGCAATGAGCTATAATAGTAAATAAAAAGGATTGGAAGTGTTTCTACTGGATGGATGATGATTTGAAGAAGATTGAAGTAGTCTCTTGGTGATTTTTGACCCAAATGCTTAGAAATTGATTTTTAACCCAAATAGATGAAGCTTGAGAGGTGTTAAAAAAAGATTTAATGGACCTCTAAAAGGCTTCTAACATGTTCAACCCGGTGCCAAAGTGTTGGGCTCGGGTTTGGGTTTGTTTAGTTAAGTTTTCAAAGTTAACGAAAATGGCTGGTCGACACCCTCCACCGCGGCGCACTGGCCTCACCGCGGCGCGGCTGGAGGGCAGATTTCTGCCTTTTTCGTTTTTCGTTCGTTCCATTGTTAAGCGTTTCGTTAGTTGAAAGTTTCCGGTTATTTTAGATAGGAACTTAGACAAGTTCTCTAAGTGTTTTCTTGGTATTAGGATTCGTTTTATGATTTCGATTCCGATTCTGACTCACTCTCATTTACGATACAAGTATAGATACGATCAATGTACAGTTAACTCAAAGATAGAGAATGCGGTTTTTACCTGAAATAAGACGGTTGTCACATTATATATTATTAATATTTTGAATACTATTTATTTGCAGGTTATGATGTCGGTGAATATCGACAGTAGTCATTGGGTTTTGGCGATTTTGGACCTCATGACGTGGATATCGAAGGTCCTCAATCTTCGTGTTGTGGATATATATGGTAGGTTTGGGTGATGGTTGCCTAAATTTTTGGATGATATCCAATATCGAGAGATGTCGGGTAGGGATAGCAGTACATTGACCGAGTTGACGCTTATTGTTGTGGAGGTCCCGATTCAGGACGGTCCCCTAGGTGATTGTGGTGTTTGGGTAATGATACGTATGGAAAAACAGGATTAGGGCTCGACATATGAGGGTGTGCAAGAATGCGGGGGATTTTTCACCCAACTCTCGAATGCGTGTCGCTTGTGAGTTTTTTCCATATATGTCGCTTCGCTGATAGATCCGATATCAGAGTCGGTGATTAGTTCCGCTGATAAGGGCATAGACTAGTCGTTTGTACTTGATTTTGGTTATGGATTTTAGTGTGGAATTTCACGTGGCCAATAGTTAGCCAAGTTAAATAATTCGTGAAATATTATTCATAATGTGAGAAAAGACAGTTTCGTTATGTATTAGAATATATGATAGATTTGTGTCATAAGTTTGATAAACATGTGTTCTCTAATCTGGATGAAGTAGACACTAATATTCTTAACGGAAACATATCGGGATTAGTACCTACAAAATTAAAAATATATAATTATTTTCATTATATTTTAGTAAAGAATATTAAATAAAAAAATTAAAGTGTCTAGTCATAGTATAATAATTTACTTTGCATTAATGAATAATGCGAAGTGTAACCAATTATGCGAAATCCGTACATAAAGTACATTCAACGGTCAAAATTACAGTGTCATGTCAAATCAAACTTACATTTCGTACAAAAACTTCATTCAACGGTCAAAATTATAGTGTCCGGTCAAATCAAACTAACATTTTGTACAAAAAGTTCATTCAACGGTCAAATTTATAGTGTCTAGTCATATCATAATAATTCCGTTCCATATAAATGAATAATGCAAACTGTAATCAATTATGTGAACTCCGTATATAAAGTACAGTCAATGGTCAAAATTACAGTGTTAGGTCAAATCAAACTTACATTCCGTACAAAAAGTACATCAATGAATAATGCGACGTACATTGAGTCTTCTATATAACCAACACAAAAACCAGTGTGAATTCAAACATCTTCTAAAAACAATCTATCTTATTCCTGTTTCATGCAAGTAACAACAATCACACATAAAAAGTATGAATTCAAACCCACAAAAAACAAGGATATGTTTTTATATGGGAGGGGCGTTGGAGCTGGTAGACGCAACGATCCATTATCTTCCTAAAGGGTTATTCAAACGTAGCATTTTGTATACATATCGATTCTAAGTTTTCGTCGTTGCTAGACAGTGTAGCCGCAAAGTTGTCTTTGAATGTTAACTCGGGTTTCAAGTTAACATACAAATCGGGTGATGATCTATTAAAGGCTAGTGATGATGATGATGCAACATAATTCATTATCTATGTTGTCAATAACGCTAATCTAAAATTTACACTGTTTGTCTTGAATTTAACTACGAGTGACGGAGACCAAGTCGAAACCGACGTTCAACCTCTCCACAATGTGCATGGTACCGAATCGTTCACGGGTGACCAGTTCCAACAAAACTGTGAATCTCATTATGGTCATGACACATGATTATCAACACTCTCAATATCATTATGGTAATGACACAAATGATTTTCAAAACTCTCAATATCATTATGGGAATGACCAACATGGTTTTCAAAACTCCCAAGATGTTCAATATGTTTTTCCAGAATACGATTATTCTATTTCTCAAGATGTTGAATATGTTTATGAACATAACTAACAAAACGGTTTTTAAAACCAACAAAATGATTTTCAAAACCAACAAAACGATTTTCAAAACTCCCAAAACTACGTTTTTCTAAAAATATGATTATTCCCGTCATGAAGATGTTGAATATGAATATGTTTCAACAAATAATTCAAGGGATGATCAAGGTTTTTCGGATGTGAAAAATATAGCGAATCGTCTGAAGGTAGCGATGATGAAGATAACCCCCTTCTTCAAGTGCCCGAAAATGTGTTCTGGGACATGCCCCCAATCCCTGAAACACCTACCCCATTTAAGCCTCCATCAAAACCTCTTCGATATAACCCTTCTGAACATGTCAAATTATGTGATGTTTTCGAAAACAAAGAAAAAATAAAAGTTAATGTGTAAAATAAGGTTTTCATATAAAAGTTAAAAGATAAAATAAAACTAGGTTTGAGGTAAAATGTAAATTTGGCATATGCGAGTGGTTCTTGTTAGCCACAAAAATCAGAATTATTGACTCTTTCGTAGTTAAAACGTTAACAGGTAGATATACATGTCTAAAAACTCAAATTCATCCAAATCATCCACAAGCAAACAAGAAATTCTTGGCATGTTTAATTAAAGAGGCACTTGAAGATCCAAATAGGAAATACACAGGAAGAGACATTGTTACGGACATGCGTGTGAATCATAACATTATCATTTCATACCAACAAGCATGGAGAGCAAGAGAATATGCTATAACACATATTAGAGGGACCCTAGAAGAATCATTTGCTCAACTACCAATTTATCTACACAATTTGATCCATAAAATCCGGGAACCATAACACATATGACGACGGACCGCGAAAAGCGTTTTAAATTGCTATTTGTTGCAATTGGTGAAACGGTAAGATTTTTAAATCATTTTTGTTAATTATTATTATTCCATTATATCTCAACATACTAATATGTTTCAACATCTATTTCTTTACAGCTTCGCAGTTTCGTCGAAACATGTCGATCGATAATTGTAATAGACAAGGCTCACTTTAAAAGAAGGTATCAAGGTACAATGTTTGTTACAGTAGTTATGGATGGGAACAACAACATTATTCCTATCGCATATGGAGTGGGGGTGAGAGAGAGTGGATATGCTTGGACCAGGTTTTTGTCGAACCTTAGAGAATGCTTAGGTCAGATTGATAACTTCGTATTTATCTCTGATATAGTAAGTTCTATTGACCTCGCAATAAGAACAGTGTACCCAGATGCTCTTCACGATATTTTTTGTCGACATTGGTGCATGAACTTATGAATTAAGTTGCAAGCAAACGAAGACAACAAATATCATTTCTAGAAGACATGTAAGGAATACAGGTAACCGGAATTTCAGGAGGAATTTAGGAAACTACAACTAATTCTTCCTGTAAAGTCGAGGAAAATTATTGAGAAGTTAGATAAAGCAAAATGGTCAAGGGCTTATTTTCCCTAAGATCGTTATAACCTTATGACGTCTAACAGTGTTGAATCTCTAATCGCGATAACTTGTCATGCATGTAAGCTTCTGTTGGAGCATATAGGATTGATGTTGAAGCTTCCAAATATCTTAATCATATTGTTGAGTATTAGTTATTTAGTGCGGGTGAACATTGTCCATCACCCGAACTAAATCTTAGAGAATAATATCATGAAGACTTTAGGTCGGGTGAACTAACTCTTCACCAGAGTTAAGTTCAAGTTTACCCGAACTAAAGTTAACTGATGATTTAATTATTAGTTCACCCGATGTGTTCTTAAATACTCATAAGGGTGGTTATAATGTAATAGTTAGTTAGCTTAGCCTATAAATAGTGGTGAGAGGAGTGCAGAAAGTGTGAGTTTATGAATCATTTACTCTGTAACAAACTTTCCCGCTATTTAAGACTTTGAAAATAATATCTTCAATCGTTGAATTCCTTGTTCTAAATTTATTGAGTTTAATAAATAACTTGTTATTCCGCAACCTGTTATTGATTCCTTACATTGAGTGTTATAGCTTTTAGGATTGATCAGACCTGACAAGTGGTATCAGAGCTGCAAATCAAATCAAATTTGATTCAGCTTGTTTATCAGAAAAATTGTAAGCTACATTCGAAGTGTTTGGAAAAGCTATAAGGATTAGAGCACTAAGATCAATGATCATTCATAATTTCATAAGTTTGAAATTTGGCGGTAGAAGTTGTTTTTGAGGTATTTTAGTTTAATAATCAATATTAAGTGATTTTGTGTGTTAGCGAGTATTGATAATGAGTAATTGATAAGTTTTCTCCAAATTAGGTTGAATTAACATCAGTTTAGTATTACTTAGTTCATCCGAATTAAAAAGTGTTCATCCGACTTAAAATCAACCATCATGTCTGCAATTACTACGAATGCTCTAGCAGTGAACTATGATAACCAGACAGGTCCTGGTGGTAGACCTCCGAAATTCTTACTTGGATCAGAATTTATGATGTGGAAGCTACGGTTTAAGGCCTTTGTGTATTATAGTGATCGACAAATTTGGGGCTCAATTTTCAATGGTCCTTATCGACCTATGATACAGGAAACTGGTGGAGCTGGAATGATAGATGTAGATCCAGAGAGGTACACTGAAGCTCACAATAAGCTGATTGATAGGGATTTCAGAGCTCTAAGAGCTGTTATACTTGCTTTTCCTACTGAGATTTACAACAACTTCAAGGATTGTGTTTCTGCTAAGAATTGATGGATGCAATTGAGTTGAGGTATGAAGGTAGCTTGGAATTGAAGGAAAGAAAGAGAGATATGCTGAAGAAACTGTATGAAGTTTTTGAGCATGTTAGGGATGAGAATTTGTCTGAGCAAATTAGTAGATTTACACTGTTGGTGAGTGATTTGAAGAGCTATGGGGTGGTAATGAAAGACAGTGATTATTGCAAGAAGTTGTTGGGGTCGCTACCTTTAAAATGGTCTGTTCAAGTGATGATTATTAAGAGAACAACAAATCTGAATGCTATGACTTTGGTGGAGTTGATTGGAATACTGCAGTCATAGGAAGTATACAGGCAAATTGATGAGAAGAAACAAACTGGAAACTAATATGGATGTGCTTTTAAGGCTCAAGCTCCTATGAATTCACCTCATTGTTCAAGTCAAGCTCAAACTCAGTCATATGCAAGCTATCACTCTGGAAGCTATCATTCTGGAAGCTGTTGTCCAACCAATCAAACATCGGATGGTTATAACTCAAGTGCTTATGGAGGTTTTTCTGGTCAGAATGTTGAATAGAGTATGCATCATTCACCTTCTGTAAACTCTGGAGCAAATGGAATGGGAGATAAGGAGGTTATGTATAGGGCGTTTGTGGAAAATTATGTACCCTTTGTTGCTGGAAGCTTGAACCAAGCTGAACTTTCAAGAGAAGACCTGGAACAACTCCATCCTGATGATCTGGAAGAAATTGACCAGAAATAGAAGATGGCCATGGTAAGTGTTAGAGATAACAGGTTCTTCAAGAAGACTGGAAGAAACAATATTAGAAAGGAGAATGGTGACAAGATGGGATTTGACAAGTCCAAGGTGAAATGATTCAACTGTGAAGATTATGGACATTTTGCTAGGGAGTGCAGGGCACCAAGAAGGATGAACAACAACAACAATTACCAGAGAAACAACTATCAAACAAAAGATGAACAGAAGAAGCTGACTAGTGCTGATGTGAAGAATGGAAAAGAGGAGGGAAGCTCTAGTGGAAGGGAACCGATTACCTTTGGAGAATGGGATGAAGTTCACGAAGATGATTTCACGAACAAATAAGTCTCTGCTCTAATGAGTAAGATTAGTTTAGTTTCTACTGATTAGGTACTTTCTAAAAATTGTTCTCTTTCTTGCTTAAATACTGTGAAAGACACTATAGAACACAATCTAAGCTTGATAAAAGAAATTGATTTAATTAAATTTCATTAAAGAGAATTTATGAAAACTGAAAAAGTGTATAAAGAAAAAATTGATTCTTTGATGAATGATGTTGATGTACCTAATGGAAAACTGGGAAGGTTGGAAACTCAACATGAAAACTTATTTGAAAGATTTCAAAAAGTAACAAATGAATTTAAAGATGCTAAAATTCATGTTGAGAAGTTCAATCTGTCTTCTAAGACTTTAAATGGGATTATAGAACATTAACTTGTGCATAAAGCAAAGGCAGGTATTGGATTTAATGCAGTACCACCTCCATTCAATGATAATTACTCAATTAAACCTGAATCTACATCTTTAAAGAGTGGTTTATCTGTTGAAAACTCTTTTAATGATGTTTCTGCATTGAATTCTACAGTAGATTTGAATGAAACTTGCTATTCTGTGAATAATTTGGTTAATGTGATATTCAATGAATACACACGAAATGTCAAGACTTCAGGTGGTGAATGGTTGTTTGATTTAGATACATTTGTGAATTCTTTTAATGGTTTTTGTCCAGTTGTTTCAGAAGAAATGCAAGTATCAACAGAAGATGTTACTAAGGCTGAGGACACCGATCAGTTTGAATTTGCTAATCAAGGAAATACAAGTGCAAGCCCTTCATCATTGGTCCATGATCACACCATTTCATTAGAAGCTACCACAATTATGAGTCAAGATAATTCAGGGAGTCAAACTGAAGCAAACATTCTTCAAGAAGAAGACATTGAAGTATCCTCTAAAGACCATGACAATGTTGTACAACCTCAAGATATGAATTCTGGTGAAAATCAAATCAATTCGGTTGCACAACATGATATTGAAGACAACTCTGGTGAATCTCAATTTAATTCAGGTGCACAAGTTGAAGTTGAAGATAACTCTGGTGGGTCAAAAATTAATTCGTGTGCACAAGCTGAGATTGAAGAAAACTATGGTGAACCACAAAACAACTCTGGTGCAGAAGCTGAAAATCTAAACAACTCTGGTGAAGCACAAATTAACCCTGGTGCAGAATCTGAAATTCATGTTGATGAACCAAGCCATGAACAACCTAGTGAAGAAACTTCCGATTCTCTACTCTTTGATGCTATTGTGCCTAATCAAACAAATCTTTCTACTAATATTACTGAGGAAACAAATTCATTTTTAAAAGTTCACAAAACTCATCCTCTAAGTAATATTATAGGAAATTTGTATGATGGGGTCAAGACTAGAAGTAGTATTGGTTTAGAAAATTTGTGTTTATTTTCTTTCTTTTTGTCCCAACTTGAGCCTAAGAATGTAGATATTGCTTTGACTATAAATAGTTGGGTAGAGGTTATGCAAGAAGAACTGTTGCAGTTTAAGGTTCAGCAAGTTGAAACTTTAGTGGAAAGACCTTCTGATATAAATGTGCTAGGTGTAAAATGGATTTTTAAGGTAAAAAGGGATGATAGAGGTATAATTGTGAGGAATAAGTCTAGACTTGTGTTTAG
Source organism: Senecio squalidus (assembly GCA_910822075.1). NCBI lineage: Eukaryota > Viridiplantae > Streptophyta > Magnoliopsida > Asterales > Asteraceae > Senecio > Senecio squalidus. The sequence goes on along the minus strand of CAJVGC010000065.1, from coordinate 27,484,683 downwards.
AGGTTATACTCAAGAAGAGGGTATAGACTATGATGATGTCTTTACTCCATTTGCTAGGATAGAGGCCATTAGATTGTTTTTAGCATATGCTACTTATAAGAACTTTAAGGTTTATCAAATGGATGTTAAATCAGCCTTTTGGTATGGAGTTCTTAAAGATACAGTCAGCTTCCTCGTTTTCTAGATCCTCAATACCCTGATCATGTGGTCAACTTGGACAAAGCTTTGTATGGTTTACATCAAGCTCCTATAGCTTGGTATGACACATTGTCCAGATATTTTATTACCCATGGATACCTTAGGGGAAAAATTGATAAGACCTTATTTATTAAGACAGTTGGCCAAGATTCAGTGTTTGTTCAAATATATGTTGATGACATCATTTTTGGCTCAACTAATGATGCTCTGTGCAAAGAATTTGAATCTGTAATGCATTCAAATTTTCAAATGAGCTCTACGGGGAGATGTCTTTCTTTCTAGGATTACAGTTTAAGCAGTTGGATAATGGCATTTTTATCAATCAGTCTAAGTATGTCAAAGACATGTTAGCTAAGTTTGGATATACTAATTGTAAATCTGCTTCTAACCCTGTTGACACTAGGGCCAAATTACATCCTGATTTAGATGGTGAGGGTTTTGATCAACATTTATATAGGTCTATGATAGGTTCTTTGATGTACCCTTCTGCTAGTAGACCTGATATTATGTTTGGAGTTTGTCTTTGTGCTAGATTTCAAGCTGCTCCTAAAGTTTTCCATTTAATTTATGTCAAGAGAATCTTTATATATCTTAAAGGACAACCTTCTTTAGGCCTTTGGTATCCTAAGAATTCTAGTTTTGAATTTTATGCCTACACTCACAGTGATTATGGAGGTTACAACTAGAATAGGAAATCTACTACAGGAGGGTGACAGTTTTTAGGAAATAGGCTAGTCTCTTGGCAATGCAAGAAACAGACCTCTGTTTCTCAATCCTCTGCTGAAGACGAATACATTGTTGTTGGTTCTTGTACATCCCAGGTTTTATAGAATTATAATTAGATGCTAGACTATTGCCTTAACTTTATGAACACTCCTATTCACATAGACTATAAACAAAGAACCCTGTACAACATTCTAAGACAAAACATAGTGAGATTAGACACCACTTCATAAGAGATTTTTTTTAAAAACACTTGATTCACTTGGTTAAGATTCACACAGACCTCCAATTAGCAGACCTTTTCACAAAGGCATTTGATGTATCAAGATTTAATTATCTTGTTCAGGGTATTGGTCTAATGAATCTTGATTGAATGTTTCTTCAAATTATTTTTGTATATATCTTTTTGCATTTTGTTTTCCTTTTATTTCAAAATACAAAAAGAGGGGGGAGAAAATGGGAAAAATCAAAAATATTTTTAAATCTGGCAGTATTTCTTTTAAGTCTGGTAGTGTTTCTTTTTAAGTTTGGTAGTATTTTTTTTTTTAAATCTGGTAGTATTTCTTTCAAGTCTGGTAGTGTTCTCTATAGATAAAATCCAAAAATATGTGTTTTCTATTTGTATATATATATATATATATATATATATATATATATATATATATATATATATATATATATATAGGGTGAGGTTCAAATGAGATCCTCAATTTGCTAGGGATCCAGGGATCCACTTTTCAGCCACACATTTTCCCCTTAATACCCTTTTTTTTTTTTTTTTTTTTTTTTTTTTTGCTATGTTTTACTTATTTTTCTTTTTTTCAAAATCACATGTGATTTTTTTGTAAAAAATTGAAATTACATATGATTTTCAAAAACCAAAAGTTATAAATTTTAAAATCACACGTGAATTTTTTTTTTTTGGAAAATCACATGTGATTTTCAAAAACCAAAATTTATAAATTTTAAAGTCACACTTGAAATATTTGTTTCTCGAAAATCACATGTGATTTTATAAGCAAAATATTTTGTAGGTTAAAAATCACATGTGATTTTACCTATAAAATATTTGTAGATTGAAAATCACATGTGATTTTTAAAAGTAAGATTGAAAATCAAATTTGATTTTCGGAAGAAAAAAAAATAAAAAATAACAAGTAAATAAAAAGGTAAAAGAAAAAAGTAAAAAAAATAATTAGAAAAAAAGAAAAAAAAAACAAAGATATAAGGAAAAATGGGTCGTTAAAAAGTGGATCCCTAGATCTCTAGAAAATTAGGGATCCCATTTGAACCCCAATCTATATATATATATATTGAAAGGTTCATGCGAGAACTTCTTTTTTTGCGAGAACTGCGAGAACTCTCACAAAAAGTGTTAAATCGCGTTTCACTTTGTTCATTCACATGCACACTCTTTTGGAGATTAATAATCAAGTAAATATAAACGTAAAAAACTAAAAAAAATCATATAAAATGACGTGAAAAATTTTCGTTCATATATGAACTCATTTTTTGAAAAAAAAACGTTCACATGTGAACAATTCTTAATACGCGTGATTTCATACAATTTTTTTTAATTTTTCATTTATATTTTTACTAGATTTTTAACATTCAATAGTTTTTACATGTCAATAAACATAATTACATGTTAATTGACACTTTTTTTAAGAGTTCTCGCAGTTCTCGCAAAAATTAGAGTTCTCGCATGAACCACTCCCTATATATATATATATATATATATATAAGTTTTTGAGTCTGTTTTCTAGAAAATCAAAACAAAATATGAAAAACCAAAGACAGGTGAAAAATTGAAAATGTTTCACAAAACAAAGTTTCTAAGAAATGAGTCTTAAACATATATTTCAGCCTAATTTAACATAGTTCATTATTTAAAGAATTTCTTGAAACCAAATGTTTTTATAAATGCACATATTCTTGTATTTTGTAACCTTTAGCAATCTGTGGTTTAAAAATTGCATAAAGTCATTAAAATTGATAACTCTCAAATGGGAAATCAGTGATCGCCAAGTAGAAAAACAAAGAAAATATATAATGTTAGTAAATTTTGCCATTTAAATCTATTTATCATAAAAACTATTAAGTTTTGTAGTGATTTTTAATAATTTATTGACTTTGAGATCCTTGATACTAACTTGATAAACGGAAGAGACAGGTGAATAAGTCCAAATTCTTTAATAAACTAGTCTATTGTCCTCTTAGATCCTTGATGCTAACTTGATAAACGGCAGAGACATGGGAATGAGTTGAATAATAGTACTAAGTCTAATTTTGAACATAAAAAACATGCATATAATCAAAAATATCTTGAGAGAAAAAGCAGTTTATAAGGTTGAGAAATCATATTCTGTGGACTCTCAATAAAGATTGAAGATTATCCATGTGTTCCTACAAATTATTGGTTAAAATGTGTCATAATACTGCTCTGTTTTAATGACAATAAGATATTTATATCATATTTAAGTAAAATATTAATTTAATTTATTTCTACTTGATAAGACTTGAATAAGTTTGATTGTTTATCATGTCATTTTAAATTATTAAAACCTGCAATCTATGAATTTTTGACACAGGTTGAACTCTAATAAAAATACAAGTTTCTGCATTTACAAAACATTTCATTTCTAAAACAAATTTGCTCATATGAATTAATTTATGAAGTCTTGGGATATAAGTTTTTGATTTCTGAAATTGAAATTTTGCTTTTTAAACAATTTCAAGATTAAATGATGGGTTTAAATGTTTCAATTCTGGTGTTAAAAATTTAACTTAGAAAGATTTAAATGAGTTAATTTTGATTTAATTTAATTCGGGTATAAAAATATTAAGTGGGGTGTTGATTTAATTTATGTTTGGTAAAACCTTTGACTTTGTTGACCATATTTTTATCTCGGGTATTAAGTTTATTTACGTCTGGTACTTGAGTTGACTATTTTGACCATAAGCTTAAGTCGGGTTCTCTAATTTTTAAATCGGGTTAAAACTTTTGTTTTATTTTTAACTCTGGGACACTATTACTTAGGTCGTGTGATTTTTTGGTGCGAAATTAAATATAATATTTTCCATAATTTATTTTTAATACTTTTAAATTAAAATAATCATTTTTAATTCATGCAAACTGCATCTCTTATCCTGATCAAAATTGCTAATCTCAATAAAAGTTTTATCATTTCTTTTCTTTGGCGATTTCCTTTAGAGCGTTTCTATAGATTTGTAGTGCTTCTAAGATAGTTTTTAGAGTGTTTCTAGTTTTAGTGTTTCATTCCTTTTCCTTTTGAGTTTATTAAGGTATTTTCAATGTTTATTATATTTGTTTAATCAGTTTATTCTTTTGATTGAATATTAATGATTTGTAAATGATTTCAGATGACTTTTCCTTATAAACCAAAACATAATGTGGTTGCATACTTGGATATGGGTAATTCAGAAGTCGATGAGGATTGGAAGATTATTCTGGGATTTTTGATAAATTAAAAACATGAGATTTGCCATTTCAGAGAGCCATGTTCTGTATAGAGATACTCACATGGAGTTCTGGCAGAATGCAAGGTTTGCCATTGTCAATGGAGTGAGGACTGTGACATCAACAGTGCAAATGGAAAATGTTACCATCACTAAAGATGTGTTGAGAAGAGTTTTAGAGTTGGATGATGCTGGTGGTGTGGAGATATTGGACATGGAAGAGATAAAGAATGTTTGTAGACAAACTGGGTATGAGGGTGATTTCACAAAAATCATGGTGAAGAAGACAAGACTCTCAATCAATTGGAGATATCTTATCCATGTCCTGGTATGTTGCATATGTGGAAGGTCTGGGGGGTTTGATGAGATGAATCAAACATTAGCATATGCTTTTGTTTGTATGATTACTGAAAAAAGGTTTAATTTCTCTGGATTTATTATGGACTGCATGCACAGAATGGCTGAAGGCAGTTCACAAAAGTTTCTCCTCTATCCAAGAATCCTTCAGATCATCTTGCAATCTGAAGTTCAGGGACTGATGCTTGAAAGTCCTACACTTAAAGATGAAAACATGAACTGGAAAATAATGAATAATACGAGAAAGTCATTCCCCAAGGCAAGAGTGGTACTTTCTAGGCAGTTCACTCTTTTCTTCCCACCCATGATCAATCAGGAAAGAGTAGCAATTCAACTGTTTTTGGAGCTACAAGGCCAGTGGGGAGAGAATGTGCAACAAGAAGAACAACAAGAACAACAAGCAGAACAACAACAAGAACAACCAGAGCAACCTGAATCTCCTGTCATTCCTATTCCATCCCCTCCTCCTCAATAACCTATTGCTGAACAACCTCAAGGAAGTGGTGAAAGAGGATATTGGTTCTATATAGTTGAGGAGAGCCAAGCCTTGCCTAATCTGGCTGCTTCACATACTGTCTCTTCTGCAGTTCCATCTCCTATTGTTCAAATGGATGCTTCTTCTAGCAATCCTATTAATATGTATACCTGCAGAAAGAAAGGGGGAGCAGGGATTGGTATGTTGACAATCATGTAGCTGACAAAGAAAAATGAGGCTTTGGAGCAATTGGTGAAGAAACAAAGCTCAATGATAAATCAGTTAAGGTGGAAGCATGCTTCAAATGTTGTTATCAGATAGCAGTTGAGTATAAGCGTAAAGGATCTCTTCCTATTGATGATGCATCCAAAATAGGGGGAGATAAAACTGAAATGAATATTGAAGTGGAGCATGTTGAAGTTGAAGGTGAAGTAAGGATGGAGAGTAGTGAAAGTTTGAATGAAGGATTTGATCTTGATCTATCTATTGTGGGGAAGATAATGGAAGATTTGAAGAAAGTTGGAAGTATTAAAGGAAAATAGAAATGCACATAGTTTACATCTGGTTACATCTGGTGAAGAAAACTTTACATCGGGTGAAGAGTTAATTAGGTCTGGTGTTGACCAAGACAAATCTGGTGAAGTAGAGATTAAATAAGGTGAAGAAAACATTAACTCTGGTGATGAAGAGGAAGTTGAAAATGTAGATGCTGAAAAGAATGTCAAGAAGTTTAGAGTTTTTGATCAGTTTGGGGAGACTATAGATCAAGAGACATTTGAGAGACATTTTGAGGGTTTGTATGAAGGGATATTTGATGTCAATGTAGAAGAGACCTTCACTGTTTACATCAAGGAGAGGAATCATGAGTCTGTTCATGCGTATGATATAAATAACCAGTGGAATGAAGAACTTGAAGGAGAGAAGGTGGTTATTGACATTGATAGTGACAAGGAGGATGATGTAAATGTAGAAGTGACAGTTAAGGAGGAAGAAGTATAAAAAGCATCTGAAGAGATTCCCGAAGTTGGTGCTAGCAGTGTTAAACAAGGAGGAAGGGTAAAGAGTAGAGCATTGAAGTCTTCAACATTAGTACCTTCAAAGGTAGTCAATCTGAAGAAAAAGATGTTTGAGTATAAAAATATGTTCTCAGAGAAGAATTACAAGCTTCATCTGAATAACTATTTAGTAGTTGTTGGTGGGTTCCATCTAGGTTAGTGGGGCAAATGAAAGTTGAGACTTTGGAGAAAAACTGGCTAGATGTTCAAACCAAAGTCATGGTAAGTGAACTGAAATCAAAGAACAGAAGAAACTCAAGCTCTAGTTGCTCCTTCTGTTCAAACTGGTGAGGGATCTTCTACAAAAATTGTTGATCCAAGTCAGAATGTTACACTGAAGTCTCTTATTGAGAAACAGAGTCAAGATGTGCAATCAAAGACTAATGTAAAGCAAGAAGATGATCCTTTTGCTGAATATATGGAGAAGGAGTCCTGGTTTGCAAAGACACAACATGAAGATCCAGTTCCTACTCAATCTTCTAAATCTACACTGCCAGAAGATTATTATGTGGATGATCATGTTGTCACATCCATGATTAAAGAATTGTCTAATTGGATTGATGAGACTGCAGCAGATGGACGTGATTTAGATCAATATGGGTTTCCCATTGATGCTTTTGATACTTCAGTTCAAGGAGAGGGCAATGATTCAGGATCTAGAATAAAGAAGGTTTCCCAAGAGGAGTTGAGGGATGAAAGAGAAGAACTGATGAACATGAAGAGATGTATTCTTCCACCTATAGTTGGTTGGAGGTTTGATCATTATACTGGTGCAATTGTTATCAAGAGAAAAAATGAAACTGGTACAATGACTCAATCCTTTGACACAACTAAGAAACTCATGAAAATCTCTGTGGAAGATGCCAGAAGGCTTTGTCAGTTGAAGATGGTGAACCATGGTCAATATGCATATAGATATGATTATGAGAGGTTCATCCATGAATGTGCTAAGACACATTTTTCCAACTTTGGAAATAAATTCAGAGCAAAAAGGAAAATAATGATTATGTTTATTGCTCCCATGAAGAAGGCCAAAGTTGTGCAACAAAAGCCCAAGATACTCAGATGGTGGGTCGATTATAAAAATGATGAGATTGTGTTGAGCAGAGAAGATGGAGAGGATGAAAGGATCTATGAGAATGTTGATCTAAGAGAGCTATCTAATAATGATATTCTTACCATTTTCAACCTTCCAAGTGATAAACCACAACCTGATGATAAAGAAAGAAGGACGGCCCTTGAGGTTGTAGCTTGGGAGGTTGATAAAATCAGAAGGGGTACAAGAGAAAGAAGGTAGAGACTGATTATTATTTGGAAGATGGGAATGGAGCTTATACTAGCAAGATGAAGATTTTGTAAGCATCATCCAAGGGGAAGATTGTTGAAGCATATATGATTGATGTCGAAGCTTCCAAATATCTTAATCATATTGTAGAGTATTAGTTATTTAGTTCGGGTGAACATTGTTCATCACCCGAACTAAATGTTAGAGAATAATATTAGGAAGACTTTAGTCGGGTGAACTAACTCTTCACCAGAGTTAAGTTCAAGTTCACCCGAACTAAAGTTAACTGTTGATTTAATTATTAGTTCACCCGAAGTGTTTTTAAATAAACATAAGGGTGGTTATAATGTAATAGTTAGTTAGCTTAGCCTATAAATAGTGGTGAGAGGAGTGCCTTAAATGTGAGTTTATGAATCATTTACTCTGTAACAAACTCCCCCGGCATTTAAGGCTTTGAAAATAATATCTTCAATCGTTGAATTCCTTGTTCTAAATTCAGTTAGTTTAATAAATAACTTGTTATTTCGCAACCTATTATTGATTCCTTACATTTAGTGTTATAGCTTTAAGGATGGATCAGACCTGACAGCTTCCGATTTTTATTCTTCTAGAGTTTATGCCGACAACTACTCAAAAATGGTGTGACAACCGTCACTCTCTCCGTCCTTAGTTAGTCTAGTATGCCTGTAGACCATTACCGTAATTTACTGAAAAAATTTAAAACTTGCTTATTACTGTTGTTGTGGGATTAAAATGTGTATTCATGTGTGTATATCCTATATGTGTTGTTATCGTGTTAGTTAGGTGCACAATAGTTAGTTCCCACTAGACGAGCTCCTAGACATATTAACGAGAAACTTTACAGATTTCGTAAACATACTATTTTATTCGTTAAACCTTATTAAACTTTTGAGAACTTCCGGGTTCGAGGTATATCTATGTTTTATTTTAACGACATTTTATAACTAATTCATCTGTAAACCTTCGCGTGGGTTTACCATTCGTTACGTTCATTTCATAAAACCGAAATCTGATGGACGTGTGCCGCATCAAGGGTGTAGTGCGCCGCAGCACAACATCAGTTTGCAATTTGCTCGTTTTGGGCTGGTGAGTGAGCCGTGGTTCAAGTGGTTTAGTCCACAACTTGTTACTGCATCCGAGCCATGAACCTAGACATGCACACTAGTGTGTAATGTGCTAACTATCCTAGCCAAACCTAGATCATTTCATTTCTTAAACACACACACAAAACCCTAATCTTGTGTTTTCTTTCCTCTCAAACCGTCTCCCTCACAAACCTCCCTTTTGCAGCTGATTCAGTCCATCATCATCACCAGATTCGAGCCCTCTATTCCATCATTGAGTTCATATTCATAATCATCAATTTGATCAAGGTAATGTTTTTGTTTTCTTGTGATTTCTCCTTAATCCAAAACCCTAATTGGGTTCTCTATAATCTGTCGCCATTAACACCATCTCAGCCGGTTTGCTAGAAGCTCTCCACCATCATCGAGCCCTCCTTTTTCCTCACTGAATTCTTCATCAAAAGCTTTTAAATCGTTCAAGGTATTATGGATTCTTTCTTGTGTAATTGCTTAACCGAAACCCTAATATAGATATTCATTTTCGGATGTTTTGATCCTATGATGCAGCCACCGATCATACCTTTTTGGAGTGATGTTTCACCTTGTTATAACCTGATCATATTCATCTCTACAAGGTTTTCCTATTCGTTTCATAAATCGTTTATTCCTTGCTACTCTTAGCCGATTATATACATACATATGTATAAATACGTTTTTGTTATTCCTAACCTAATCGTTAAGGAAGTTTGGTGTATTGGATTATGATGTGAAATCTGATTATGAATATGTTTGGTCATTTCAGATTGTGATTGATATCTTGGTCGGTTTTCGACTAGTTGTAATCACAAGGACCCTTCATGTAAGTAGCACTCCTAACCGATTCATTTCAATTCTACACTAGTTTCTGTTTAGCAAACTCTACATCGTGTAAAATGATTTGTGTCATTTAGTTTTGGTGACATGGCTGATCTTGTACAAATCCTAGTGTCATCTTTTGATCTATTCCTTGTAACAGTATTCGTCAAGTTTGGAAATCAAGCCGTTACGATTCGTGGTATACAACTCTACCTTTAATTACTTGTTCTATTGGTTGTTATGAAACTTATTCATATATCTTTGTAAACTGAATTGGACTCTATCATAACTCGTGATATATCGTTGATATTTACCTATATCGTGTCTTTTCGTTGGTAACGTTAATCGGTAGAAAACCTTAAGTTGTTGGACAATTATTAAACGTTTGGACAGTTTTTGAAATTTTATTGTGGTCTGTCGTTCTTCAGTGTTTAACTCCATTTTGGTAATGATTTAGAATCTGTAACCTTAATGAGTATTGTAGGTCTAGGAGTCTAGTTTTCAAAAACGTAAAACTCGTTGTCTAACTCTTTACAGAACTCCCTAAAAGTGTAAAATACTAGGAAGTGGTCCAATCTAAAATTTTGAAATAAATTACTAGGCTTTGATAATTGAATTTGTGTAACCACTTAGACAATCTTAAACATAATTTAAATGGTTTATTATTGGGTCTAATATGTCTTAAAAATGGTTATCTTGTTTACACATAAATTATACACCTTTAAAACATGTTAAAACTCAATTTATATAAATACATACTTTTGGACAGATCGTTTAGGCAGTTTTGTCTTGATCATATATTTTTCATAACAAACTATTTTGTATCAAAATATAATTCTAAACAGTATCCCTGTATCCCTCTGAGTCTAGTTTTCAAATATATATTATTCGTCGTCTAACTCTTCCTAGAACTTTATATAATTCAGTTTGAACGAACCTATGTATTCGCTAAAAATTTTGTCGAGTTATCTAAAGTCTAAGACTCGTTAAGCTCATACTTATGATTGTTACTACATTTTTCTATAGGAGCTCTAGGTCTAGTGAGGACTTTATTTGGGACCTACGTACTTACTTCATATACACACTATTCACAATGTTCGGATATTTATCGCTTCCTCGATAAGGTGAGTTCATTGCCCCTACTTTACTAGTGTTTTCGTTTTATAAACCGAGGGAAAGTAAAGCTTAACCAAACTTTTTGAAAGAAATGATTTACAAGAAACGGATTTTACTTCCATACTTACTAAATATGGAAACCTTACTATTTTTGGAAATTTACCATAAATATATACTTCTATTTATGGAAACTTTCTATTTACGAAAAATTACTACAAATTTGGATTTCATAAAACGTGTAATCTAATGCACTTTTCAAACTTATACGAGATACGGGTTATGGTGGGACATATTCGGTACTTACATATGATCTAGCTAACTTAGTACTGCCGAGGGGTACACAGTCGATGCGTGTCATACTGACTTGACGCTGTCGAGGCGCGTCAAGGGCAGTATTCAGTTTCGATATTTCCGACTGGCGTATCACTCATAGGTCACTGCCTATGCGTGTCACTATCTTGCTTGGTTACTATTTCTGATATTGCCGAGTCGTATCACTCACAGAACACTGCCGAGGCGTGTTACTGTTGATGGGTTGCAATTTACTATTTTTACTACTTATGCATTAGTTACACATTTTTCGTTATACTACTGTTGTGTTTAAGATTGAAAACTGTTTACTTACATTTTACTTACTACCCGATGAACTCGCTCAACCTTTGTGTTGACTTTTTAAGTTTTACTTTCAGATAATGATCATGCATAGGACCTAGCTGGGACTTGACTCTAGACTTGGAATGCATTTCATTCGTGGCTTTTATTTAAAACATTTCATACTTTTGTTTTGGGATGTATTTCAGGCTTGCATGCCCAAGTATTTCGTTTCACTATTGAATTACTTGAATTTTTCTTTTATGTAATGATTCACGTAATTATGTACCAAGAGAGTTTTACCTTGGACATAGAGACGTCATGACATACTATCTTTATTTACAGATTATCTTTATTTACAATTGTGTTATGACGATCGCTAATTGGCCACACCTTGCATTTCCGTCACTAGTGGGTGTGACAAATGGTACCATGAACGTCGCAAAATTGCAGGTAATTTTTTTGGTCTCATAATATCTATGACTTCCTAGTTTAATAACTTATTATTTATTATTTTTTTTTATTACAGAGGATTTGAATCCACCATTAACACCATGGGCTTCAAAGAAATTAGAACGTGGGGTAGATTGAGGCTCCGGATGGAAAGACATACCAACACGTTTGAGGTGCAAAACAACAAGAAAAATGGTCATCACCAGTATTCGTGAAAAGAAATGCACCTGTCAAGTTTGGAAAAAGTCGCGTATACCTTGTTCACACCTTGTACCAGCATTAAAAGTTTAAAATCGAAGATATCTAGAGTTGGACACAACATTGGTTCAAGGCAGAAAGTTATAAACGAACATATACAGGATCCATATTCCTAGTTGGACATCCTTCTGAATGGTTGCGCCCAGATAAGATCAATACGATCAACCCACCATCTATGGAAAAGAGGCAGGCAGGTCGTCCAAAAAACAAAGACCGTGTACTATCGCCAGGCGAGGCAAAACCAGTGACATGTGACCGTTTTTCTAAAAAGGGTCACACTAGAAAGACATGTTCTGCAACAATTCCAGAATACAAAAGTTCAACCTCTCGTTCAACAAAAGCTGCTTGAACGTCTCGTAGAAAGAAGAAACAAACTTTGTCGTCTTAAAAACCGGTTCATTTATATTTATATGATGATTAGTTATTTGTTATATGATGTATTATTTTCACATCTTTATGTGAATTCCGGTTAGCATATGCGAACTCCCTGCATTATCCCAAATGTAGTATTTTAATGTATTAAGTAATTTCATTAACAAAAATGATGTGAAAATTCAATAAAACACAAAAATATTGTTAGGGCTCAATAAGATCTCAAACACTAGCTAATCAATTACAAATAAGTATTTAGATGTTAATTGTTACGAACCGTTCAATCACTCAGTTTTTTAGTGTATTATAGCGGAATTATAATAACGAAGGAATGAGAATAACACACAGTTATGTTATTAGAAAAGTGCAACATTTACAATTGTCAAGCTCACTATTTATACACAATTATAGTGAGCTTGATAAGTACGAATCCTAGTAAATCTTCTAAAATGATAGAATATTTAGTCTAACAAACACACCTAAATTAACGTGTTACGTTCTCCACAATGTCAGCTCCACAATGCCTTAGTCTCTTTTCGTCCCTCAGACTCAAAGTTACTCAGACTCAACAATTTCCCCCTATCTGTTTAGATTAAAGTCTTTTGCAATGGAACATATCAAAAACAAACACAAACTTAAACACAAAGTAAAATAAAACAGTTTGTGATAAAAACAAATTACTTTCTTCTCTTGGAGACTTTCTTCTACTTCATTGGCACATCCCATGGATTAGGCTTCTTCACTTCTTTTTCCCATTGTAATCTCTCTGTTTTCCATCCAAGTAGCTTCTCCATTTCAGCATCTGATTTGTGGAACAGTAGTTGATATTCTTTCTTGATCAGTTCTACCTTGTCCATCAATGTCCCCATTTCTTCAATTCTTCTAAGGTTATTAAATAACCAGCTGATCAGCTTCATACGAAAGGGAATGCATTGGTCAGATTCACACTCACTAAGAAGATCAATGCAGTGATATATGGAAGACATGTTCAATCTGTCCTTAGCTTGAAAACATTCTTCTCCCCCACAATCCACATAACACAGGCCTTCATATGCATCAGTCTTCACAAATGTTCTTTCTTGAAAGATTAAGCCCTTGGGAACTGAATGTATACTGCTTTTTTCTAAACCAAGTGATTTAGCCCCAGCTCTCACTCTGTTGACTGTGCAGAATGCTCTGTAGTCTTCATCCGAAATCAGCTTCAGTAAATAAGCAACATTCACATTTGAGACAGCTTCACTTTTGACTTCAAGTCTGTGTGCAATGTTGTTTATTCTTGGGCTCAGACTGGCAATTTCCTTCCATTCTTCTAATCCCAAAGTATGCATTCTATATACCCCAATTCTGAAGGATCCCCCTTTGTGGTAACATGTCATCATGAGATCAGATCCACCAGTATCAACACAATCCAAGTCTTGGATCTTGTTTGCATTTCTCCTCATTATGAAGTTTGATTCAATGTAGTCCAGTCTGGCTTCTTCCCTTAATACTTGTTTAGCCATTTGTCTGTCAGCTTCTATCCTCTGTTGTTCTTCGTCAATTGCCAATTCCTCTTCCTCTTTCATCTCAGCTTCAAGTGTTTCAGCAGCTTTCATGCACTGATCTTGTGTTTCTGTGGGAGTGGCATCAAACTTTTCCATGTATAGACCTTTGACATATTCCTTATAACTTTCAACTGTCATCCCAACATTGTGTGCATATCTTTGCAGTTTTGCTAATTTTTCAGCTTCAGCTTGTCTTTCTTTGATTGATGTCTCAGTCTGAACAGGTGGATTTTCCATTTCAGTTTCTGCCTCAGCTTGAACAGTTGGCTCTTCCATTTCTGTATCAGTTTCAGTTTCAATATCAACTACAACTTTTCATTTGACATCCTTGTCACTCCTTTGATCTTCTTTCTCAGATTCACTGGATATGTCACTATAATCTGTCTCATAATGGTCCTCAGTCTGACCAGTTTTCAGATTGAATCTTATGGTTTTGAAGTATCTTTTCTCACTGTCATCTCTCTTTCTTTTCAAAGTCTGCTTGGGGAGGTCAGACTCACCAGTAGGTGTAACAGTTTTCTCCCCTGAGTCTGACCTTGGAGAGTCTTCAACAATCTGTTTGCCCTTTCTGGTCAGACTGATCTCAAATGTGAGTTTTAACACCATCTCTTTTAACTCCTCCATATCCACAGAGTTTTGACATTTTAGAGCATGTATCTCAGTCTGCATTGCACTCAGTTTGATATCAAACTGAGTTTACATGTCCTTAATTGCCTGTAACAGCAAAGGAACAGTCACAGCAACCTCAAACTGAGAAGAAGTAGTAACAGTAGATAATGAAAAAGTTGGTATAGCTTAACTCCCTCCTTGTTGTTTAAGATAATGATCCTTAGCCATAGAAGGGGAAGTCTGTACCTCACTCAGTTTTGGAAGTGAGGCATTGACGAATTGTGCATAGGAGTGAGAATAACCTTGGAAGTGAGGCATTGACGAAGTTTGGTGGTACATTATCGTGAACTAGCACAGAGCTAGTGAAAATAACCTTAGGAATAGGCTGTGAAACTGAGGGGGGTGGTCCCATACTAGGTACAGGGATATTCAGGAGTGGAATATCTTCTTCAATGCATACCACATGTGTCAGTGTGGCAACAGTAACGTGTTTCTCCAGGCTGACTATTCTAGGTTGGTTTTGGATAGTCTGGGTAGTCAGTTCCACCTCAGGCTCTAGCAGAGGAAAGGTGGACGGATCTACAACACTTGAAGGGAGTTTATAACTCTCAGCCTCATGGAAAAATGAGTCCATTAGTGCTTGATTTATAGTGGGGCTTGATGTGAGTGCTTTTTCAAAAGAACTTGGTGAGTCCAATAGATTGGTTGCTTGATTTGCTTATACATCAAGTTGGAGAGTGGACTGTACCTCAGACTGAGAGGGGATACTCTCAAACTGAGGGATAGATAGAGGGATATCCATACCTGAGACTGCAACATCGTGCCCTGCCCCACCAACCCCTACCTCAGCATCGGAAAGAGGACTGTTTGGTGCCAAATTCTCGTCAATTCCTTCACTTTGATCTCCGGAGTCTGAATGGTCAGACTCAGTGAGTTCATGATCTATAAAAGGGTTGTCAATCCACTGAAGCATAATTGGTGTTAAACCTGTCTCAGCCTCAGTGATATGGGATATTGATGTAAGTGAAAATTTTAGGAGTTAGTCTGGGAAGAGAGCTGATATCGCATATTTTTACGTTAATTTATATGCGATACTTGGTCATTTTTGTGTCAAGGTCATGATGGATAGGATCGTTTTTTTTCTTGTAATTGTTTATTAAGTGATTGCAGGTCTTAACAGAAATTCTTAAACGAAAATAACAAAAAGTAAAGAGAAGCGGTGAATTTGGAACATAAACAAAGACTTAACCTGCATTATAATTTTCAAGACTCATTAATTATGTTTAAAATCGTTTTAAGAATGAGAAATTAAGTGATGGAATGAAACTTAATCGATGTTTATTTCACATTGCAAAAGTAATAATTAGAATGGCTTCAAGAGAAAAGATTACTACAAGGCACTGGACTTTAGTTGGGCCAATTAATATTTGTTTTACTAAGGGACATTAGACGTAATGGGCTTGGAAGAATTAAATATGTCAAACTTGGTGGAAAAGTTTGTGATTGAATTCAATGGGGTAGAGGCACGTGGGAGTATTTACAGCAAAGAAAGAAATAAAAGAAGGGGAATCACATGCACATGGGAGAAGTAAAAAGTCAAAGTTTTCATCTAAATCTTACTTTTTAATTCAAGAAATTTGGAGATAATTCAAACAAAAAAGTCACGGTCGAATAAGGAAAAAAAGGAAATTGTACAGCGTCATCTTTATTGGATTTTCATCAATATTGGAGTTCGACTCAAACACGAATTATATCTAGTTTTTGCCTATAAATACAACCCCAAAACATCCAGAAAAATAATCAATCATTATTATTCGAGTCTTAGAGTTAGAGTTCGAGTTTCAAGGCAAGGAGAAAAGCTAGGAGTTCGTTTTCGTTCATACGTCGGTCACGACACGTTTGCAATCTTTTAGTTTGTTTCTCGTTTCCTTTTTAAGACTCTTTCTATTATGTTTTCTACTTGTTTATTTGCTTTTTTTATTTCAATTATGAGAAACTAAACTCCTTTTACATTTGTTTGATTAACGGATCTTATTTGAAGTTTGAGTTTTCGTTATTGATTGTTCAGGTTTTTGTGTTTAATCGCTAATCCTTATTTGCTTAAGTTTTGACATATTATCATAAAGTTGTGTATATATTAATTAATTAATCAACATTCTAGGTATTCGAGAGGAATCTAGATAGGTTAAATAATTTATATGAAATAATCGGTCGGTCTATAATCGGTTTAAAATTATTAGGATTCGAGAGGACCTAGTAATAACAACTTAGGTAATTAAACTTAATTGAGTAAGTCTATTTATTAAGATTCGGAAGAACTTAATATTTAGAGGAGTTATTCGAGAGGAAACTCTATAAGATTAAATCACTAAAAACCGGCTTGTTACTTGTTGCTTAATTGTTAATAATTATAACTGTATTCGAGAGGAGCATTATAATTAGAGATAGTTAAAGTTAATAAAAGATTCGAGAGGACTTTTGTTATATCTTAGAAGTTTTATATTCAATCAATTTCGTAAACTTAAATGGAAAATAAGTGAAGTGTCAAACAAGTGTATTATTTCATTATTTGATAATCTCAATTACTTTTTCACTCGATTTTATAATCGCCTTTTTACTAATTAATTTTCAATTTTTAATCAATCTTTTTGTTACAATAATAAAACCCCCCCAAAACCAAATCAGTATTATTAATTCGAAATCTTAAACAACATTAGTCTTTGAGAACGAACATTTACTTGCTTTTAAACTATATTACATACGAATAGGTCCACTTCCTATAAGTCTGTAATTACGTGAAATAGTAGGTTTAAATTAAGACTAGATTTTGCACATCAAGAGCACACATAAAAAGTTTGATCAAGTTGCTCATAAGCTTCTTTTCCCAGAGCCTCCTCAAAGCTGAGTGAGAGAACACGAATGAATGGAACATCATTCGGGCGTTTTGACTTTAAAGCAAGGGAGAATATCTCGTCAAAATAGAGTTGTGAGTAAGAGATTCGTCTACCCGTTACCATTGAATGAAAAAGATGGGTCTCAAATTCATTCATTTGATTAAGACTCCCAGAATTACCTCCCAAACACCATGTAATACTGGAAAAGAGGAATTTCCATTTCCCTGTGAAGAATTTATATTCGATTACGCCCTGGATTTCAGGCTGACCAATTAGAGGGAATGCCTCAGCTCGAGCTTGCTGTTTGGTCAGTTTGGTCTGAAATCCCCCTTCACCTGCTTCAAGAACGGTGGGAAGCAATAGTGCTGCGCAAATGGTCTCCTCAATAATGGTAATAGTCTGTCTTCCATCATTATACGTGCCAGTAAGTGCAGTCTTTTCATCATTAGCGGTGCAGGTGCACCTCCACTCACATAAAACCGGTGGGTACATCACCGTTTCACAAAAATACGCGCCATAGAGTGGATGTGATTTCATGAACTGACACAGTTGTTCAAATCCCCTATTCTAACGATTGGCGGGAATATCGGTAGTGGCCACCCTATTGTTATCCTTGATTTGAACCCTACTGTGAAAATTAGCGCCAGGAATCATGCGTGGAGTAATGTGAAGAATCATGTTCATATCCGCCATTGAAGAGATTACAAGAAAAAGATTAGAGAAAATAAGAATTAGGTTAAAATTTGAAATTAAGTTGAATTTAAACTAAACAGAGCGAAATCGTAATAACTTAGTTAGGAACCTTTCCATATAGTCTATGCAGTTTAATACTATTGACAATTATAACCCCAGAGTTTGAAAAATAATTGCAACTGACCCCTAAGGAAAAACAAAACAAAAAAAAAATGGTTTAAAAAAAAACTTTACAGACTGACGAAAAGAAAAAAAAACTTTAAAAAAAATATTTACGAAAAGTACATTCAGTCTGAGCATATGGTCAGACTGAAAAGTCTCGAGCTGACTAAAAGGTCAGACTGAAAAGTCACGAGCTGACTAAAAGGTCAGCCTGAAATGTGCTTTTTGTGACATATTAAGGATTCAACATGCCCAGTTCCCCTAACAGATAGAAAAACATGTCCTCACTCAGAGGTTTCGTGAAGATGTCTGCCAATTGATCATGAGTGGCTACAAACTCCAGTCTGACTTTTCCTTTCTCCCCACAGTCTCGAATGAAATGATGTCGTATTTCAATGTGTTTTGTCCTGGAGTAAAATACTGGATTCTCAGTTATTTGAATAGCACTCTTGTTGTCACACATGATTGGAGTATTGTGATCTTGATGTCAAGATCAGCCAATTGATGTTGCATCCATAGTAAATGTGCACAACAGCTCCCTGCAGCTACGTACTCAGCTTCAGCTGTGGAATTTGCAACCGAGTTTTGCTTCTTGCTTGACTAACTGACTAGTTTTCCTCCCAGAAGCTGACATCCCCCTGATGTACTTTTTCTGTCCAGTCTACACCCTGCATAGTCTGCATCTGTGTAGCCAATTAGTTCAAAACCAGAATCTTTAGGGTACCATAGGCCAAGATTTGGAGTACCCTTAAGATATCTGAAAATTCGTTTGACAACTTTAAGATGGGATTCCTTTGGGTCAGCTTGATAACGTGAACATAGACAGGTAGAAAACATAATATCAGGTCTACTAGCATTTAAGTAAAGAAAAGATCCAATCATACCTCTGTAAGTAGCTTGACAAACTGACTTGCCAGTGTTGTCTTTATGCAACTTATCAGAAGTACTCATTGGTGTTTTCATTTCAGAACATGATTCAAAACCAAATTTCTTTATTAAATCATGAACATATTTACTTTGATTTATGAAAATTCCATCTTTCTTTTGTTCTACTTGTAGACCAAGGAAAAATGTGAGCTCTCCCATCATGCTCATCCTGTATTCACTACACATGAGGTTTGAAAACCATGTACACAATTTTTCATTAGTGGAACCAAATATAATGTCATCAACATATATTTGTACCAAAATCACATGTCCTTTTTCCTTTTTGATAAAAAGTGTCTTATCAATTGATCCTCTTTTAAATTGATTTTTAAGAAGAAAGTCAGATAGGGTATCATACCAAGCTCTAGGAGCTTGTTTGAGACCATATAAGGCTTTGTTTAATTTCAAAACATGATCAGGAAAGTTAGGATCAACAAAACCTGGAGGCTGCTTGACATATACTACCTCCTGCAAATCACCATTCAGAAAAGCACTTTTCACATCCATTTGATATACCAAGAAATCTTTAAAGGTTGCATATGCTAAGAATAAGCGAATTGCTTCACTTTTGTCCAAAAATTGTTTCTTATGAACTCTCCAAGTTCCTCTTGCATACCATCAACCCAGTATTCATCTAATAGAGCTTCTTCAACCTTCTTTGGTTCCATCAAACTCAAGAAGTTTGTATAAAAACAAAAGTTAGCTGTAGCATTCTTTCTTCTGGTTTTGACTCCTTCATTTAATGTTTCCTATCTCACTGTGTGGAACTGCATCTGCTTGAGAGTGAGTATCATCAGTTTGACGTTGTGTTTTCGAGTTAATTTTTAAAAGAAAAGAAAAGAAAGGAAGAGAAAGGAAGGTTTCCTTCAAAATCATCCCAAATATGGGAGGAAAGTTTTTAAAACAAAATGAATTAAATTTTCCCTTCATTTCCCTTCCTTTCTTTTACTTTCTTTCTTTAAATAAAACTCGAGAACACAACTTATTTTAGAATCCTTTGTTTTCCTTTCCTTTCTTCCTTTAAAAAAACTCGAGAACAGAGCCTGAGTGTCATCAGGCTGAGTATTTTGGATCTGAGTTTGGTCAGACTAAGGGGTTTCAGTCTGAGTTTCATCAGTTTCATTAGACTCATTTGTTTCAACATCAGAGACACTTTTTAAGGTTGATTCATCAGGTTCACTCTCAGACTCTTGATTTTGATGTGCTATTTCATCATTCTGATCTGCAGCATGAGATTCAGCTTCAAACGTTGTTACTAGTAATTCATCACACAACTGATTGATAGTGGCTTTGTCAGTCTGGGATGACTGTTCATCTTTGTCAGACTGAGTGGTGTCATCAAAAGTAACATTGATACTTTCTTCCACAACTTTCCTTCTTTCATTATATACTCTGAATGCTTTAGCGATGCTTGAGTATCCAACAAACAATCCTTCATCAGCTTTAGGAGACATCTTACACAACAAATCCCTTTGATTTAGAATATAACATCGACTTCCAAAAATATGAAAATAATGAATGGAAGGGACTTTGTTATGATACAATTCATATGCCGTTTTCCCATGTCTCTTCACGATGATGGATCTATTCTATGTGAAGCAGGAAGTGTTCACAGCTTCAGCCCAGAATTTTATCTTCATGTTCCCATGACATAACATTGTCCTGACAGCTTCAATTAATGTTCTATTTCTTCTCTCTGCAACTCCGTTTTGTTGAGGTGTTCGAACTGAGGAAAAGTTTTGTACTATTCCTAATTGATCACAAAAATCTATCAAGACTGAATTTTTGAACTCAGTTCCATGATCACTCCTCATCTGTCTAACAAGAGAGTTCTTATGTCGATGTTCTCTTTTGATCAGACTGATGATTTCTTCAGCTGCATCACTTTTAGCCCTTAAAATATGACCCAAGTAAATCTAGTAAATTCATCTACAATCACAAGGGTGTATTTCTTTCCTCCTTGGCTCTCAATCCAAATTGGACCAAACAGATCCATATGTAGCATGAATAAAGGTTCATCAATTGAGTGCAACATTTTGGATGGGAATTGAGTCTTGGTTTGCTTTCCAAGCACACAAGCTGAGCAAACTTTGTCTTTGATATAGGTCAGTTCAGGAAGACCTCTAACCAATTTACTTTTTGACAAGGCATTTATGTTTTTGAAGTTTAAATGTGATAATCTTTGATGCCATATCCAATTAAGTTCTTCTATAGTTCCTGTGAACAAACAAGTCTCAGCCTCATCATTGGCTGTACTCAGATCAAGACAAAATACATCTCTTTCTCTTTTGGCAAGTAGCAATGGTTTCCCCTTGGCGCTGTAGATTATTCCAGCTTTCTTTCTGAAACCGACTTCATGATCTTCATCAGTGATTTGACTTACACTTAGTAAGTTATGTTGTAAACCTTCTACATAAGCAAATCTTTTGAATGTGACGGCTCCGGCATGAATCTTTCCATATCCTCGTGTCATTGATACCCCGTTGTCACCATATCTCACTTGAGGCCCAGCTTCTTCTTTATAGTCTTGCAAGAAAGACTTCATTCCTGTCATGTGCCTTGATGCTCCACTATCTAGATACCATTTTGTAGAGTCCTGCACATGAAACAGAGAAAATTAGTTCCTTTTGGGTACCCACTTTAGAGTGGATCCATGAACTGAAATAGATTTAAGTTTAGGTTCAGTCTTGCATTCAGTTTCAGAGCTGATGTAATTCCATTTATTGAGTTCTTTCATGCAGTTAATGGAATAGTGACCTATAACTCCACAGTATTTGCATGGAGTATCTTTGAGACTGACAAGACTTGGAACTGACTTGTTTTTGATGTTTTTCATGTTTTTGACTGGCTTTGGTTTAGTTTGAAAGGTTTGTCTTTGCTTTTGAGGCAAGCATGATTTCGATTTGGATGACACTGACTTAAAGTTTGGTGAGACTGACTTCTGTATGAATGGAACTGACCGAGGTTTTTGTGAAACTGACTTTTGAAAAATGTTTTTCTGTGGTCGAGACTGAGTCAGTTGCTTACAACATACAGCTTCATGTCCTTTTTCACCACAATTGTAGCATGTTCTCTTAGGAGGAGTCTTTGGCCTGATGTGATGAGGTGATTTATTTCTTACTAGAGTTTTTACGATGTTAGTCAGTTCCAACAATTGATTTCCCAATTTATCAATGGTTTTTGTTGCATGGCTTTTGTTAGGGATTTTGGAACTGACTTGACTCTGAATATTAGGTTTACTCACAACCTTAGGTAAAATATTATTTAACTGCAAAGGTTTTTTCACAACATGCACATTTGTATCAGTTTTTAGATAAATTAACACTTTCAGTCTGAGAAGAAGTTGAAGTATCACTTTTATTAAAAACTTGAGAAATTACAGGTTTAACAAAAGCATTTGACATCCTAATTTGATCTCCTTTCATATACGTGAAAGTATTTGGGAGAATATCAGGGTTGAAAATAATTTTTTCTCGTTCGGCTTCTAATTCCTCTTCAGTCATATGCTTCTTCAGACTGAAGGTCTTACCCAACACAGCTTGGACTTGTTTGGGTACCTGTCTGCTTAAACAATCCTCATTTTTTAAAGATGATATACACCATGATTTACAAATTCTTTTATAATGCTCAGTTTCCTCTCTCAGTTTATAGTTTTCTTTTGCAAGATCACTATAAGCTTCAGTCTGAGCATTTAATAGAATTTTATAGTTTTCTAGTTCTATGATCTTATCATCTTTAGTTTTTAACACATTTTCAAGATCTTTAATCTTTTGTTTTAAATCAGATTGTTCTTCTAAAGTGGTGGTCAAATCAATAAAGATATACTCAAACATTTGAAGTTTTTGTTCATTTGTATAAGTATTAAAGTTATGTACCTTGTAAAGCTTTGATTTGTTCCAGTCTGAATTGTGGCTCAGTCTCTCAGCTTCCTTCAGATCCTTCTCAAACTGAGATGCAGACTTCTCAGCTTCAGTCACTTCCTCCACGAATGCCATTAAACACTTATCTACCACTTCCTCATCTTCATCAGATGATAGTTCCTCATCTAACCATTCTTCGGCGAAGAATGCCTTCTGCTCAGTTTGAGGCTTTTGAGTCATTGAATTGTTGCCTTTCTTGTATTTAAGATACTTCCTTCTATATCTTTGAGCCCTCTCAGCAACCTCATCCATGTGCTTAGTTATCCATGTACTTAGTCTGATCATTTTTCACTTTACAATCAGCAGCCATGTGACCATAATTATTGCATTTGAAACATTTAACCTTCTTTGGATCGAAAGGTTTATTCCTTTGTAACCTGTCTTCTGTTCCAGCTTCATAGTCAACAGGGCAAGCTGACTTTTCAGCTTTTTGACCTCAGTTTCATCATCTGATTCTGAGTCTGAGTGTGACTCAGACTCAGATGAGTCAGCTTTAGAATAAATCTCTTCATTCCGTTTACTGGTAGCAACAAATGCAGCTTCAGGGTCTCTTGCAGTTCTTCGAGTGTTTATCTTCTTCCTCTCTTGAGATTCTTCAAAGTTCAATAGTAATCCGAAGAGACCAGGTAGCTTGTAAGTGGACAATTTCTCACTAACCACAAGAGATGTTATTACTGATTCAAATTTATTTGGCAAGATATCAACAAATTTCTTGCACACTTCATCATCATCCTTTATTAGCCCTAGAGCTGACAAATCATTCAACAAGATTTGAAACCTTGTATGCACATCAGCCAATGTTTCCTTTTCTTCCACATAGAAATTTTCATAATTTCTAACCAAGCTATTCAATCTTTGCTCTCTTACTATAGGTACACCTTCATAGGATACAATTAAGGTGTCCCGTAATTCTTTAGCAGATCTGCAACCAGCAATCTTTGAGAAGATTTGCTCAGACACAGCATTTCCTAGAATGCTTCTTGCTCTTGGATCTAGATTGTATAACAGTTTGTCAAGATCGGTCCATTGTGATTTTGGAGTTTGAACCCATCTTGCACGTTGAACAACTTTGTCTCCCTCCTTGACTTCTTCAATCTGTTTTCCTGCAATGATTGGTCCTTCTTCAATGGTTCTCATCATTTCTTCATGGATTCCTTATAAGTGCCATTCAGCCTTTAGTTTCCAATGGGCAAAATTATGTCCATTGAATATGGGAATGTCTTTTCCAGCCATAGCAGGTGTACAGGATGATGACATTGTATTTGAGATATATGTATTGATCGTTTAAGATTGGTAAATTTATTAAAATTTAAATCTTATTTGCTCTGATACCAGTTGTTAGGTCTCAATAAGATCTCAAACACTAGATAATCAATTACAAATAAGTATTTAGATGTTAATTGTTACGAACCGTTCAATCACTCAGTTTTTTAGTGTATTATAGCGGAATTATAATAACGAAGGAATGAGAATTACACACAGTTATTTTATTAGAAAAGTGCAACATTTACAATAGTCAAGCTCACTATTTATACACAATAATAGTGAGCTTGATAAGTACGAATCCTAGTAAATCTTCTAAAAGGATAGAAGATTTAGTCTAACAAACATCCTAAAATAACGTGTTATGTTTCATTATGGAGCTGAGTAGTCAGCTCCACAATGCCTTAGTCTCTTTTCGTCACTCAGACTCAAAGTTACTCATACTCAAAAAGTAAGACTTTAATAAACAGATTTATTAACTTGGGTTAAATCGTTGATTTTCCCAACAAATACAAAGAGTTAGTATAATGCAGGGAGTTCGCATATGGGAACCGGAGTTCGCATATGTGAACCTGTTAGCATATGCAAACTCTTTGTTATTGGGTAAAATAAATAAAAAAATTTAACATTTTGTAAAATACCCCCGTCCCTTATGGTATTTTCGTTATTTTCCCTAAAATTTTTCCGAAATATATTCATTTCCTATTGAAACAACCATTAATTTAAGTTCATTCAAATTGGAGAGATTAAAACCATTACTATTTTATTGACATTGTCAAAAGAGTTTTAGGAGTGGAACCATTCGGTTGGGTTTATTTAAGATAATTATAAAATTTGAGACCAAATGAACCAAATACTTCATTTTAAAACTTACTTTAATTTATTTTTATTTAAAAGTTAATTATCTTTAAAACCGTAAATGTATTAAACAAATAAATTGCACCATTAAAACGAGCATTATTTTCTCTTTCTATAGAGCACCCACTTGATATACTTTTGACCAAAACAAATTCTGGGTTTTTGACGGGTTTTGGAAATTTTAAATTATAAAATCACAGTTTTATCACATGTGACATTAGTAGTTTGACTTATGATTTTTGTGTTTTTCTTTTTATTCTAGTTAAATATACATCATATAATATATTTAGGTTTTGAAATTCACATTTAGTGTTCATCTCACATGTTGTTGGGATAATAATCTATATTGTGATTTGATGATACAAATATAAACTGATAACGGTGAAGAAATAGTAGTTTTGGAGTTGTTGATTTATATTGAAAAAGACTACGTGGTGGTTACTACTGCTCAGTTTCTACTGCTCATACAGGTTACTACTGCTCATAGAAGTTTCTACTGCTTATACAGGATACTATTGCTCAGTTACTACTGCAACTCAGTTATTATTGCCCTATCAAGAGTTAATACTGCTAAGAAAATAAAGATTAATTTACGATAAGATATGATTAGATTTTATTCTTATTTGTAATTATTTTATCATTATTATAGGGAGATATTCTAGGAAGGTTACAAAAATATCAATCTTTGTAATTATTATTCCTACGAATTCGTAGAAGTTTGTTAGAAACAAGGTTATAAAACTTTGATACATGCATAGAAAAAAATAGAAGAGAAGATATGCATAGAAAATGCATGGTGATGTAAACCTAGAAAAACTAGGTTGAGCCCCAAGATCAAGGTGTCCTTGATCCTGATATCCTTGTAAATATTCGTTATATATTTTTGATCAAAATATAATTGGGGAGTTGGTGGAAAACTGTTTGTGTTCTTGTTATTCATTCTTATTCATATTCATATACATAAATTGTTATTCACAAAACCTTGTAATATTAAAGTGTTGATCCGCTGCAACTTATTTGATAGATCTAGATCTAAATCGTTTGTTCTTATACAAACCTAATCTCGTTAGATCCTGACACATGTGATTTTACCTTACGAATATCAACATTTGACCAAAAACGAAGAAAAAAAAGTAATCAAAATTTGTATTTTTTTTTCCTTGTCTATATAGATTATACCTCATATAATATTTTTGTGTTTAAAATTTCACATTTAAAGTTAAAATCGTGTGTGTTATTGACTTATTGTTTTAAAGTTCTTCGTATATTATATGATTACTTTAATATCATATTTGATTAGTATTATCACATGTGATTTCGTTGAATTTTTTTATAGGTTTAATTTAATTATATATCATATAACGATTTTAGATCTTTAAATCCGCATTTTATGTTAATATCACATGTGATATAATCTTATGAGTTCAAACATTTGTACAAAAACGAAAAAATAAAAGTTGTCATAATTTGATTTTTTTTTTTTTTTGAGTTTAGATAAATCGTACATTATATAACATTTTCTGTTTTTGATTTTATTTATTTATGTTAAAATCACATGTGATATTAACGTTACAATTTCAATACCCACCCGAAAATCGGAAAAAAAAAAAAAAAAAAAAAAAAAAAAAAATCGTCGAAAGCATATATGACCATTGCTCTAGTTAAAGAGGAGAATACGACGGTTGCAACGATGTAATATGTTTTGTGTAACGATTAACGGTTTGCGATTAACGATTTGCAAGATAAAATAATTTAAAAATAATTTTGATTTAATGTTAGTCATTAAATTAAAAATAAATAGATGATGAAGAATGAATCTCTTGATATTGATTTTTTTTTTATCTTTTCCTAGAACCATTACTATTTAATGACATATGAGAAAAATATTATCACAAAATAAAAAGGGTTAAACAGCTAAATTAATAACCTTCATTTGTGACAATTTAAAAAAAAAAAAAAAAGTTGACATAATTTATCAAGTAGGATGGTGTTGCAAATTTGTTTTAAGATTCTAATCATAGATGCCAAAAGAAAGCATTTAGTTCAAAATTCACAGAAATATGATTTAGTTCATGTATTTCTCTAATAAGAAAACTTAAAATCATCTTTAAATCTTGTAATTTGCTACTCTGAGACCAACCATCCCATGGCAACAAATGCCTACAAAAATTGGAAAATGGATAGTAACTCGTCAAGATACCATCCCTTGCGATGAAAAATCATCCTCCTCCGTCCCTGGATCACACGCAATTGGGTGTGATTGACTCTTGATGGAATCCCCACTTCCCGTTGCCTCCTCATGTAGGACTCTTTCACTTTCTACATTTGAAATAAGCAGTATAGACGGCGGATCAGCCAAAGTTTGGTCAGCATGTGATGGTGGTGTATTGAGGTCTGGTTCAGTACCTGAAGTAGAAGCAACAAATTTTTTAGGGATGTCTGGTGGGGGTCCGTGAGAGTGAGAGTGGCGGCGCTTTTTCTTGAATACCCGGCGAGGGTCTTGAGGCGGGGAAGGTGGCAAACCGGGAGGAATAAATGGCGGAATGGTTGGTGGTTCATCTTTGTAAAGCAAACGCACCGACTCTGCTATGGCAAAGACCATTGGCGGCAGTTCAGCCTCTGGTGGTTGGGCAACCCCGCTGCCACCAACTGCTTGACGAAGCCAGTGAGGTAACTTGTTATCTGATGGAGCACCGCTAGCAGCCTCCCCTTTTCCCTTCAAACTACCAACATTTTCACTTTTCAGACAATCAATAGTACCGCTCTGATCAACGAAATTTGGCATTTTCAAACCCTCTTTTTGCAGTGAATCAGATAAACCCAAGCTATTCGATCCAAGAGATCCCAACAAGAATGATTTTGGAAGATATTGTTGCTCATAAGGTCCAGAAGAGGACGGTAATCTCTCAAGATTCCATGCCGGGATTCGGGGGTTTTCAAAACCAAGTAGATTGGGATTTTCAGGGGTGATAGCATCCACACTTAATTTCATTTCCGTCAAGTGGGGCTGAAAACCAAGCGGACCTTCAGAAAATCGGTTTTTGTTGAAGGCGCGTTTCATCATTCCATCAGAAATGCCAGGAAAACCAGTAGATTTCCCAGAGTTTTTAGCTTTTTGAGATGGTATATCCAAGATCTTGAGCTGCTCTATCTCCCATCTTGCAGCCAGGTCTGCTGATGTCCTATATCGCAAAAATTGAAGCCTGGGATCTTGAAGCATGGCATCCCACGCACCACGCCCATGTCTACGAACACCAATCCACAAGAAATCGAGTTCATCCTCCGACCAATAATCTTTAACAAGATTCCTTTTAAGTAAATTGTTTGGTCCTGACCCCGTACGCATCATTATATTCTCGAGAACTTTGCGGTGGCTTTCCGGCAATGATCCAAAAGCGGGAAACATGGGGGGAAGAGGAGGAGGAGGAGGCACATCCATCTCTTGCTGATTATCTCTTCTGAATCTTGAATTAGGGTACATTGGGAATGCAGGGAACTCGACACTTGATTCACCAACCGTTCTCCCTAAAGTTAAGCTTGAAGACAAGTCGCTATGGGGATGAGAAATGTTTTTCTCCAGGGAGGGTAGTTTAGTCATATCAAATGGTAATTTGGGTAATGCCATCATTTCGGGATGCAAATGTACAGCATCAGACGATGGTGGAACGAAGGAGTGCTACAAAACAGATTTATTACCAGAATTGATCAGTGATATCAACTAGAAAAGGTGTAGAGAAAGAGAGAGCATACCGAAGTAAATGGGGATGGAACCGTGTTTTGGTCATGTTGGAGAGCATTAAAGGCTGGATCTGGATGTTTAAATCTGACACGAGCTTTTGCAGACGTTTCATTGGAGCATGAAGCTAGATGAAACGGGAAGTCGAGTCCTATTGAATGTGTTCCCTGTCTATTGGAAAATCTGGAAGAGTTTCTATGAGCCTGCTGCTCCATAAGCTTAGAGTTTGGAGCACATAGCCCCAGAATAATAGGCAACCTCCGCCTTTGCACCAACTCTTTTTCCTATAAAACAAATATCAGGTAGGATGCACTCAAGGCCAAATGGATTAAAGATCAAATTGTAATTTATTAGTCAGTACCTTGTCGTCCTTTAGATTTGAACCGGACTTGCTCGTTGGTGCCTCCAATGCTTGACTTGGCTTGTCTTCTTGGTCTTCATTTTGACCATCAAACGTTGGTGGACAAAGGAGGGGCACCACACCATCTTGTCCTTCAAAGGAAAGCGATTCCTTAAATGCTTTCATCCGAGCCAATTTGTCTTTTTGTCTGGCTCGGAGATTAGTACTGTAAAAAGCAACACACTTCATTCTTCTATCCAAGAATCACAAATTGGAGAAATCGTGTTTTAAACATAGCAAGTGAAGTTTAAGAAGCTGATTAATTTAAAAAGATGCAAAACTCACAACTTAATTTTCAAAGCTTTTCCTGCTGGTGTATACTCACGCTCTGGTTCTGGTTCTCGCTTCTCCTCAGCACCAATCTGCAAACATAAAAAAAGTTAAAGAAAACTTTGACCAATAACAGATCGAAAATTTCTTGAATCTTAAAGGTACCTGATTCAATGTTTCAGTCGGCTGTGGAGCAAATGCTTCCCCATATGTAACAGCTTTTCTTACCCTCTTCCCTCGACCAAGAGCTGCATCCTCCTCACTCTGGTACTTCTCCCATCTACACATCCAAGATCAATTAAATAAAAATAATCACTAATCATGCACGATATATGGCTTATGCATGGTCCAGTTTTCATATAAGAGAATTAAAGAAAGAGTGTTATGACCTCATTTGAATTAAAACTTTTTTAAAGCACAAACTTGATTAAAACAAAGGGTTGGTAAAAAGAAGAAGTACAAAAAGTAGGACTAACCTCACTCTCAGAAGCCTCTCCCATTCATTTACTTCGGTAACGTTTCCTGAAGTATCCTCTTTCCTGTCAAGATTTTGGGAGGTGGTAGCATCAATAATTACTGAAGGTGACTCGGTTCCTCCGTGTTCATCTGGCAGTTCATCATTCCAATCCATAGCCTGATTCCAAAAAAGAATGAAGATCTAAGAATATACAAAATAATTTCATACAACATAAGAGTAATGCATGAAAAGTTTGTAGTGAGTATGTGAATAACATACAACTAAGTAAATAAACGATGAACAAGCATATTAACCGAAGATCCATATACTATGAAATAGCCCTTTAATATGGCACTGACTATGGTTTATTAGATAATTTATCTTCCTAGAGGGACGTTTTATATGTTTGAAATACAATTCAAACGCTTCTACCAAATTGCATACCTACTCAACTTTTACATTTATTCTGGGGAAGAGAGACTAGTATGCAAGTAATGATCATTATCAACCAAAACGGCACAAGAAACTAAAGATAAAAAGACAGCCAAACTATATCCCAAATCTCAGATATTAATTGAAGACTGAAGCTAAATATAAGTTCTCTTATATGGTAACATCAAAGGAAAATCTCTATTCAATTTACATTGAGGTATAGAAGGACAGCCAAGGCAATGAGTGGACACTTTTCATGCATGGTTAAGGGGTCAAAACAGGGCATAGTTTTAAAAAGACAACGGGTCCGGGTTAAAGTGAACCGTAATAACTTTTATGTCAATTATTTTAATTAATGATTAATTTTTTTTTCCTGAAAACTACATTATGACAATGGTAATTTATTGTTTAAATAAAACGATTTAGAAGGTTTATGCTTTTTTCATAAACTATAGGTAACTTTTGACCCGTTTGGCCCTTTCCACCCAATTCCATTGTAACTAATTATATATATTTTACCACTTGACTCATTAGAGGAGCATTTTTAAACACTATAATGCAACAAAAAAAAAGTTATGACACTTTATCCAAGAAGTTTTAAATAGAAGCTATAAGTGAAAATGAAGATGAAAAAATTTCAACTGTTGAACACACAAAAGAGTGCGTATGATTATCACATACCTTCACAGAGCCAAGCATATCATTTTCCAACTCTCCTTCAGCATTATCAGTTGAAACCGAGTCAATATTTGACCGGTCAAGCAACTTCGTAATAGCAGCTTCATCCCACAATACATGGGTACTCCCATCTGTGCACTTATCCTGGTACACGTCCCCCAGACCCCCAACCCTCCTTCTATGCTTGTGCTCTGAATCTACAGACACTTCACCTTTATTGACATTATTTTCACTCGAATCTTTGGAAGTATCATTGAAAAGTTGTTCAGTTCCCCATTTCAAGATATCTTCAACCTCCTTTTGAGATCCAGACTTGTTTACAAATAGATGATCAAGCATCAACTTTTTCTTTGCAAGCTGCAAGATCCTTTCTTCAACACTAGCACGAACAACAAGTCTGTATACAAGAAGTCTCTTTGACTGCCCGATTCGATGTGCCCGATTCATTGCTTGAATATCAGCATGTGGGTTGAAATCAGAATCGTATATTATAACTGTATCGGCACTTGCCAAATTAATCCCCAGTCCACAAGACCGAGTAGATAACAAGAACACAAACCGACTTTTATCCTGATTAAAACGTGCAATTGCCATTTGGCGGTCAGCTATTGACCTAGACCCATCAACCCTCTCAAAGGTTTTCGGCCCGAATTCAATATTCAAATAATCTTCAAGAATATCTAAAAGCTTTGTCATTTGTGAAAATATGAGAACCCGGTGACCTTCTTTATGCAAAATCTTGAGCATAGAATGAAGCAAATCTAGCTTAGCCGAAGCCTTAATACGCATATCATGAAGAAACTCAACAGTCCCAGATTCTGGTTCGGTTCCTTGTATGAGATACGGATGGTTACAAACCTTTCTCAACTGCATTACAACATTCAACATTGATTGTTGTGGAGCCCCTTTTCCAATATTACGTAAAACCTGGTAATTCTTTGTTAACATGGCCCGGTAATATTCCGCTTGAATAGTTGACAAGTCAACGGGTACAACCCGCTCAGTCTTTGGAGGAATATTCTGCATAGCATCTTTTTTAAGCCTCCGAAGCATATGAGGAGCCACGAGCTTCTTCAATTCATCCACTTTTTCGGCTGTTGTAAGATCACTAAATTTATCCTCAAATGATTTTAGGGACGGGAATGAAGCGGGCTGTAAGAAATTTAGCAGATTATACATCTCACCAAGATTGTTCTGAAGAGGGGTCCCGGTTAACAACACACGATGTTGGAAGGAGAATGTATTAAGCAAGCTAAAGAGCTTACTACCTGAGTTTTTAAGACGATGGCCCTCGTCAACTATAAGAACTTCCCATGGAACTTTACTTAAATGGGTTGAATCAGCAAGAACCATTTCATACGTAGTTAAAAGAACATTGAACTTAAAACTAGATGTTTTCTTTTTCGTCGCCGGATCATTTGCATGCCATTCGTAGTCACGCATTAGAGCTCGGGCTCGTGCACAACCATGATACTCGACGACATTCAAATTAGGAGCCCATAGTGAGAATTCAGCCATCCAGTTTGGCATGGTAGAAAGAGGAACCAAAACTAGGCAAGGTAATCTAGCTTTAAACTCAAAGTATAAAGATGATAGGAAAGCAGAAGCAGATATCGTTTTACCAAGCCCCATTTCGTCAGCAAGTATCACGTTTTTTGACTTTGACCAGCATTTCCGTAACCAATTAAGTGCTTCTAGTTGATGCGGGAATAACGACCCTCCTAGCTCCTTAGGCTGCTCGCTTAGAGTAATTACATCACAGCCCTTTACCCTAAACGTCTCGGTGTTAGCGGACTCTTTTTCAAGCGTTTGGTGCTCAAATTGATTACATAAATCAATAAGATGAGACGATTTTATGATTACAGGTTCATTTGTGCTTTCCCATGTGCATTCATCATATGGAAGACCTGTCCATTTTACAAAAACTTCATGAGATCCATTTTTAGCAATCACTCGTTGAGGCAATTTCCACCTTTCTTCGCAAATATTGATAACTGTCCTTCCGTATTTTGCCTTGTAATTATCTAGTTTCCTTTTGGCTATAACTTTTAACTGAGATTCAGCTACCCAACTATTGTGTATATGAGATTTTCCAACCCATTTGACTAAAAACTCATAAGAGACCGTTTCCTCATGACTATGGTTAGTTTCAATATCATCAATCTCATGAGAGTTTGAGACACTATTAGGGATGTCTTCCACTGGAATCTCTTCACTTGGTTTTGGTATATCATTTGAGGGCGAAGCAGAATCATCTTTATTTTTCTTGTCTGTTGTTGTAGACTCCGTATTATCTATGGGTTTACCCACTAAATCTATGATATTGTTGACACCACAATCATTGGTATGTGTTTGTGAATCAGGTGTCCTAATATTCTCCGTGCCCTCGTTAACTATTTCCACATCTGACACAATACATGTAAGGTTTTCCTCCAACTGTCCAATATGGTTGTCAGCCATACTAGCACTCTGAGAAGGCATGTTGTCCATCTCGATCGCAGAGTTCTGATGCACATCCTTTCTCTCAATGACTTGAACCCGACAACCTAATACACGATCAACCTGCAATATTTATGCACATATGTAAATTATAGTCTTGAAATTCTTTAATAAATGCTAAAAGGAAGAACAAACCCGTGAACACAAAAAAAGAACAAATAGCAAAAAAACCAGCCATATCACATCCGTAAACACTATTTCTGTTGAATTATGTCCTTGACAAGGACTGTAAATTTCAGCATTTTTACTTTTTCATGTGTCGAATTCATTTCTAGAAACAACTGTGCTTACTAAGAGTTGATTTACATTAGAAATAACATATCAAAGGTGATATGAAGGTGACTATAAAAGTAGAATGAGAAACATCAAAGTTGCCACAGAAAGAAACTGATGTTCAGTTAAAAATTTACGAAGCGGTATTAAAAACACCATAATATGTTCAAGACGAGATTTTGAAAGCATAGACCTTATATGTATATTGTTTTTCGTTTTTTTTTTCTATTGTCTCGGTGGACGTGGCAATTTCAACCCATTATCCAACCCACGCATCGTACCCAAGTACCCAACCCATACGGACACCCTTTATGGCACCTCACGCTTTCTAAGAAAGTAGAATAGTGAAAATCACAATTCCATATCCCCATGATGGTAGTTTAATGGCTGCTTAATTGTTGGGGACATGTAGGACAAGGTACAGGTCAAGGGTTCAAACCTTGCCTCATATCCTTTGGCCATGGACCGGTCGTGGGACCCCACAGAGGGTGAGATACTCTCTTTTTTAGGTAACTCTGATAGTCTTCTTTATAAATCTTCTTTTAAGGGAGACAAACAAAACTAGTTGGTTCTTCGAGAAAGAAGCCATATAATGATGAGAGAGAGAGATGTAAATAGTAACTTGTACACTATTATAATTATATATATTTAATTTCCCTAGTTTATTACAAATTAGTCAACCAATTAACATCAAATTTAAACATCTCCACACCTTGTTGTTTAATAAATAAAACTTTAATTGCTTCTATGTTTTTCCACTTATGGTGAAACTTGGGATTTAGAATATTGTCAAACCATTTCTATATATTTCCAAATTCCAACCACTATTCTCACCATCAGAGTTATTGTCTAACAAGATTTTGATAGTTTGAGTGACAAAATCAGACCATATAAATAGAAGAATTAGAACCACGAGATGGGGAAAAAAGGAATTACTATCATTAACGAAGAAGATGGGACATATTAATCTATACATGGGTCGATATTCGTTCAGTAAAAGATGGGGAAGAAAAAACAGAAGGAATTACCAGTATTAACAGGAGAGATGGAAATTTCAACATTAATCTATATATGGGTCGATTTTCTTTCAGTATTTAGCTATATCGGGTAAGCTCAGTTAAGCTAGAAGATATAACTAAAAGGATATTATGGGCCAAACGGGTAAGAAAAAAACATGTGAAATGCATTAATATGCATGAAACAGTGTAAATTGCTTTATTTGACACAATAATTTATTTATAAAAAAAGTATAAAATGTGTCTACACTTTACGGGTCACCCAAACCCACTCGTGTCAACCCACACCAAAATATCTATTGACCCATTTAACCAACCCACCCGACCCATCCTTTTTGACACCTCTAATAAAGATTAAAGAAAAATAATTACAACTGCATAAGGAATTAATACCTCATCTTTCAGATTGATATAGCGAACTTCATTTCCGGTCTCGTTTTTTGACAAAGACTTTGCCTTTGAATGTTTAACAGACTTCTGATTTATTTGAGAATTCCTCGATGCCAAATGTGATTTACCTTCTCGTTTCCGAGAACTATCTGCGACACTTTTCCCCTTATCAGTCTTAGGTCTCTTTTGAAGATCATCAGAGGAGACGTTACCCTTTCTTTTCATGGCACTTTCTACCCCAAGAACAACTTTCTTTCTTTGAAAGTGATCCCCTTCAGTTTCATCTTCAGTTATCTCTAACCCGATACTTTCTTCTTCATCAACCTGTGTTTCATTTTTAACATCAGATTGAGATGAACCAGATCCATCCTCATTCCGGCTTGAAACAGATTTGCCTTTCCTCGATCGTTTCTTTCCAATTTTGTCAATTTTTGAAGATTTACTTGTGTTTTTGTTTTTGCTACTTATGATCTTTGTTTTCGCTCGCTTTATAGGAGGACTCGGATCATCTACGGGATCAACTGAATTGTCTTTAGCAGAGCAGCTAGGGCACTTCCACTTCCCATTTGGTATTCGCTAAATCCACAAGTAAATGCAAAGAAAAAAGAGCATTAGAGTAATTAAAATTTCAGCGGAGAACGGATGTCATTTAATAACAGAGAACAGTAAAAGAAGCGCATAAACAAAAAAAACCTTAAGAGGCGGATTCAGGCACACAATATGATAGGTCCCAGGACAGCTATCACAACAAAGCAAATCTCCACCAAGATCACAAACGACGCATTCATAATAGTTCTGGTGGAAAAACAAAAAAGGAAATACATAAATTAAATATATATATATATATATATATATATATATATATATATATATATATATATATATATATATATATATATATATAGGGGTGGGGGAAGTAGTTTGGATGTCAATCCTAGAATTGATTATATATCAGATACAGATAATCAGCTGCAATAAGATGAGTTGTAAAAGATTGTGTTTCAATGTGCTTCAGCTGCGTGACGTTGTAAGAATCAAATAATCAGATTTTTACGTAGACGTATCTCATAGTAGGTTAAAAGGGGAACATATAAAACTTTATATTACTCTAAATAATTAGAAGCATAATCTATATATCCAAACATTAAAATCCAGTGACTTCTAGTTGCAATAATCAGATAATAAGAAGAAGAACTGACCCCGTCATTTCCTTTTTCCTTGGTAGGAAAAGGATGAGAAGAGCTTTCTTTATGTAACCTCCCATTTAGTGAAGTGCTCTCTGGTGGTACAGATACGGTTGTGTTGCCACTGGACTTAATTTGGCCAGAGTGAGGAATCTTTTTCCGCTTACGCTTTAAAGCCCATCTTCCAGGGATATTGTCACTAGTTGATAATTCGTTATTCTCCATTTTAGAATCTAGATCGTTCGTTTTATGTTGCGGGTGACACGAAGCATTTCCAAGTCACCGCTAAACCTTCAAGTTGCTTACACTGAAAGAAACATGCACAAATAATATTAAGTAAAAGAGCAATGATCAAAGAGGCATAATAATGCTTAGATAGTTCAAAATAATAATGCCCGCATATATGTTTGTTACAAAAAAAAACACCTCATAAGATTGCGTAAGCTAAAAAAATTCCATTAATGCCAACCAAAATAAACTAACAGATGAAGTATCAAGTACGACATAACATTCTAACTTGATAAAAGCAAACCATATTACCTAAGTCAGCTAAATACATCCACATTAGGGGATAAACGAAATGCTATATATAATTTTCATATCAAAGTTGAAGAGTAACAATAACAAAAATCTAATAACAACAAAGTAGGTCATTCTGAGAATACGCCATCAACCCACGATTCCAACATTTGTCGCTTAGCCAAATTTGACAATAAACAATCAGTGACAATTTGCGTAAGCAAAGATACCATATGAAGCATATACATTCAATACTTAGATTAATAAACACCAAATCCCGAAGAAGATATAACGAAAACAGCAAAAAATCATTTAAATCATAATAACACCTAAACCTAGAGTCGGTTATGCAAAGACACATTTCAACCAAATGCAGGGCATTCTGCCATATATGATACTAACATAAACAAAATCCTGCCATCAACAAAACAATCCAACAAGATTTCAAAAAAAGAATAATAGCCATATGAAACACATACATTAAATAGTTTGATTACTAAACCCCAAATCAAGAAAGAAAAAAAAAAACCCAATTATGAAAATTCAAAAATAGAAAAGCAAAATTGAGTAAAATTGAGCTGAAATTAGAAAAAGCAGTACCAAAAAGAGTGAGAGAAACAGTAAGAAAGTAGATCAAACGATGAATTTGTAGATTAGGGAAAAGAGGGCGCGGGTATCGGCGGACGATGTGTTTCGTATTTATAAGTAATAAATAAAATGAGAAAAATGGAATTCACACAATACCCAACACACTCTTTCTGACATGGGTTTTTGTGTATCTATATCTATGACTATATCTATATGTATATGTATGTATATATATATATGTGTGTGTGTTGTTGTTGTCAAAAGGCTCCGGAGAAAGAGAAAAAAAGAAACTGATGCTTTAACCAATACCTTCTTGCCACGTGGAACCAACTGGACCCCACTTCCTTTATTCACGTTGTTCATCACCTCCTCCTCCTCCTTCTTCTTCTACTTCCATCTTTCTTTGTGTAGAGAAAGAGGAAGATAGTGGCCTTCATCTTCATCATTATCAACTGATTTCACTGCCTGCTTTTAAATTCTTTCCCCTTTATATGTTATGCAGTTTCCTTTTTTATATATGGTTTTAACATTATTCAATACAATGTAGTAACATTAACATAATAACAAAAGATTAAATGGGTTAACCGAGTACGACGAGTTTATTTATGGATGGTTGGCAGTGTGAGGACACGTACGATATCAAATGAGCAATGTTTGATTACTCTAACATCATGACAATAACGTGAAGGTTTTGTATCTAAAAGGTCGTCCAAGTGAGCTTTTGGTTTTAGTTTGGCATAACGTAGGGGAATGCCTAAAGTTTGGTTATTAAAAACAAGTAAAATGTTGGTATCATTAAGGTAGGTATGATGAGAATAATTGTTTGGTTTTGGGATAAGAGATATGTCGAGGGTGTAATGAATCGGGGGCCATTGGAGTTATCTGTGTCGAGTGTGTCGGTTGAAAGAAAGAAGAGAGACAACTCAAATATCAACGAATAAATAAAAAGAGTCGTGCGGAAAAAAAGATTTTATTTCGAAAATCGGAGAATTACTTGGGTAGAGGAATTTTAGATTTATTAGCTTAATCTGATTCAATTTAGATTGTAGTAAGCTGATCGTAGAGAATCAATACGTGTTTGAGATTCATTTTAGATTTTAGATGGTATGTTTATAGCTAATCATAGATAGATTTATTTTCATTTATATCATAGACATTAAACTATAAAACGTTTTGAGTGTGTCATTAAGCATTTCATTTTTTGAGTAAACCAAATAACTGATTTACCAAATAGAATTATAAGTTGACAGGTTATTGATGTGTAAAATCTGAGTTAAATTATTTATTAAAAAGAATTGGATATTACTAAAGTAGACTATCACACAATACATGCAGTGTATCTAATCGTATGGTAGTATAGATCTAGTAAGTCCGGATCAAACTCATGGAACGTGTATTTAAATTCGTTATATCAAATAAGGGTTAAGGTCGTTTATTGCCAACGAACTTTTTA
Source organism: Senecio squalidus (assembly GCA_910822075.1). Classification (NCBI taxonomy): domain Eukaryota; kingdom Viridiplantae; phylum Streptophyta; class Magnoliopsida; order Asterales; family Asteraceae; genus Senecio; species Senecio squalidus. The sequence goes on along the minus strand of CAJVGC010000065.1, from coordinate 27,445,615 downwards.
TGGTATATCATTATAACCCTTGATCTTTTTTTAATATCGTTATAATCCAAGAACTTTCAAATTACGTCCCACAATAACCAATATTGTCAGAAAATTGACTTATTACTTATACAACCGGGTTAATAGTGATTTTTTTAATTTTTTTTATTGTCATGTGTATAATCCACGTATGTTATTGAGTTACAAAGTCAAAGTGTATATTCCACGTATGTTAAATAACATGTGGCCAACATGCATTAACAATATTCTCCGATTTAGCATGCGTATAATTTCACCGGAAAATCACCCATCACCGTCGTAATCAACGTCATTCCGATAAGCTCACGTAAACATCATCTCTCTAGGTTTACGATTCACAAGTTACGATTAGCGCATTACGAATTGCTGCAAATTGTTACTAATTATGAGTTTCGATTTACGATTTTGTTAGTTTTATGATGAATTACGAGTTACGATATCATTAGCTTTACTAATTACGATTAACTCGTTACAAATTTCTGCAAATTGTTACTAATAACAATGTTGTTAGATTTACGATGAAGTGGTTTGTGATTGGTTGACAGAAAAAGCAGAGTATTATGAGTTGTATGAGGAGATAGGACAAGGTGCTAGTTCTTCGGTTTATAGAGCTATGTGTATTCCGAAGAAGGAGATTGTTGCAATTAAAGTGCTCGATTTCGAATGTGCTAATAGCGATGTCGTAAGTTTTCGGATACTTTACGTATATTTGATCTGACTAACTTTATTTTTTAGTGCTTGTAATTTAGTTCATTGAGTTTATTATATCATTATACTATAACCGTGTGTGACAACCGTCCAAAATTCAGGTGATTCTCATTTATTATGTCGGTACAAATCTTTAGTTGCATTTTATCGTGATCGTATCGTTCTTGTTCGTACTTATTGTGTCTTCTATTGTGTCGGAACCAAAGTCGGAATCAAGTTATAAATCCTAACACCAAGAAATTATACAATGAACTTGACTAAGTTCATAGCGAGAACTAATAAAATTCTAGTCCACACTTAACAATAACGGAAAAACTTAAACGTCACCAAGCTGGGAAATGCCATCCAGCCGATGGCTGGAAGCTGTCAGCCAGCGGCTGAAGCCCAGCCGGCGGCTGAAAGCCGGCGGCTGAAAGCCGGCGGCTGAAAGCCGCTGACTGTGACTTGATGACTCATCTTTGAATGTATCTTGATTGGACCAACATAATAATTACGGGATTGGACCCCCTTTATGACGATTTTTGAGTCCCAATGCCAGTCTTTTACCTATCCTCTCAACTCCTAATCATATTTTCAAAATTAAAAACACACATCTCTCGTATCTCTCTCTAAGCCCTCAAGAACACCCAACTAAAAACTAGTGATTTCACCATTGAAACAGCAAATAAACACTTAAAATCATCTATCAAAACACCTACAAATCGTCCAAAGGCAAAAGGGTAACAAGAAGGAAGCATAAAACGGGTTTTTGAAGAAGTTTTCTACCATTTTGAAGCTCTTTCTCATCCAAACCGTCACATAGCAATTTCCTTCGGTAAAAACCTTTCATTTTTCTGTTATTTCATAAATTATTACTTGCATGGACGATCTAAAAACTGAAAAGTTGTTTTTATAAAAGTTTATGACGTTTTCTTACTTAAAAACGGGGTTTTCAAATAGATCCACATTTTTATGTAAAAGATCTAAAATAAACTGTGATTTTGGCTCAAAAAAATTTATATATTTAACTGATAACCGTTTGCATGTAAAAATCTGTCACTAAAATGGCTTAAAAATCGAAAAATATCGAAAATATGAAACTGGCCGAAGGCCTCCAGCCGGCGGCTGAAGATATTCAGCCAGTGGCTGAGGTCCAACCGGCGGCTGAATATCTCCAGCCGTTGCCTGGATCTTGCTGTTCACCAAAAATGTCGTTTTGCAACTTAAACGTTAAAAATAGTGACCAAATAAACTTACCACATAATATATGTTTGAAAACTTACTGATTTTATAAAAGATAATGTTTGGATAAGTTTTATGAATAAAAACTATGGTATTGTTGAATTATATGGTTTAAAACGTTTGTTAAAGCGGGAAAGTGGTATTGTAAAATGGACTAAATTTTTATAGCACGGAAGCGCTGCCCAAATTTTACCGTAAAATATACCCGAAACTCAGTGACTTATTATTTTTGTGACTTAAACATTTTGACTTTGGACATCGACCCTTTTTGGACATAATTGGACTAATCGGACATTAAAACGTAATTGAACACGTCATAACACATAACTTTTCCATATTGAAACTTTTGGACAGAATTTAAAGTATAAAGATTTAACACTAAAAATGTTAAAATAGAACTTTAACATAACTTAAATCATACAATTTATACTTACACAAAACTTGGGTGTTTAGGTCGTCTTTGATTTCCGACGCGTTCCACTCCTTCCATTTACTCGAGACTTATCTTCGCAACCCGTGAGTTACAACCCCACTTTTATTTACTGTTTTAAATAATTATTTTGGGGGAAACATAAGATTTATTTGTCTTGGAAACTTTTATGGATGTTTGCAACTCGTATGAACATTTTGAAACTATTATGAACCCTTGCAACACGGTATGAACTATTGATCTATTTTGGAAACTTTGTGAAACCCATATGCGTAAAAAAAAAATTAAAATACCTGCAACTGCAGATTCGTTATCTTATGAATCGGATTTTTGTGACAAAGAACTAGAATTTTGAGATAAAGAATCGTCGTTATGATATGTATATAAAACTAATAAATTAAAATAATGATTTGGTAAGTATTTTTACCTTGAAATTTGCTTCACGAATTGGAGTCTAGTTTTCCCGTTGTACGGTCCTGACTTTGTTGTATTCAATATCGGGATTTCTTCTTTAACACCAAATGCCTCAATACCTTCCTCTGTATTCATCTTTGTTAGAAAACAAGACCAATAAGCCGCTTTAATTTCCTTCTGAACCATCAAAAATATTGTTCTTGTGTAGATTTTTGCTGCATGCTTTTCAATTTTCAATGGTGTCATCAACTTTGGAGCGGTATTCATCGACTTAAAATCCAACGACTCTTGCTTATATCTCTGCTTTTCCATTGCTGACTCGAAACAGATCATAAAGTTTACCAGTGTTGAACCATGATTCGTGAAATGTGAAAAAACGAGTTTTCCTTTCTGATCTCGATGTAGTCCTCATTAATCCGAACAAAGGAGAGTTAACAAAATAAGCTGGAATCCAAGTTGATCGTATGTCATACATTTTCGACAACCATTTGTGATCTTTCAACCCATATTCTTCAATCAATTTCGCCCATTTCTCCTCGAATTCCATTGGTTCAATGTACATGTTCCACACAATTTGGTTTAGTATGTTTTTAAATTCAGAATTAAGAATTTAAGGTACAATCTGCAATTATATTAGAAATACACTTTTTGTTAAGTTCTGTTTTTTAAATCTATCATATATGATATTAGATAGTACATGTAATACGTATATCATATATGATATTGTCACACCCCGCTAAAGCGGAAACACGGAATGTGAAGAACAAAGAATCATTTCACGGGTTACACTAAAGTTTACGGTTCAAGTCATGAAGATTTAAATTGAAAAGTACAAGTCAAAGATACAACCAAGATTCAACGTAAGACCATAGTACATAACAAAAATGTTTTAATTAAAATTCCCAAAATAAGGTCTTCTTCCCAAAGTACACTTCACATAAAAGACTTGACCCGCCCGAGCAATGCACTTCATAACTTACGCTTAGTTCCTGAAACATGAGATAAAGTGTCAACTACGAAAACGTAGTGAGTGAGTTACAGTTTAAAGATTGAAGAAAAGTTTCAATTTGTACGTTCATAAGAGTTTGAGACAAGTCCAAAGTTCATGAGAGTTCAAGAGTTGTTCAAAGTCAAGGAAATTTAAGTTAGGTTCAAGTGCTTAAAATTCAAGAATGACTTAAATAGTTCAAGATCAAGTACAAAAAGTTCCAAGTCCAAGTAAGTCCAAAACAAGTTCAAAATAAGTTCAATAAGTACCAAGTTATGTTCAAAAGTCAAGTAGCGTAGCGAGCGAAATAGTTCGTAGTCATTACCTCAGCGGTGGATTAATCCACATATGTAAGACAATAAGTAAGTACATGCGTAAATAAAGACCTATGATCCTCGAGTTGTACCAACCACTAAGCTTAATATTCGTAAGATTTTAGTTTTACACACTAATCCGATTTTGGTCAAGCACCTGCCCACTAGTCCAGTCTAAAGTCCGAGTCCGCGAGAACTTAGCAATATGTACCTTGGTCGCTACCCATTGGTAAGGAGTGACCGCTCCTAAGTATCGATACCCATAATCTATGCTAACGGCTTGTGTTAATAGTGTGTAGAGTCCAGTCCAAGAAAAGTTGCGGGGCATTTTAGTACGTTCCGTTTTCAAAAGTCCTTTTTGTCCGTACTTACGGTGTTATATTCTCACCTAGGGTTTTGCACCTAAATACAACCAAGCTATCAATGTCTAATCAAGTATCCAAAGAGGCAAACCTAGGGAGTCTAAAGTAAGCCAATCCGAACAATTGATGTTGTTTACGCATATGAGTCCAAATAGTTCGTACAAAAATAGTTCCAAAGTCGTTCAAAAGTTCTCAAAGTTCCAAAATAGCTCATTTAGTTCAAAAGTTTCCATACATAGTAAGGTAGTCAAATAGTTCAAGGTTTCTAAAAATAGAAGGTAGTTCAAAAGCTTCCATAATTAGAATGGTAGCTCAAATAGTTCAAAAAGGTTTCCAAAAATAGAAAGTCGTTCAAATAGTCCAAAAGGTTTCCAAAAATAGAAAGTCGTTCAAATAGTCCAAAAGGTTTCCAAAAATAGAAAGTCGTTCAAATAGTTCATATATTCAAGCACAAGAATAGTTGTACATAAGGATAGTGTTCACAAAAGAGTTTGATCTCATGTTTCCCCCAAAAAGAGTACTTAAAATGTAAGAGGAAGGAGGGGTGTAACTCACGGTTTGCGGAGGAAGTGAACTCGGAATCGGTCGGAAATGAGCCGGGAATCACGGAATGCCTAGGAATACCAAGATTGTCCAAAAGTTAATTTCTTATTAGGTTACTTTATATAAGAGATTAGGTAACTTTTGTTTATAATTAGATGTTAAAGTCAAAATTGTCCCAAAATTGGTCCGAAGCGGTTAACGTTTATTTTTGTCTGAAAAGTTCAAAGTTAAAGTTATCATTGTGCTAGACATGTTTAGGTTACTGAGATGGTTTAGGTTTCCTAACGAAATTTGGGCAGCGCTTCCGCGCCCAAATTTCATGTCCAAAACCTACAACCATTTCCGCTCACAAAACATGCATATACACATAATAACTTCATAACAATTCAAATAAGTCCAAAGAGTCCAATATAAGTCACTATTATTATTAGTTTTGTTCATCTCAGTCCCATAATATTATTAACAAAAGTCCAGAATGTGTGTACAAGTTTTAAACAACAAAAACGACGATTTTCGGGAAGAACAGCAGCCCGGTGCGCGGCACCTGTCAGGGGGTGCTGCGCACCTCCTTGCTGTTCTTCAACGTTTTGTGTTTTCTTTGCTAAAAACGTTTTGTCACCCATAGATTTCGGCATGCAACCAGTAGATATCTTATGAAACATCATTTTTATAGTTTCTAAACAACTTTTATCCACAAAAACATAGATCTAAGTATCATCTAGATAAAAATCGTTTATATATAAAAAGTGATATAAATCTTTATAAAAACCCATTTTTATTGTTTAGATCATACATGCACTTTGTAAAAACAGTAAATAAAGATAGGGAAGTGTTTTCTACCGAAGGAAAATGAATGGATGATGCTTTGGTCGGATTTTTGCTTCAAAAACCTTTACAAAACTAGTCCTTTTTCGAAATAAATGGCACCCCCTTGCTCCTCTAGATGATTCAAACGTTTTCTATGGATTGAAATTGTGTTTTGATGGTGTATTGTTTCTGGAAATGAAGAACACTTGAAAGGTTTTTGAGAGAAAATGTGTTGTGTGTGTTCTTATGTGTGTGTTTTGATTTTTGTAAAATGAAATTGAAAATGAAAATGGAAAAGAAAGAGTGTTAATACTGGACTTAAGGACTGAGGAAAAGCAGTAATTGAGTGGCTAGGTTCGAGTATGATTGGTTGGTGGTTTAGAAAAACGAGACAAGGATCAAAATTGTAAAATTTTTGAATTCTGGCGTGAGGTGTTGCGCACCAACACCATAGGTGCTGCGCACCGGGTGATTTTCAGAATTTCTGATTTTTCGTTTTTACATTATTGCTTCGTTGGACCTTTTTGTTAATTGAAAGTTCTTACGTATGATTTGTTATGAACTTAGGAAAGTTCAATAGGTGTTTTCTTGGTATTAGGACTTGTATAATTGATTCCGGGAGTTATTCCGACACTGGTTCCGGCAAAGTACAGACTCAACAGTTACGAACTAGAACAGAGCGAACACGGTAAAAGAGTAGCTAATGTTTTGAACCGATATAGTAGCTGAGCAAGTACCTAGATTTTTTGACGGTTGTCACAGATATACATATTACATGTAACAGGTACATCATATATGATATACATGTTACATGTAATATGCATATCACATTTTTCATATAACTACCACTAGAAAATATACTTATATTATATATCATATATGATAGTGATAGTTCATACCTTTGCTGGCAAATTCTGTGTTATGTGCCACATGCAGAGGCGGTGTGTCGAGTTTGGGAAAACAGCAACAATTGCTTTCTTCATTGACGAATCTTGGTCTGTTACCACCATTGTTGGCTCCTTCCCAAACTCCTTCATGAATGATTTGAGTAGCCAAATATAAGATTCCGATGTTTCATCCTTAAACATTCCCGCAGCAATTGTCACACACTTTCTGTGATTATTAATCCCAGTGAATGGGACAAACATCATATTATACCTATTAGACAAATGAAATAAAATTCAGGTTATTATATAAAAAAGTGAGTAAAATATAATTCATGATATATATTCCAGAACCATCTGTTTACGACTAGGATAAAACCAACTATCATATATGATAGTTTAAACAATCAGTGTTGATAAAAAAACATTTTTGTCAATTCTGAATTTATATAATAATAGCAAATCATATATGATACTAGTGGAAAAAGAATACTTACTTTTTGTTCGGTAAGTTGCATCAAATGATATAATATCTCCAAATTCTTGGAAGTTACATTTTGCAACTTCATCAGCCCAAAACATGGACGAAAATTCCGCATCCTCAACAACATATTTGAAGGAAAACTTTGGGACGTATTTTTTCCTATTTTCCATTTTGTTTACGAGCATTTGAGCATCACTTTCCCCTATAAAACAGTTGATGTCTCTCTTGAAGTTCTTGAAGTCTAGAGCCGTCCCGTGTACATTCTTTATAGAACCTTTCAAATTACTGTAATAGTGATGTGCCTTTGTTCCACCAATGTTTACAAAAGACGATTTCAGTATCCAAAGTTGTTCAGAATATTTTAACTGCCTTTGTTTCCTTGTTAGATGCCTATACTCACTAGGAATTAACATATGGTTATGTTCATCGACAAAATCACTAACTCTGAACTTTGTTGATCCGGGAATCGAAGTAAACCTAATATGAGCTTTGAATATTTGTATTCCTAACTGTTTTTCCACTTTTTGTAGGATCCAAAGTATCGATATTGATATTCGTGGGAATTCCAGCCTTGTTACAAAGAATGTATTTTTCTTTTATAAATCCTCCTTTTAATTTTCTTTGAGTCGATAATCTTATGCCGAATCCTTCTTTTTCAGCATAAAGCGCGTACCCATGAATTCCTTTTAGAAGCGAGTCATATAACTTCCCTTTCTTTGGTATTAGATCAGCTTCAACCACCGGTTTCCAATATCTTGTACCACCCGGTGTTTCTGTTTCGTTTGTTGCAATCGTTAACGGTCCCAACTTTCTAAGCATTTCTGTAAATGAAATTTTCAATATAATAGAACAATCATATATGATATATCTAACAAACAATATCTACAATCACTTCTCATATTCCAATATAACCATTACGAGTATCATCTATGATATACCTATCAAACAAATTCCAAACATTCTAACAAACAATCATGTATGATATTCCTATTTAAACCTTCACAAGTATCATATATGATATTACTATCAAACAAATTTCAAACATTCTAACAACCAATCATGTATCATATGCCTATCTAAACCTTTACAAGTATCATATATGATATTGCTATCAAACAAATTGCAAACATTCTAAAAAAACAAATTTTGTATATATTCCTATATAAACGAATCCAAGTATCATATATGATAATGCTATCAAACAAACTTCAAATATTCTAAAAAGCAATCCAAGTATCATATATGATATACCTATCAAACAAATTCCATTCATTCTAACAACCAATCATGTATGATATTCCAATATAACCAAACAAGGTATCATATATGATATACCTATCAAATAAATTCCAAACATTCTAACAACCAATCATGTATGATATGCCAATATAACCAATCTAAGTATCATATATGATATACACATCAAACAAATTCCAAAATATTCTAACAACAATATGTTTATTACCCAGTATTGTCACACCCCGCTAGCGGAAACACAGAATGTGAGAGTTGGAATATCATTACACGGTTATAAGCAAATTAAACGATTCAAGTCATTTCATTTAAAATAAAACAGTTCATAATTCGAAAACAACCAAGCAGTTCAATAGTTTAATCCAAGTACAAAAATACAAGTTTCCAAAATAAATTCCCAAAAACAAAAGGGTCTTTCCCAAGCTTCGCCTCACGTGACCAAACCGACCCTTCCTTTCCATGCATCTCGACACTTACACTAATTTCCTGAAACATAAGATAAAGTGTCAACTACATTGAGTAATGAGTGAGTTACAGTTTTGAGTTTCACAATAAAAGTTTCCAAAAATAGGAATATATAAACGTCGTAAGTAAAAAGGAACGGAGCGACGCTAGATCATATATAAACGTATACAAAAGAGTTTCGAACACACATAAGTAAAAATTAGAACTCGTATAATAAAAGTTGAAGCGGAATCCATCGCTAAAATATAGTATATGCGTAGGTAATATGTGCTTAACTAAATTAGTAACTCGTAACAATCACTTGGCATAATATAAGGTAAGTCTACACTAAACCGATTGTCTGGTCAGATCTAGCCCCAAAATATTTCATTGAGTTTCCACTTGAATCTAGTAATATGTACTTGGGTCGCTAACCCTGAGCAAGGAGTGACCTCTCCTAAGTATCGATACCCATAATACTAACGGCTATTGCTAATAGTGTGTAAAGTTTCGAACCAAAAACGGGGTAATTGAACTATGTTTCTAAAAAGTAGTAAGCACTTACGGTTTATATTTTCATCAAGGATTGGAGTCCTACAAGTAGCCTAAATTTAGTTTAGCCAATTAAGGGGCATTAACACATAATACGCATAATAGTTTCAAAGTTTCACAAGTTTCCATAGTTTCCAAGTTTCACAAGTTGCCAAGAGTTTCCAAAGTTTCCAACGTTTCAAAAGTTTCAAAGTTTCATACGAGTTTCACATAGTTTCAAAGGTTCACAAAGTTACATAAACATACAATCTTATGTTTCCCCCAAATAAGTAATTTAAAAGTAAAAACATAGTGGGGTTGTAACTCACGGTTTGCGAAGAGAGGTACGAAATAGCACGAATGAAGCGGAACGCGTCGGGAATCAAAAGTGACCTAAAACACCGGAATAACGTATAAATATTAATAGTATAATTTAAGTTATGTTAAAGTTCCATTTTAACATTTTAAACATTAAACTTTAATATTTTAGATTCTGTCCCAAAAGATTATTACGGAAAATTTTATGTGATTATACGTGTTCGTGTACGATTTAGGGTCCGATTAGTCCGTTTGTGTCCAAAAAGAGTCAATGTCCCAAGTCAATATGTATAAGTTATAAAAACATCAAGTTACTGAATTTAAGTAATAGTTTACGGTGAAATTTAGGCAGCGCTTCCGCGCTTATAAAAATTAAGTCCATATTCAAAACACTTTCCCGCTTTAAACATACACTTTATACCAATATAAACGATAATACAAATGTTTTAAGTCCTCAATCTTTCCCAAACAGTTTCTTTATTAAAACAGTAAGCTTTTCAAGATATATAATCTGTGGTAACTTATTTGAGCTTATTTTTACGTTTAAAGTTCTCAAAACGACACTTTTTACGAACAGCAGGATCCAGACAGCGGCTGGAGACACTCAGCCGTCGGCTGGACCTTAGCCGCCGACTAAATGTCTTCAGCCGTCGGCCAGAGGCCTTCGGCCAGTTTCTAGATTTCGTTATTTTTTTATATTTAGCCCGTTTTAGTGTTAGATTCGAACATGCAAACTGTTATTTATCAAATATATGTATTTTTAAGCAAAAGTTACAGTTTCTTTCGAATTTGTATGATAAAAATGTAGATCTATTGTAAAAACTCGTTTTTAAGCAAGAGAACGTTTTAGATTTTTATAAAACACTTTTTCAGTTTATAGATCTTCCGTGCAATCAAAGATTTAAGTAAAAAGAGTAAAAAGGAAGAGTTCTACCGAAGGAAAACTTTAGTTGACGGTTAGATGTGATTCAAGCTTCAAAAGTGTGTGAACCTTCTTCAAAACCCGATTTAAAGCTTCTTCCTTGATACCCCTTTACTCTAGAACGATTTTGTATATATTTGATGGTGATTTTTAGTGGATTTAAGGGCTGTTAATGGTGTTATGTTTCTGTTTTTGGTTTGAGTTCTTGAGGGAAAAGAGAGAGTTTTAGAGAGAGAGGGGTGTTTGATTTCAAAATGAAAGTGAAAGAGTGAATGGAGGTGAGAAGGGAAAGAAAATACTGGCCTAGGGAGTTGGTGTGACCAGTAATTGGTCCAATACCCGAGTCTAACTTCTCCCCAATCAACATTCATGCAATTATGAGTCATCAAGCCACTGCCAGCGGCCTTTCGGCTGGAAGGTTTTTCCAGCACGGTGACGTTTTAAGTTTTCCGTTATTAACTTAGTCAAGTTCTTATATAGTTTCTTTGGTGTTAGGATTTATAAGTTGATTCCGACTTTGGTTCCGACAATTAAAGACTCAACAAGTACGAACTAGAATAATATGAACACGATAACAAGAGTAACTAGAGATTCGAACCGATACAGTAACTGAGAATCACCTGAATTTTTGACGATTGTCACAAGTATCATATATGATATGTATATAAGAAAATAAATTAAAATACCTGCAACTGCAGATTCGTTATCGTATGAATCGGATTTTTGTGACGAAGAACTAGATTTTGAGAGAAAGAATCGTCGTTACGATGCTCAAATTCCGTTTCCATTGTTTCTTGATTCATTGATTCTAGATTCATTGATTACGTTTTCATGTATGGAGGAAGGTTTTACGAAGGTGTGAGATGATTCACGAGCTTAAAATCGCCATTGATTCGCCATTGATAGAGGTCGGGAGGTTTTTAGCTTGAATAATGAGATCTGTATTTTTTTTGATATTTTGTTAAAGGACGAAAATACCCCTCCAATACAAAATTATGTTTTAATCTCAGCCTTTAGATCTTTTTCTTAGATGGCTGAGATCTGGTCTTTAGGTCTCAAATATTTATTATGTCTTTCTATAACCCACCACTATAAAGAAAATAATAAATTTAATTATAATTATAATTTATTTTCAAAAAGTGATTTCATACATAGAACACTTGACCAACATTCAAAAGGGTCTCATGAGGAACATTAAAGATCACACTATGCTCCCTGCAAATCTTCCTCAAAAACGCGTATATGTAATCTATTGATATCCTCTTGTAAAATCTTGAACCCCGTCTCGCTGTCACCACAGTGTTCCCCATTATATGCACCACTCCGGCTGCTTTACAACTTAACAGAAACTCCATCTCATCAACCTCGGTATGACTGCTCCCATTCCCAGAAGAGGCCTTTTCAGCCCTGATGACATCACTCATGACAGACGAAAACGTATCATCTTCCCCCACACGCAAGTCATTAGAACGGGCAGTTTGCTGCCCCGATCCATATATGCTGTACTCATCGGAATCCGAGCACCCTTCCATCATTGACTCAAGTCTTACGAATAAAAAGAGATTATCAAAAAGTTTCTTCTCAAACTGGTCATCTTTTTTATGAAGATCTTTATAACCGTATCTTGCCACACATCTAAACATGTGAAAGTTCTTGGGGCCAATTCGTTTCACAAGAAATCTTTCTTCTTCTGGGACAGTGTAAACCGGAAGATACTTAACACACACGAAAACGACCACAGAATGGATGGCAGGTAAGTTCGTTATCAAATGTGAGAAGATATGTGGGACCCCACTTGCTAGCTCAGTGTACACAAGTCCAACCCCAGGGACACGGACAAGACCAAGACTTGGACCAAGACCAAGAATCCATGTCATTGAGATCTTGCTATGCACCTCAAACTCATACCTTTTCACTGTCCCGTAATGCCAAATGTACATAACGAGAAGAAATGCTCCTGCAATCACGAGTGGGACCCACCCGCCTTGATTAATCTTAAAAAGGACGGCTGAAAAGTAGGTGCACTCGACTAACAGAGATAATATGGTGAAGATCAACACGAGAATCCAATGACAACGCCAAACTAGTAACATTATCAAGATCATTAGGAATGTCGTCGCCAACATGACTACAACAACCGCAGTGCCTGTTAAAATCAAGCAACAAAATTAATAATCAATTTCTAATGTCTTGATAAACAAATTAGGGTATATATAATCAGTGTTGGATAAGTCGCTTCATACCAGCAGCAATGACTTTAATCTAAATCGGGAGGCTCTTAACTCCCAATTCACAAACCGTTTCTCGTATTTCTTTTTTCCAAAAAAATGTCTTTTTTTTCATATAATATTTTAGATATTCTTAAACCATCTTGGCAAACACCCAAAATTTTATTATCTGATGATTTATACAACTTTTAAACAATTGAAGCCACCCAAACACCATCTTCTACAGCCCATTTTGTTACACTTGTTTAACTGAATCAGATTATGTGGATTCTGATACAATATGATGACATCAATGAATAATGACAAAGGTTTAATACACTGAGAGAAAACAACATGGATACTACAATGGGAAAGGGACGTTCGAGTAGACTAACCATATGCATTGCCGATTTGGCTTTGATTTTTGAATCCAACAGTTACAATGATGCAAAGTACCATAAGAATCCAATTAATATCAGGAACATATATCTGCCCGAGAAATTTCTTTGATGTATGAACAACTTTGATTCTTGGAAAACATCCATGTGCATTTGCCTGCTTAATTATAGAAAAAGTAGCAGATATAGTAGCCTGACTTGCAACAATAGCAGCTAAAGTGGCGATAATAAACATCGGCCAGTATATACCGTCTGCATGATTAAAAAAAGGTTCTATTACTTTACTAATTTAACATCATTGACATCAGAAAATTGGCCGAAAAGTGAATGTGACAGTTTCCCATTTATTATGAATGGGTCAGTATTGCCATGTCTTATCTCTAACAGGTCAATTAAAACAAAATTAATAGAACTTTGCTAAAATGGAAACATATCAAATGGGTCGAGATGGTAGCACGTTCTCCAAAGTGTTTTCAATGCAAAAACCTCCCAACTCACTTCGTTCACAGATTAGGATTAATCACTGTACTAATACAATTCATATATTATCATATTTCCCACATTTACTACTTATAGGAAATTACAAAAAAAGTAACAAAAAGTAATTGTGGGTTAACCCAGCCGTTTTGCCATTTCAACGGAAAACTTACCTGGAATAGAACGGTAAAAGGCGTCATACACATGGTCTTTGTTCTTCATAAGGTAGGCCGCTTGTCCACAATAAGCCAGCAAAAGACAAGGGAACACAACAACTGTAAATGCAAGCTGAATTGCTGAAACCGGAAAATGGGCAAGGTCTGCAAAAAGTGCCTCGGTCCCTGCAAGTTTTAGTAATTTCAGGATCAACTTTACAAGAAACAAGATATGTCGACAAAAACCATTATTTACGTAATTGTAGTTTTCTGATTTAGCAAACTAAGACTCGTTTCACTCGACGCACAATTATATTCTTTTACCGACGAGACACCAGAACTGCACCTAGTGGGAATCGAACCTGTCACCTTTTTGGAAAGAGTTTATCCAATTTCAACTTCCCCACCAGGCCCTAATTCTGGTCAAATTTCACCGGCTTCAAAAGAGTCATTTACCCAAAAAAAGAAGATGGTTTATTAACAATACTATAAACACCAATGTTCGTCTAAAGTTTGAAACAACATAGGTGTGCTCGTGGCATTAGATGGTAACGGTCCTATTAACAAGGAAACTAAATCATAGTGACCAACTCATTTGAATTAACACCATAGTACCATAAACGTACTTTCTTCCATTAATAAACCGCAAAAATTTCAGAAAAAAATTTGTCCAATTTCCCAATTTCAGTGAAAATATTGCATCACATAAAACACGCCACACTTATAATATTTCTTCTTTCAAAAATATATATTTACCTGTGATGCTGAGCATAATCCCTCCGAGGGAAATCCAACCATTTTTTCCTCGCCTTTTAAAGTAGCGGAATATATATATGGGTGAAAAAGCACGTAACACCCCTTTATCATGTTTGCAGATGTTGAAAATCCCGATTCCTCCTATTGAAAGAAACCAAAGCAACACGACTGGAGCAAACAGCCACCCAACTTTATCTGGACCGTAATGTTGTAGGCTAAACAACCCTAGTAGTATTATAACGGAAACAAGCACTACAACATCTGCAATAAAGGAAAAATTGAAGGAAAAAGTTTAATTGCAGATAAAGATAATTTAAGAACAAAAGGAAATAAAAAAACACAATAAATACTTACCATTACTCATTCTAGGGTGATCTATCTTGATACCACCAGAAGCTGATAAAACTGGTAAAACAATATATTTTTGTTAAAGATTATATAATAAATGTTAACTTGATAAAAAAGTCCCGAAGAACATTTTCTTTGAGCTTTTTACATGGTACAATGAGTGGAATAAATAGTTTATTACCTGAAATAGCAGGAGTTAGAATGCCATCCCCAATCACCATGCAGGTACCTACAAGGACAAGTAAAAGAAGTGCATTCTTTTTAAATGCATGTGTCTCCAACCATCTCTTAGTTTTTGCAGCAAAAGATTGTTTATGAATTGTGTTGCGACTATATGTAGTCAACTCTTCATCCGTTCGATGTTGATTAGGAATTGTATTAACTTTTGCATGTCGACACAGTAATGAGTAAAGAGCAAAAGTTCCGCCTGCATAGCAATTGACAGATTTGGTGGTGAGTCATCGCCTTTAGGTATCATGATCACGAGATATACTGTTGCTTTAGGCCATTTAACTTTTTCTGTATTGTGGGTCCCACTAGTTCGACACTTCCTTCACCTCACTAGTTATATTATTATTCCCTTAACCAAAGGGTCCACCCAGGCATCATTCTAGATCCTATGAACCCTAGAATCTACTACATAGGAAAACAAACGCCGGATTCTTGAGCTTTAAAGGTTCACTAATTATGATCCATAAATGAATGAATCAACGTGCATAAGTACGAACAGTTAACACCTCACTCACGTGTAATGCCTCATGCTAACGGGCTATTTTACAGCTCAACCAGCCTGCAAAAAAGCACCAAGAAAGAGCTAATGAGGAGAAATGTAGGATTGTAAACGATATAAGGGGTCTGTTAACCAAGAAAAGGAGGGAAAGAGATATCGTGTAAAAATTTTAGAAGGTGAATGAAAGCACTAATTGTGCTTAGGACATAATGAATGAAAAAATGAAACCCCAAAAACGCTAATACTGTGCAATCTCACAATTATCACGGCACAGAAAGGATTCAAGATTATGGAGCTAGGAGATGAGGGGTAAGGTAAGGTAAACGATATCATTTGGATAAGTCAACTGTGAATATCATTGACTAATCAAGAAATCAGATCAGAAACTTAAGGGTGAGCTTGGTGCAACAAGGCTTTAACATGTGTTTCTTGATTGCCTGATAGGTTATATTTTGTAAGTTGAACTATCAATGAGTATTCTGATTATGGAAAGACCATCATTGCATAATTCACTAATTAACCATAATAACACATTTCTAAGAATCATCAACTCCATTTATATCATGGAAATTGATATGTGTGACTACAGCAAGCCATTGACTATAGTGGAGTGCATGAAATACCATTCAACAATGACAAGATTGAAGAAAATCGTAAACCCAAGTCCTGAAAGAAGTAACCTAAACGCAATGATTGTACCCTGAGACGGAAAGTAACCTAACCCAAGCCGTTAGCGATATAGAAAGAAATTTATTCATATTTTGTATAGAAACTTGCATTTTCTAAGATTCACAATCAATCATGTTCTTAGAATATAAGCGCCTTCACTAGCACTTATATATAACAACAAAATACGATAAACCATTGGCAGCTTCAAGTGATGAGACATGTATATATAATTGTAAAAGAAAGGTTGTACCCAATCGTTACAAGACCTAGGGTCAGTCTTTTCTATTTAAAATATAGACTATTGAGAATAGGTATTCAACTGAACATGGAAAACAGGAGTACCTTGACCATTGTCATTTGCACGGCAGACAATGAAAACATATTTAATGAGTGGCACAAGCGTAAGAGAATATATAATCAAAGAAAGTGCCCCAATAACATCCTCCGTATCTTCAATTCCTTTAGGAAATGTATTGTAGAATACGTATAAGGGAGAAGTTCCCAAATCTCCATAAACAACTCCAAGGCTTTGAAATGCAAGACGAAGAAGCAATATAGCAGAAAATGTCTGGCATTAAACAGAGTATTTCATCAAAAAAGAAAAGTCCAAGTCAAATGGGTAAAAAGTCATGCGCATAAAACCGCCTATTGCAAATCATAATCATAATGAGTTTAACCAGGTAAAAGTAATATCCTATTAATCCGAAACTGAAATTACATTGATTATGGGATCGTTTTGAAGAATCAGAAACAGTTGTTTTTAAGTTAAAACTAATATTCAGCGTAGTCATCCTAAAAAGGATTAATTTTTATTTGTGTGCATAAGCTGTAAGCAATAATCTAGCAGTTTAGTTACATTTCTCATAGGTGGTAAATTAATTTACATTTTATTACTGAATGAATCATCCACTAGTAAATTTGAAAGAAAAAAGAAGTAATAATACCTTTTCTGTATACATGTTGTTGAGTGTAGCAGCTTCTTCATCCATGGGTTGATCCAAATCCCAAATCCCACCTCTTTCTTCACTTTCACTTTCTTTATTCAGATCCATTTTCTTCAAAACAATTAAATTCAAGTTAAATCAACTAGTTTAAAGAAAACCGACATAGCAAAATTCAACTTTATCACTTCATCTCATATCTCAAATGGTGTCAGTTTTCAATATAACTCAAATGGTGTCAGTTCTCAATATATAAACTATTTTTTTTTTTAAGTTTAAACTTATCTGAAGTAAATTTTATGGTAGTTAATTGTGTTTGTTTTGATAGTTAAAAAGAAAGTAAAAATACTTGGTATGCGTAGAATATGCGAGACATATTTTTTTTTGAAAAATAGTATATAAGTGATTTAATTTTATTCTGTTTGAAAATGTTGTTCGCATCAACTTTTTTTTATTTGATTACGTTATAGATACTTTATATTATCATATCTTTTTTATTCAATAAATTTTGGTTATAATATTAATTCAAAGGTTAGATTTATATATATTTTATATCATATTTATCGATAAAGTTATATACTAATATTAGTTACGTGCGTAAAAGTTATTAAATATATATACTCCGTATTAAATATAGATATAAATACCTAAAAATATTTTTATTACTTAAAAATGATTAGTTGGTTAGTTATACTTTATATAAACAAGTTATATACTATTAATGAAAAATATATTTGTAATTTATCTTTTAATATATTCTATTATCTGTTGTTACTTTTATCGCACATTGGTGAGTGAGTAAAACGAAACTTTGTTTATAAAACAAAGTTTACAACAAATGTTTTAAATTTTTTTTAGGATAACTATGCATTACTAATAATTATACTTATATAATAAAATATAGCACTTAGCACTTTGCATATTTACATCATTTCTTTTAAAAAGATAATTATTTCTATTATTTTCATTAATATGAAAACTAATCATTGTAATTTATTGAAAAATTATGAGATTAAATAATCATTATTATGAATTAAACCATTTATTTGAGAGTTACAAATTACTATTAATTGTAATTATTAAAAATATAATTTTAGACTATTCTAAAATTAGAATATATCAAATCAAATTAGGTTTATAGAATAGTATAAATAATTTATTTGATTCGATAAGGTCATTGGAGCCAATGGGATAGAGGAGAAAAAATGTGCTCCAACATGTCCTATGGAGAAATTTTTAGAATCATCTAAAAACTTAATTTATCATTTTAACACTCTAATATATTTAATTTAACTTTTTCATTATACATATATTGATTATATTGATTATATTGATATATACTTCATATAAAGTTAAAAAAAAAAAAAAAAAAACGACTAAAAGTTTTTCGTCAAAATTTTTAGTCAAAAATTCTAAAGAATTAATAAAATATTTAGTTAAATAGGATTATAAAAGTTCAATCAAAACTCAAATGAACAATTATTTCATATAAAAATGAATTAATTTAATATAAAATTTTTTATAGAGTAAGGTTTTTAAAGTAGATGATTAAAAAATAAAAAGAAATTAGAGGAGAAAGATGTTCAAAAGATGTTTTATTTCTTCTAAATATAAAAATAGAGATAGATGTATAGTTAAAGATAACGTAAAACTAACGCCAAACAGGTTTATAAAATCAGGATCAATTTATTTTTTTCTTTTTTCACTTTTGTGTGTGTGGGGTTATAACTTGTGGATCACGAAACTGATTAATATAATATGAATGCAACAAAAAGAATATACCCAACTAAACTGATGCTATAAAAGAAAATCATACCATTTTATCAAACTTATCTCTTTTCTATTGTCAAAAATGTCACCACTTCACATGTTTTGTACAAATAAAAAAGCTTGCTGTAATGATAAATTTTACAATTATTTTTAAAACACTATCTAACACTTAATATTTTTTTTTTCTCCAAAAGGTACTATTCTGCTGAACTTTTTCTTTTAATATATAAAATTATAAAATTATTCTACTTTTTTTAAATAATCCCAAATATTATTTATTAACACCGTTATAAAGTTGTAATCATAATATTCTCCTCATTAATCAGAGAGTGGTGTTAAATAAATATGAGATCAATGTAAATACATAAACAATATAATTTTGACATCAATGTAAATATTTTATAAGAAAAAGTTTATTATATAATATATAAATTAACTAGACCAAAAGATGTGAATTTTGATTGTTTTTGGAAAAATGATAAACTTGTAAAGTAATATTTCTTAGTCAAATCTCTATTTTTGCTTATGATGTGACAAGTAATTTGAACCAGCCAAGTGTTAACAAGTTTTTGTTCACACGTTTAAAATAACTAACAAATACAACTAATAATGATAAAGACGAGGATTGAACTCCCGACTTTCAAGTCCCTAAACAACATTGATACCGCTAGGCTAGAAGCACGTTGAGAATGGCAACACAGTCATCTGATGTGTCCATAGTTAGTAAAGTGGTTCAGTTGTTAAAAGATAAGTAAAATTGTATTATGAAAGCCTTTCAATGAAATTCAAGTGGGTAGTTGATTGAGTATGGGGTCAAATTAAGAAGTTAGTCTCAAGACCAAACTGAGTAATTCAGTTTGAAACAAAGATGAAAGACTTATTCGAAGACTTTATAGACAAAAGATTCAACTACTTTTCTAGTATATAATTTTGAGTTTTGATAACAACCTTATATGTTGTAGTTAAAATAGTTAGACATGCATTATTCGTTGTAAATTGATCAAAAACCGCCCTTTACATTTGTGATGTCGAACTCCTGCTTTTATGGGATATAAGATTTTAAACACCGTCTATGTAAGGACTGTGATTATCAAAACTCTATAATTTTACATTTCTTCGTTTATTTGCATTATCTATTTATCATTTAATGACTTCGTTAATCTGTTGGATCGGTTTAAAAGATAAAACAACATACATTAAACACATCAAAATACATTTCTGGCTTAAAATAACCAGTTTTTAATAGAAAATATTGATTTGGGCAGTTGATGTGTTTCAGTTGTATACAAATAGTCTAAATGATTTAATTTTTGATATCCATCAGGCTGATGCTGCCACAGTGCCACATAATTTTACTATATGCTAAAGTCGTACATGGCATTGCTTAAGAAAAAAAATAAATCAAACACTAGACCTGGTTGCCGATCTAAAAAACACCAAATTCAAACACACATAACTTAGTCCCAGAGACAGCGTAGAAGGCAAAAATACCTCTCAAAGTTGGTTAAAATACTCAAAACATATATTCCGACATTTAGCACATTTCCACTCCACCTTCGAATGCCTAAAATCCTAAATCCCCACAAAGGGAGCTATAAATTGTACAACAACAAGTTAAAGCCTATAACTAGTAACTTTCTCATATACATCATATAGATTGATGGTGGAACGACTAAAACTCATACTTTTAGACAGTTAACAACTAATTTTGACAGCCGGAAGAGGGAAATGTAGCATCCCCATCTCAAGAACAAAGCATACCTTGTTGATAGACAACGTTTCTGATGCCAATCACCAGAGACTGCAGAACCATAAAATCTGGATTGAAATACGTGTGCGTGTCAAGAAGCAATCATTCATATTCACAACGACGTGTGGATCCCTGATTGGTTTGAGCAAACGCAAGAACAGTCTGGTTCAGTCAATTGCCTCTTTACAAGTCTCTTGTCACGATTGATCATTAGATTAACAAGTGGAAGTTTTAAAGAAACTTGACGCCATATCTCTTTTACAGTCCCTTCTGGATCATCATATTCAAAGTAGTGTCGCACCTAATCACATTACCAAATTTCACTTTAGATAATCGCTGTAACAAAAGAAATTTACAAGAATGTCACAAACTATTTCATCTATCCACTGAAATGTGCAATCACTTCAGTTTTAAAATCACCCACAATGAATGCAACATTTATTTCTTTATTGAAAAGTCTCCAAGCTACAATTAATTACCTATTTGCCCATCAAAGGCATTATAAGAAGACATGTATGCATTATTCTCTTATTCTTGTCAATAGAACAAAAAATTCCGAATATAATCGAGTACAATGGGTTTGAAGAAAGTCCCTACATGTCAAGCAAATGCAGTAATTTCATTTTATAGATGTCCCAAAGAACGACATCACTTTCCTTTTTAGCTAAGTCACAATCCAGATTTACCTCTTCGCCAATTACTAATTGCTAAAAAATGTAATTGCTGCCAGTGTACAATATTGCTCTATTCTTACATCTAGAGAGGGGTAGTTTAAAAACAGTCCCACACTTCCACCAAACTATATGCCCAACGACTATTTGTATAATATAATTCACTAACAATGCAAAAAAGGGAAGAGAAAAATACAAAAGATCACATCTCAATCTCATTGATAAGTAACGGTGAGCAAGTCACTGGTACAAAATGTATTTATTTGGTTGCTGCCATAGTCTGCATTTTCAATTACTAGACAGAAACATGAACTGGAGATACTTCAAATTCTTATATAATGTTTATAATTGTTTAGGGATACTAGATGTGGCCATTTTCACCCATTTACTTTAACGGGCGATTCTGGTTGTGTTTAATACAGGTAAAATAAATAAAAAATTACTAGAAAGGGAACACAAGTTTAGCGGGTCGAACGAGTCAAAAGTTGCCCATGTGTTATTTTTAATCTTGAATCCTCCAAAATCATCATTTTATTCACTAAATTAGATTATTGCTGAAATGAAGTAATTATTATAATCATATTTGACACACCAACTGTTGACAAAAAAAAAAATGTTTGGAAAATAAAAGTGTTATTGACCAACCCAACCCGACCCCTTTTAACCAGTACTAAATATACCCATTTTGAACTGTTACCCACCCACCAAATTTGCCACCTCCAAAGTATATGTACTCAAATAGTTACACAACTTTTGTTGATGTCATGGCATTCAAATGGATGTATACGAGAACGACCAAAAACGAGGTTGATAATGTTACATACCTTTTTCAACTCTGTTTGGAATTCCAATATCCGGTCATTCTTTACTCCCCTGAGCAATTTAGCCAAGTATCCTGGCTTTACAGCTGAATCAGTGTCTACAAAAACAGCAATCTTCCGGTAGTCTATGACATCTTCGAAAGGCAACTCGATAAAATCACTAATTATAACAGGGACACACAGGCTCACAATGGCATCAAAAAGGCGACATGCTGATGGTGTATCACCAGCTGGATGTAAACAGAATTTTGAAGTATGCATCCCTTGTGTAGCCATTCGGCGGCTCTCCCTTGACTGAGAACCATGCTTTATAAAAACATCATCTTCTTCCTCAAGTAGCTGAAACAGCAAATCACGAATTTTTCCTCCCTGCAATATATTCACTATCAGCATTATTCGTCTTTAAGAACAGCAAGCATGAGGAAGATGAAAACATAATAACCACTGAAATGCTCTATAGTATATTTCTTTTGATCAAGAATATCAAAAATTTAACCCAGCAAGGGTTATTCCAATGAATAATGTCACTGAGAATGGAACTAGCAAGCAAATACAATCTTGACGATGCTGGGCATTGACCGTTTTATTTCCAACATTAGGTTAAAAAAAAAAATATGAACAACGCCGGGTTATTGTTGATTTGCTGAGGAAGTAAAAGAAACAATTTTTATCTGGATTTGACTTTCCACCCACTTTAGTAACAGGTGGAAAGCCAAACAACAAATTAGTACAAGTTACAAAATACACCTTTGGTCCCAACTCCCAAAAGAAAATGTAAAGTTTTGCCTCGTACAGAGTTTAAATGAATTAGGGGGTTTGAGTTTGCTGTTCACAAAATAATATTACAGGATAAACACTCTTCCGATACTTGCTTAAGTGGTTAGAACTTAACAGCTTATACAAGACAGCCAAGAGAGAGGACGAGAGTACCACACTTATACTTTTGGGGATGAATTTCCATTCCACTTGAGTGTGGTTCCTATAATGATGTTACATTACAAGAAGATAATGTCATGGGGCTAAATTTTTTGGGAGCTTAGTAATCCTTCTTAGAAGGATTCCTAGTAACACTTAGAAAGGACAGAAGGGTTGGAAGTATTTGCAAAGAGAATATTGGCTAAGACTGAAAGAGTAAGGACTTAACGTGATGTTTGGTCTGTTGGCGAAAATGCTATGAGTATAGGAGCTGGTATATTGAGAAATGGGATTGGGATTTTCATTACACTAATGACTAAAACCGAACTAAGGGGGTATAAAAAACATGGAGGAAATTTGTACACCACCGTATCCTTTATTCCATGGGTTTCTCAAACTTATTTTGAAAAACTAAACATCATCTATACTCTTTTATCATATCCTAAGTATGCAGTGATAAAAAATGAAGAGAGTTTTTTCCTTTTCATACTAGAGGCTTACGTGTAATATTTCATATGAGGATACATTAACATGGTAACATTTCTACAGGACTCCTCTCTAAATAATTATATCTATATGTATGAACACTTCTACACAAAAATTCGCTCGATTTATCCAAGTATTGGTTGCGCTTGCCCATCTTAGATCAAAAGTCAAAATTTAGGCATAACATTCGCCTCGTGACGTTGGTCTTTGCAATGTATGATCCACGAGTTGCCGTTGAGATTTGTGGCTTGTCGTCTAGTCTAACCTTTACTTAAACATCCACTTCGTCTTATAAAGAGGTTGTCGAGGCGTATATTTTACATGCACATCCACTTTGTCTCAAAAACTTTTCCTTTGTCTTTACTCTTTACATGTTGGCCGACTTGATGATTAGGTCAATTTCATCTAGACCTTAGGTTGATGCGTACCCTTGTTTTAATCGTTCTAATGATGTGTCTTGATTGCACGAATCCCAAAAAGAGGTCTCCAAATGAAAGGATAAAAAACCGTTATTATGGGATGACAGGTATGATATTTTCAAGTATAAGCATGGACTTAATGATTTCAATCTATCAGGTTTTGAATAAGAGATATGCTCATGCCTAAGTTTCTTTGCTCTATTCATGTTTCCTAGTACTTATATCTTCTAGCTCGTTTTCTTCAACTCTTTCAATTTTGTGGTATAAATCAACAAGTAACTCGCCCGCAATGACATCATCAAGACATGCACATTACGAAACTATCACTTGAGCCCAATTGTGATATACAAACGTTGTTTATTCGACAAGTCATCAAGTTCTAGTATAATAATCATAAACTCTTTGATATAATCAGATATAATCGAGTATGATAATTGTAAACCCTTTGGAGTAATTGGAGATCAAGTATAATAGTTCTAAAGTGTTTGATATAACCAAATATGCAGATGTTTGATAAAGTGTTGATTCTAATTCCCTTTATAGGGCATAAAGTATATAAAGTATTTACGTACCTCTCCTTTGAATTGATTCAAGAGTCGATGGTGCATGTCTCCTTATTACCCTTAGTATTTTGTCTTAAGGTAGGGGGATTTCCAATTTTTTTGTTGTCAATGGTAACTCCCATCACCTCAAAGTTCGACCTTCTTGTAGTTAAATATCTTGAGATTAGGAGGAGAAGTGAAATAACAACAACTCTTTCCCTCCTATCATATTTCATTCATTCTTATACGGTTCTAAATCATTAGGCTCTTGTACATAGTTTCCATTTCTTTCTTAAATCTGTAGTTAAGGTGACATATCATAGTTTTCAGTGCTACAAAGATCTCCCTATGACCATCTCTCTCTATATGCACCTTCATTCCGAATATTGAGACAAAGGGATTCCACCATTTCATCGACAGAACACTCATGCATATGTCTATGTACCTAGGTGAAAATCTATCTTCTGATTCCATTATAGTGACTCTTCCTCTTAGGGTACAAAGTCGGCATGCATGCTAAACAGTTACTCAGATGACCACTTCTCGTAGTCATGGAACTTGTCCAATACTTGGTAATCCCACCACCAAGGACACTAACTAAGCCTTCAGAGGAATCTACGAGCTCAGAAAGCACTTTCCTTGGGAATCGAGCTATGTATGAAGGATTACGAATTTCAAGACTGAGATAATGTACAGAAAAGAAGGAGGGGATAACAAATGAATGGTGCATACATGAAGCCTTAACAAAAAAGATATCTACATAAACGAACACCTTTTATAGAAGTCTATTCTAGATTACAAGTATAGACACTTCTAGATAACTCTTTTCCGGCCATAACACTAAGTTTACCATAACTACATATCAAAATTAAGACACGCCCATAAACCAAAATAAATAAAACACAGGTCAATCTGGTTCAATATGTGACGAAAGACCACTAAGTGGCTTACGGCAATCCATCATTGCGGCAATAACTATATGTAGTTTCTCAATTTATATGGACCAGTGTTATAAACAATGAACTAAATATGTTCTGAACTACACAGTTGTACAATAAATCTCCCGAGATATAGACGAAAACTATATGCTAGGGGCAGTATACATCTTACTAGAGTTGCTATTAGGAACTAATTGGTTATATATGTAAAGCTAAAGACCTAGTATACGAAGAAATACATACAACAGAAATCAGGTGATACCTCCTTTCGGTATCGGTTACCCATGAAGAACATTAACCACTTCCTATCTTCAACACCGATCTCCCCCTTGTAAGCATTAATCCGATGTGAATAAGGCAGAATGACATCCTTAACCAACGAAGCCTGATCTCGTCCCAATCTCCCAAAATCAGAAACAAGCAACACACCATTTTTAACACGGTCAACAACTTTATACAAGGCATTCGGATCCTGGCAAATAAACACATGATCCCTCCCATTATTCCTCTTCCAATAAACCTGTTGTTCCAACCAGGAAATCAAACCCTCTTGCATTTCCTCATCATTATAGCCATCTTTAAGCATAACAGCACCACCACGAACCGGGTTGGCCACTAAACTCAAAGACGAAAAGAAGGGCACATAGAAGAAATCAGCTTCATCCGGATCGGAAACCCTAGTAACATACGAGGCGGATCTTTTGGGATTATTCAAATCTAGAAACAAATGCCACTCAGCTGCGTGTTGATTACCAGGGTATTTCACATCTTTGTTGTGGGAGGCAGCTCGTGAGATTTCGTAGCTTTGAATAACCCCGTATGTGAATTTTGATGGGAGATCGTACATGTAAATCCGAAGTGTTTTTGGTGGGATTTGAAGATGTAAATTGGTGCAGTCTGGATGATGAGGGGAGAATGAGGTGTGGAAGAAGGCGTAAAAAGCTAGAATGAAAAGAATTGTGAAAAGGGTTGGTTTAAGAAGTAATTTTCTGTAACTCACCATTTTTGTTTGGGATTGTGACGATGAAGTTGAAATTAATGGAGAAGAAGAAGGGGGTCTGTTTTTGATGGGTCTTTGATTAATCATCATCATCATTGTTATTTGGGTGATCCTCAACTCGCACTAGTACTATTTCACAATTGCTCATCATATCTTTATTATAATTTATTTGTTATTTGTTTCAGAATTATATAACCTTTTTATATTATTAAATAATATTATATTAATGTTAATATTAGAATTTATGGAATATTTCATATTTAACTCTTTATTCATTTCGTTTAATTTTATAAATAACCAATATGTTTTTATAAAATATAAAGAGGGTTGAGTTCAAGGAAGACCTCTTAAAAATTTGAGACATAAGGACACAATCTCAGCCATTCAAAAAAAAGAAATCTAATGGCTAAGATTAAAACAAATATTTGAATTAGAGGGGTATTTTGGTCATTTTAGAAAAACCTTAAAATTAAAAAAAAACCTCCAGGTCTCATTCACTGCTTCACGTCTCATTCACTCCTCCAAAGCTTCGACATCCATGGTGATATTGAGCTTCTGAAATCAATTCGTTGTTTCATTCAATTCACCGTCTAGATTCATATTTAACTGCTTCAATTCGTATACAACAAAACATCTGATTCGTCATGAATCCAGAATCAATGGATACATAATTCAATCAAAATAACGGCGATTAGTTATCTCAAAACTCCAGTTCGTCATCATAAACATCTGATTCATACGATAATGAAGCTTCAATTGCATGTATTTACATTTTTGTAAGATGATTATGCTGTAAAAAGTAGGTAAACTATCATATATGATACTTGGTCAATTTTGATAGTTAAATCATATATGATTGTATTAAATATTATAAGTTGTTTCAATTTATTGAAAATTTTTACTAGATTATGTAGTAAAAAGTAGCTAACTATCATATATGATACTTGGTCAGTTATGATATGCCTATTATATACGATTTATTAAAATGTTATAAGTTATTTTGATTCTTGGTCAGTTTTGATATACTAGGTCAGTTTTGGTAACTATCATATATGATATAGGTGTATCATATACTAGGTCAAACGGGTTTGTGTTTAATAGGATGGGCGATTGAAATGTCCTACAATCTTTTTTTTCTAAATTTAAATAATTAATGCTTTAATAGTTTTTGAATAAAAATGATTTAGGAGGGTGTATACATTGAACATAGACTTTGGGCGACTGTCGTCCCATTTGACCGTTCCCTTTTTGGCTATTTTTTATTTGATTATTTGAGATAGAATACAACCCAAGTTGGCCCTTTCATAACTAAATGGATCTCAATTGCCACCTCTCTAAATACTTACATTTTGGCGAGTATTTTCCATGTTTCTCATACATTTTTTGCTATAAATTTACAATAGGAGCTTCTGTTGCTGTAATTGCTTTGGCAGCATATCGGGCCTATGCTAGTAGGAAGAGTAAATCTACCATTTAGATAATGGAAAAATAAATGGTTCGTTACTTTCCATATTTTACCTTCTCTCTTCAACAACCAATTGTAGAAAAAATAGTTTCAGTTTCTCTATCGAGTATCAATCTTTTCAAAAAAACAGTACTATTCTTTTATTTTTATTTTTTTTCAATCCCATACTTCTTTCTTTCTTATATATCTGAGCATGCATATCTATGAGAGTCACGTCCCTTTGAAATTTTGGTATCATGTTATACGATTCACATGAGTGTTTCTGTGTTGTTCTTGCTGAACGTCATGTAAAGTGTGTGTTTCAACAGTTGGTATTTGGTTAAAGTTATAAGAACAACAAATGGGACAACACAAACTTGTTACAAGAGTATAATGAGGTTTTCGCATCATTATTTCATTAATATTAGATAAAATGCCCTTCATGTCTCAACAAAAATAGTTTTTCCAATCACACTCGGGTTTTCATAGCTGTATGCGTGTATCAGATTAACAATTACATCTTTGTCATCCAATCTTTAATCAAGCTATCTATAACTATAACTTAAATGGTGAAACAAGGTTCAAATAATTTAAACCGTCTTTGCCATATTGGTATCCAGGTTGTTGCTAATTGACCATTTTTGTTAGATAATTCGATTATTCACATGTACTACTAGCAAGTAGTTCATATGATCTCTGGAACCAAAATTATCATGCTTATGTCACTGGTTGAACTTTGGGTACGGAAAAAGCTTACAAATGTTACAATATGATATCCAATTTTATAACTTCTATGATCTTTGACCTTATAATTGGGTTTTGAGAAAGGTTAATAATATAGTTGAGGAATCAAGTATATTTTTGCTGTGTTTGGGTATGCTAATAGGGTTCTTTATGACATAAGTAGATATGCCTAACGGGAATTGGCGGATTTTTGTCTATAGTTATGTCATTACTCCATATAATGAGTACCCTTTGTTGCTCCGCCTACTCTTAAAGTTATTGAATGGCGAGCTGGCATGGTCTACACGTCGGGAAGTTTTAAAGGTATGTTGTTGAGCATTTTCTGTAACTTTGTATGAATTTTTGCTGAAACTCTCAGGCGATGATGATTAGGTTCTTGGCATAATGGGTGCTTTGGATCCTCATGCTCATAAGCGCAATCAGCAAAACTTACCAGGACTTCTTGGTGATGGGACCCGTACGCCCAATGATGTTGGTCCACACATTCAATCCAGCGATGAGTTGCCAGTGGATCTTTGGCCATCATTTGCAACAATCGGAAGATTATTTCTCCACTGTAAGTTTGAGATAGAAAAAATAAAATAAAAAGTGCTTCACTTGTTCTCTAACTATCAATTATTACTTGAAGGTTGCTATCAATTCTCTCATTCGGATACTTAGGGACCCGAGAGAATCTCTCTCTAGTTATCATCAAAAAGTCGTTCGATCTCTAATGTTCATTTTCAAGGTTTGTTGACTTGTAAACTGCTGTACATAAATTGTAGCATCATTCTTCTGCTGCATTAATCTCTAATATCTTGCGTTTCTTTATTTGTGCAAGATCAGTCAATGGGTCTTGGCTGCGTGCCATACTTGCCAAAGGTTAGTCCGCTTAGCTTTTAATTCAAAGCATTGCTCTGATTTTTGTTGGTACTGCATGAGCCAAAAGCAATGTAGCATAATATAAACCTGAATTCATTTTTAATCACCATCTAAGACCATGAGTACTTTTACTTTCTCTGCAAACTTGGTTGGTTATATTTTTGAGGGTAACAGGAAAATGTGTTAAATATTTTCTGATATATCTTTTTTGATCTCTAGGTTTTACCTGACTTCTTTTACACTATCCGCACATGTGAAGATAGTCTGAAGGAGTTCATAACTTGGAAGCTTGGAACTCTTGTTTCGATTGTGCGACAGGTAGAATTATGCTTCCTGCTGTATAAGTAGATTTTTTTTTGTTTTTAGCTCCTAGGTGGTAATTCATCATTATTGGTTGCCTGTGTAGCACATTCGCAAATATTTGCCAGAGTTGCTCTCTCTAATATCAGAATTATGCTCATCGTTTAGTCTGCCAGAATCTACCCGCCCTGTTCATGGACCCCCGGTAAAGTGATTTTGCTATTTCTTTTAGTAAATTAATCTTAGTTTAACGCATTGGTGTCAATACCAAACGATAAAGATCAATCTATCGGCCTTGATTGTGTAATAATGTAATTGTTTCATCTACTCTTTTGTCTTCCTCGTCAGATCCTGCACCTAGTTGAACAACTCTGTCTGGCCCTCAATGATGAATTCAAGATATCTTCCTATCATTCTCCCATGTTGTATTCAAGTTCTGAGTGATGCAGAACGATGTAATGATTTCACTTACGTCCGTGATATTCTACCCACATTGGAAGTATTTGGTGGTTAGTGTGATTGTGGAAGTAACGGAAATTTATTTATGGCTTCCGGTTGTAATGAAGACAAAATCCATAATGTAACTTTGCTTTACAGGAACATTGGATGAACATATGCATCTACTTTTTCCTGCACTCATAAGATTATTTAAAGTGGATGCTTCTCTTGACTATATATGATATACCTATTACTTGAAAACAGGTATATCATATATGATATTATAAGCATATATGATATATACCTATTTCAAAGTAATATGAAAGTTATATCATATATGATATGTATCAAATAACATAACCATATCATAACTATCATATATGATATGTATCAAATAACATAACCATATCATATATGATATACTTATTACTTGAAAACAGGTATATCATATATGATATACCTATTACTTGAAAACAGGTATATCATATATGATATACCTATTACTTGAAAACAGGTATATCATATATGATACGGATATCATATATGATAGGACAAACATCATGTTATACATACCTATTACTTGAAAACAGTATCATATACCTATTACTTGAAAACAGGTATATCATATATGATATACATATTACTTTGAAATAAGTATATCATATATGATATGTTTATGATATCATAAACATATCATATATGATATACCTATTTCAAAGTAATATGTATATCATATATGATATACCTATTTCAAGTAATAGTTATATCATATATGATATGTAACAGATATCATAAGCATATCATATATGATATAACTATTATTTGAAATAGTTATATCATATATGATAGGCATATCATATATGATAAAAATATTATGTGTGATAGACATATGATATATGATAGGAATATCCTAAAGTAGGCATATCATATATGATTTTCTTGTAACATGTAATAGGCATATAATATTGTTGTCATTCAAAAAAAAAATCATCATATATGTGATAGGCATATCATATATGATAGACATATCACATATGATATGATGGGTATATCACATATGATAAGAATATCATATGTGATTGTATTATATATGATATGCTTATCACATGTGATTATATTACATATGATAAGCATATCATATATGATTGTATTACATATGCATATGCATTTGATAGACATCATATGTGATATACTTATTACATGTGATATGTCTATCATATGTGATATACCTATTACGTATGATAAATGTATCACATATGATAGACATATCATATGTGATATGCCTATCATATGTGATATTCATATGTTATATGTATATCATATATGATAGACATATCACATGTAACGTGTATATCACATATGATAGGTATATATATCATATGTTATATGCCTATCATATGTGATTGTATTGCTTATGATAGGTTATCACATATGATAAGCATAACATATATGATTGTATTATGATAGACATATCATATATGGTAGATATATCATATATGATAGGTATACCTATTACATGTGATAGGTATATTTGACATGATTAAACGTAAAAACAACTGTAAAAAGTTAGAAAGTAAAAAAAACAACTAGAATCACATGTGATATTTATATTTGACATGATAAAACGTAAAAAAAACAACTATAAAAATAAAGAGCTCCTCGTTTATTTGCATCCTTCATCTAATCACATGTGATATTTATATTTGACATATTCAAGCACAAAAATAGACATATAAACAAACAAATAATGATCAACACAACTAAAATCACATATGATAAACTTTTTTAAAGACAATATTTACATAAAAGAGAATATCATATAACCAAAAACTTACTTTTACCATCTTCGAGGCAACAACTTAAAGGTAATACTCCCTCTGTTGCAATAATTACACTCCGTAACAAATAAAAACTTACTTTTACCATTTTATCTTTTTTTATTGGTGGAATTTTCAAGTGAAAAATAATTTTGGGATGGAGGGAGTACTAAATACATATTCTTTAACCCATAAAAGCTACCTATTCTACTTTCTTTTATTATTAATATATACGAGGAGAGGTAACTAATTATGCGGATTAGACACAATGGGATCCACATCGAAGATAAAGTATGTGATACATGTTTGCGCAATCTTGATCTCCTAGCTGCCTCCGCGAAGATAAAGTATGTGATACATGTTTGCGCAATCTTGATCTCCTAGCTGACTCTCGATTAGACTGCTTCCTCTTTTGTCTCTTCAGTTCCCGCTCATCCTACTGATATGATTATTTATGGTTGTATTAGTTAATATTTTCACTAATATATCATGAGGTAAAAGTCATTCCAAACTGCAGACGCAACCGATCAAAATGATGAAATTTAAAGTGATACAAGAAAAGCCAATAATATGCAGTTACATCAGGCACCAGGTATAAAATCATTCGAAAAGTATATGACTATTAGAGTTTATGCTTGTTCATGCACGTAACTATGACTCAAATTCCATTCAACCAATATACTATCAATAAAAACTACAAACCAAAGAATTTAAACAATTTCACAACACAAAAGTTTTACAAAAAAAAAACAAATTATATTCAACCAAACGCACCAAACGCTGTCTTCTATTAGCCTCTGCAACCAAAAAGAATGGACAAACAAATGTTTTATTAATTTAACAAAAAGAATGGTTATTTCTAAAGCTAAATCAAGTACAACGGTTACAATTACTATAATCATATATGATAATGCTATTGCATGTAACATGTACAATAGATATAATATGTATATCATATATGATATGCCTTGCACATGTAATAGGTATATCATAGGAAATATCATATATGATATCTCTTGCCCATGTAAATAGGCATATCATATGAATATCATATATGATAGGCATATAATATATCAAATATCATACACATATCATGTATGATAGGCTTATTACATGTAACATGTACATAAAAAATGTGATAGGTATATCATAGGCATATTGATATTGTTATCATATATGATATGTCACATATCATATATGATATGACTTCTAATAGGTATATCATAAAAATATATCATATATGATATGCCTTGCACATGTAATAGGCATATCATAGGCATATCATATATGATAGGCATATCACATATCATAAATATATCATATATGATAATGCTATTCCATGTAACATGTACAATAGATATAATTTGTATATCATATATGATATGCCTTTCACATGTAATAGGTATATAGAAATATCATATATGATATCCCTTGCCCATGTAATAGGCATATCATATATGATAGGCATATAATATATCAAATATCATAGGCATATCATGTATGATAGGCTTATTACATGTAACATGTACATTAAAAATGTGATAGGTATATCACAGACATATGATATTGTTATCATATATGATATGCCTATTGCATGTAAGATGTACATAAGATATGATTATAAGTCTATCATATATGATATGCCTATTTTGATATCAGCCTAAAAACTTTGATGATGTTTACTTGCTAAGGTAAATACATACATGTTCTTTTAGTTTTCTAAAACTTTCAGTGCTGAACTCATTCCTATGCAGACGTGTTAATCCTAATTCTTATAATATTTATCAACTAGTTATTAATTTTGAAAATCTGGAAGGAGCGATTCATCTCATTTATGTATAAGTTAATCTGGGACATATTATGATGCTAACAGGCCAAATGAGTAAATTCTTTAATAGGCAAACGTGTAAGCGGGTCAACCCAACCACTTATATGGAATTTCACACAGTTTTTACATTTGAGTGCCATATTTTATAACTGTAAAAAACCAAATTAAACCAAATCAAACCCGTGTGAAGGGTAAGTTGGCAATTAATATAACACTTTTTGAATTATATGAGCACATATAGACAAGCAATAAAACAACAAATGTTAGTACTAATTTCCACAAATTTCATGCTTCGGCTGCCAATTTTAGCATCTAATAGATTGTTAGGGAAATAAGCTGTCACATGTGTCCAGTTCTAAACAGAATCATGTGTTCTCTAACTACATTGATGCCGTTTTCTGATTTCCACCCGACAACAGTTGACTGAACTTTACAAACTCTAAAATCAGTGTACTATTCGTCTAATCATAAAATAATCTAATGTAACTAATAATCTGAATTGACGTAAATATTAATAAGACGGGAATTTTTTGTAAATGCCTATTGCCTGGGATTTCGTTTGATAGCAACTTAGACTGAACCCTTACGGAAATGTTGGATGTTTTTTTGGGGTTTTATCTCGAAATATTCAAAGAAAAATATAAAAACATTATTACTGTTCACAAACTATCGGCATATAGATCAAATGAATATAAAATTTAAGAACGGATTAGAAGTTAGAGCTTACCCTCTTCGGAGTGAAGGCGGAGTCTGATTTGAATAAGCTGTCCTTCGGTGTATGGTGCTATTAGACCTTTGGAGGCTGATCAAAAACAGACAAACAGACAGCTTTGTTTTTGGTTGAAGCATTTTGTCGAGCTTTTTAGAGTCAATCTTGAGACGGACATAATTACAACCCGGCTCAATTTTGTCTATGCAAAATCAACAACTTACTCCAACAAATATTAAAAAGCGTCCATCTTACCATATCCATCGAATTATACAAATGCAATTATGCAATAAACTCCGCAAATCAATACAATTTGACATATATAAACAGGTGACAGGTCAACGAAGAATTTGATAAGGGGAAAAAAAAATACACATTGATTAGACGTATTCTTACACTTTGAGAAAATAGACTAAGATCTATTTTCTCAGAGTTGTAAATATGAAAAAATCCATGCTTTAGTTGTTAAATATGAAAATAGACTAAGATCTAAGTGTACGAATCCCCGACATTATTCAACACACTCAAAACCCGTAACTGGTACATGGAGTTAAGTATGTTCTCCTGAGGTGACGAGTCCATGAACTCGAAATCAAGTAAATTATCGATGTTAGGAGACTTCAGCAGCAATAGGACGTTTCCGAGATTAGTCCTCTGTATTTCAGGGACGGGTTGTGGAAGCATCTCGTCACGGTATGCATTTTCTGTATAAAGACGGTAGCAAGTACCAGGCCCGGTTCTACCTGCTCGACCCGCCCGTTGATCAGCGGCTGACCGGTAACACTTGGAGAGCATCCATACCCATCCGCGGGTTATACACCTTCATTTTACAGTACCCCGTAACAATCACATAATAAATCCCATCAACTGTTAACGATGTTTCTGCAATGTTTTAATTAAGGAAATTCAGATGCAAAAACAAGACAATAGAAGTCTTATTTATATGGTCGTCGGGTAAACAGAAAACAAAGTACACGATATCAAAGTCGTTCATAACATGTTCCGGTTTACTGTGTCCGCATCCTGCTGTTCTCTGCAGCCCTCACTTGCATGAAATAAGGGTGTGCCTATACAATAAATAGATTTTGTTGAGTGAATAATCTGAATGATCACAGTGATTACAATTATGTAAATATGATTTCATCTAATATAGAAAAAAAAATTACCATTGCTTCTTTCGCTGTGAGCCTATCCTGATGATCATAGCGAAGAAGTTTATCGAGAAAGTCAATGGCCTGATAGACACATACATAGAGATTTTAGTATCACCTCAAGAATAGTTGTGAAAACTATCATCAATTTGATCTTTTACATGATTCTAATAACACATTAACACAAAATGTAATTACCTCGGGGGATACTAGATGCTGATTATCAACATTCATAAATTTGGACCACGGTTTCCTACTATGCCTGCAGACAAAAACAATTCAATCTACTTGAAGATATGTAATAACTAATACCTCCCTGTCCCAAAATGCTAACAACATCCCTGATAAATAATTCACGCTGCTTTTTCAGAAGATTTTGGTTACCTGCCAACAAGAGCTTCAAGAGTAGAGGTTCAAGTTCAAGCTGATATTTGTTCAAGTATGCATTTAACTCATCGGTCCCAAGCACCTATTTCACAATTTTATATCATCAAACATAACCTGTCAGAAAAAGAAAGAACTCAAAGCCAAAGAGAAGTCCAAGAAAAAGACATTACATTTAACTCATCTAGCAATTCCGGCCTATCTTAAGGCATATGGTACATTTAGGGTTTAGGGTTTAAAAAAATTACCATAAACAGCAGAAGCGACCTGAGATTCTTCCACCGGATCTCCCATTAACGACACCGAAAATAGAAATTTGGGTTTAGGAATAACACAGATTGAGGCGATTGAATTAAAGATGGTGAAGAATAACACAGATTGAGGCAAAGATGGTGAAGAATAACACAAATTGAGGCAAAGATTGTGAAGAATAACACAGAAATTAGGGTTTAGGTGAAGGGAGAGAACGTAAGGACACTGGATTAGGACACTGGATTAAGAGTGAGTGAAAACAAATACGTGAGGTGTAAAAAGACCATAATACCCCTCCGTGTCTAATTTTGTATAATTTTAAGTTAATTTAGATCTTGAATTGTGGACCATTGATCATCTTGATCCAATGGTCCAAAATAGGTCTTTTTGTCTTAATCCATTATATGGTCTTAAATGATCTTTTCTCAATATAAAGATACCAATTTATATAAATTTTCAAAAACATGGCCAGAAAATTTTATATAAACATATACTAACTCCTTCACTAAAACACTCGATTTTATAAAACAAAAGCTACTAACTCCTTCACTACTCAAGCACTCGAAATCATACTCAATTATTAGCTCACTCATCAATAAAGGAAGTTCCACCTTGGCAGTCTCGACTCTCGATGTTTAAAATCGTTAAAATCTTTCAACTAGCTAAGTGTCGGAAATGTATAGATATTCGAGCTTATTATAGCCCATTTCATAAGTATTCATTGTATAAATGTTAAACCACAATCGAACTTTAACCTCAATGTGCTTAAAAGTGTTTTCTCGAAACTATTTAAATAAACAAAGTTGTCATCTTACATTTAAAAACTCGTTTTCATGTTTTTCGAGGATGACGGTTTTACGATAAGCTTAAAAACCTTAAGCAGCTTCCCGTGAGGATTCCATGGGTGTGCCATAGCGTCACCTATGGTGTAACTCTATCGGTGGAGGAGGGATATTCCACGCTGTCTCTAATAACGTATTGATGGAAATACGTGCGTACTATAATAAATGTTGTGAATTATATGGGTCGTCGTTCGTGTAGTGAGATACACACGTGACACCGTTATGACACCAAAATTATGGGAGTTATTAACCATATTTTTTCATATTATATACACTTGACTAATTTATATATTGCTCAATGAAAAGGTTAATTATTATGATGTTTAATGATATAAAAAAGAGTTAATTACATAAATCGTCCCTATTACGGATTTTGTCCATAAGTTTAAAACGTTGCATAATTAGTCCACTTTTAGAAACTAATTACCCTTTTCGTCCCTAAAATGGATGTCCGTTAATAATTTCCGTTAAAATTATCGCTAACTAATTTCACATTTCGTCCCTAAAATGGATGTCCGCTAGAAACTAGGGACGAAAAACGTACTTAGTTTAAAAATGGACGATTTATGCAACATTTTAAACTTAGGTACGGAATCCGTAATTTGGAGTAAACCATAAGGACGATTTATGTAATTAACTCATATAAAAATATGTTGGATTGGAAGTTGATCACTTAAGTGTACTTTAGTTTTATATTATGTTTCTTTATTAAGTCTCTATTTTCAAATTTTCGCTTTTGTTATATATTCGTTCATTGAGCGTAGCTCAACCGTTTCCTTGTTTTACTTCTTATCGATAAGTATTTAGAGGGCTATGGGGGAGCGTACTTCAGAGCTACAGACTCTTGAAAATTTCCTAGATGTTTACTAT
This sequence comes from Senecio squalidus, assembly GCA_910822075.1. Classification (NCBI taxonomy): domain Eukaryota; kingdom Viridiplantae; phylum Streptophyta; class Magnoliopsida; order Asterales; family Asteraceae; genus Senecio; species Senecio squalidus. Next base: position 27,407,340 of record CAJVGC010000065.1, on the reverse strand, counting down.
TTTCGTTTAGAACTCTAATTGTGTATGTTTAGTTTGTATTGTATTGTATCAAACTTTAGTTAATGTAACAACTCGAAAATGTAAGAAGGACTGAAGTCGTAATAGTTTCTGGCTAAATGACCATGTTTGTGAAGAATTTGTGAAAAGCGACAAAAATGTTATTATGGCAAACTATGGGGTTATATATGAAACTTGGTAATTAAATCACTTTCTTATAAGTGAAGAAAGGAAGTCGGAAAAAACATTTCATGTGTGTGAGTGTGTCGTGTGAAGTGAAGAAAAAGGAAAACGAAAACGAAGAGTCTATTAACTCTATTTCGAACCATGTGGGAGCGTTATTCGCCAGATAAATAAACGGGCTATACCACTGGACTCATGGAGCAGAGAGGAACAAGTTGATGTAATCGGAAGTGAGTTTCGTGAAGGTTGGTTTCGAGTCGTAACGAAACCCGATTCATAAACGTGAGGTATACCTTACTATTTACGTTTATAATGATGTTTTAAGCTATCTCTAATCATTTGAAGTTGATTAGTATGAGTTTCATTGAGTTTGATTAAGGTTTAAAAACATGAAACTATGGAGGTAGTCCGGTTGGAGAAGATGAAGCCAACTGGCGGATGGCGCTCGCTGGGCTCAGCTGCTGGATGAGTATTCAGCAAAAATTATTGTTTCGTTATATAGTTTCTTTGGGATTGTATCGTTAAGCTAGTTATGTTTTAATGATTGAAATATGACACGAGATTGTTATTTGGGCAATGTTTTGATCAGGTTGACTGTGTAAACGTTTTGCAAGGATGTATGCTCAACGTAAAATACTTAGAGGTGAGTAAAATGTGATTTTGTAAACCGAGCATTTAGACAAAATAACGTTTTAAAAGATATTTAAACGTTTTAAAAGATATTTAAACGTTTTAAAAGATGTTTTGAAAGTAACGTTGTCATTGAACGACGTTGTTTACGTATAAAGATGTTTTGATCAAATAAAGATGAACCGAAACAGAATAACGAAATTATGTGATATGGGTGGTTGTAGCTACCCGTATGTTTGGATGACAAGTAGTAGTTAACTACATGTATCCTTATTGTTAACATAATTTATTTGTCGTTTTTAATAAATTATGTGATAATTGATTGGTAAAGGCTTCGGGCATGAGTGGTTGTAGCTACTCATGTTCAGTTGTGTATTTTGCGATAAAGTACATATTTTTTTAATTAATTATATACGTTGATATAATTATTTTTATTGATATTTGAATTATGCATTATAAGGAGTATGCCTTAGTTTTGCATAAGAGGCCTGGATTTGACTACGGGTAGATGTAAGTGTTCGTAGATATGTGTTGAGACCTAGTGTGAACAACTAGGTGGAAAGTGCTAGCCAATGTTTGATGTTCTGACCATGTTGGGTCGGGATAGTTGCGGGGAATTCCAGACCTCCTTTGCAACACGTGGTATTAGGACGTATGTCTCATGCTGGAGTGATGTTTTGACCATGTTGGGTCAATTGCAACAATCACGTGAGAGTAGGGAGGTGTATTCAGATGACACACCGTGGCACCCTCCTTAATGACAATGCAACGTTGTGCTGAGTCGGAGTAGTGAAAGTATGCATTTCGGGATCGATGCGTATAATAATATGCGAAATGTGCGAGTAGCGAACGAGGTAGTAGTCCTTAGGGCATATGTAAGACCCTTATGAAATGATTGACGTCGATGGACCAGATAAATTGTATACTTAGGACATCGATGGACTGGATAAGGTAAATACTTAGGGCACGATGGACCCTAGTATAATGAAAGTTATATGCATTGAGTTGGAATTGATTATGTGATTAGATTAATTTCATATTCATTTACATGTATAATGTGATATTGGAGGTTGCGGGTATGGTTTGGGTTAGTAAGATGACATATTTATATGAAACGTTTTCATAGTCTTTGTTAATAAATTATTGCCTCACCAGCTTTAGCTGATACTCTTTTTCAAAATGTGTATTTTGCTCGTAGGTGACTTTAGACGGGATTACCCGGGGTAGCTTGATGTCCCCATTGTTTATTGCCAAATGATTAATGTTCAACATCTTTATAATGTGAGTCTTAACGTAACGAATGGTTTGATTAATGAAATAGTTTTATGAACTGCTAATCACGTTTTATTAACGTTTTCTGTTGTATTACTTCTAATTATGTATAAAAAGTTTTTGTTAAACGTGATTTTTAAAAACCAGGTCGTTACAGTTAATACCCAATTAAATGTTGTATTAGGGGGTTTCCTTAAACTTTATATAAGTTAAAATTTGTTTATGAATTGGGGTGTTATAGTTATTGCATTAGAGCTTTAGATTGGTCCTATAGGAAACTTGGATCTAAGTTGACATGTGATATTGGGTAGAATTATGAGAAAGAATAGTTTGCCTTAGATATGCTTTAGGGTTCTTTTTTATTTCGCGTTCGTTATTCTTTTCACCGCTCGTCTATACTCTGTTTTATTACCATTATGTATAACTTTAATATGATAATTAAAAATCATATTCGAATAATACAATGACATTCCAAGTATTGAAGATTTATTATTTAAATTTTGTTGGACCTAAGTTTTTGAACCACCATACTAATAATAGCAAGTGACAAGTTAACCATGGATCTCTGTAAATGATAACTAAATTTGAAATGAAACTTTTCAAAGATACTAAAAGCAGTTAACAGGTTTTTGAAGAGAGTTGGGTTTTACAAAACTATAATCTAATACAAAGCCAATTTAAAACCGAAGAAATCTAGAAAAAGGGAAAACAATGAAGGTGATAGATGTTGTAAAAGATGTGTGTTGAAATGAGAAATGAGCGTGGTATTTATAAGCAAACCAAGAACCCACCAAACCAACCCACCCCAGGTCGACGGTAGTGACCCCCGTTCGACGATGTGGTCAGGTGAGGTGGGTCTGGTTCTGCGATTTCAGATCTTTGATGCATTATTCTCGGTCAAATGGGTAAGTAATGGCTCGCAATTGCATGAGACGTTTTGGATAGCTTCTCTATGTCTCTTGAAGTGTCTTAAACAATGCTAGAATGTTTAATGATATATAGGTTGGGTTTTGGTGTATGTTGATAGCTTAACCGTAAATCCATTACATACCAGGTTAGGACTAGGGTTTATTGGGAAACAGGGGTTTAGGCGGGTTTAGGCTATTTTGGGTGAAATGTTTGGTGAATTTGAGGTGTTTGGGATGGTGTAAGGGTATGGAGTGGAAGTGGATACGTTCAGTGGAGTTTTGGTGAGATTAAGGGTTTTGGTTGATATAAACCGGGATTTCGTTTATTTTTGGAAGGTAGGGTTTAGTGGAGTTTTGAGTGAAGGAAGTATCTTCTAATAAAACTGTCAAGACATCCCAAAGCTTGTTTTAAACTAGGGGCTTCTTCAGATTTATAGACGTATAAGTAGTAAGCTCGTATAATGCATGGCCATGTATGTCTTCAAGGTAAGTCAATTGTTTCATGATAAGTAATGTCTAGGTTTTCTGAGTATAACATAGTCTCTAGAAGGTGTTCTGGATGTAGCAACCATAGTCTTTATGTAATCTTCACCATTTTCCTCAATTCCGATTCCTTTTACATGTTTCTTCACACTTTTCCCTATCTATCACTTTCCAAGGTCTAAAACTAATAAGTTACACAAAACAATGGTTTTCATGTCTTATTGAGTAGTTTAGATGGTGAAATACTAAGAATGTGGTTCATAAATCATATATTAATATGTCCGTTTTGTGACATATCAAATAAGCTCACCTATTTAAATACGATGTCTAGGCAAGATATAAGGCAGAGTCTTATACTCTTAATGAGGTTGGTTTTTAATAAGCTTTGACCTGACCACCCTCACCCTCTAACGTGGTCATGTTAAAATAGAGTTACCAAAAGGATTTGATATACAATTTCAAATCCCTTAATTAACAAATTCCTTCTATTTCAAACCATAAGATGTCCACTCAACTCCAAATCATGAAGAACCTTAACGCCGGTGCGACCCGAAACTACGGAAAAAGATATCCGAAAGTGTCAACAAAGCTCTTGTAGAACTACTTCCTGGTTTTTCTTTCTAATTGTCAAGGCACCCCACCAATTTAGAAAGTGATGATACTATAAATGAGATTTTTTTGGTTAGGACGATTTCAGCAAGAACGCCCTTTAACGTTTAGTTGAACCTCCACTCCTCGCGATATTGGATCACCTATATGCCTCAGAAAAAAAAAAATCCTAGTTACTATCTTCGCTCACACTAATTAACTGTAATACTAACTACTACTACTTGCTAAACTATTCTACGACAAAAATAAAATTACAAAGAAAATTCTATAGAGAGAAATTACAGATAGAAAGAGAGAAAGAGAGAATTGTGAAATGAGGGGGGTGTTGAATGGAGGAAATGAGGCTTGTATTTATAGCCAAATGAAGACGCAACAAACCACCAACATCACTACATGCCGTCGAGGGTTGTGGTAGTCGACGACTGTGGTGGTCGCCAGTGTTCGGTTGTTGTTGTTGCTCTTTTTGGCGCGTTTTAGGTGCGTTTTCATTTTCCGGTGGCTCATCTTCAGTGTGCTTTTGTGCGAAATGTATTTGCCCATTTTCCTAGGTCCTTTAAAGTGTCCTGGTAAATGCTAGAAGGTGTGATGTAAGCTCCGGTGAGGGTTTGTGGTTTAACCTCAATTCCATTATTTTAACAGTTTGGAATCTGGTTTAGCGGAGAATTGACAGGGTAAGTGTTTTGAAGTGATAAAGGTGAAATGTGATGGGTAATTTTGGTAATGTGAGTTTTCGGTATGTAATCGTATAAGTTCGACTGGCGTTTGAGGTTTGAGGGTTTTATGTGTGTTTGGGAAAGTGGAGGTTGAGTGGATAAAGTGTGTTCTTCTGGCATTATCGAGACCTTTCAAATTTGCTTGACCTATGGATTTTTTGTACACTTTCCGGTTGTCGGATACATCTTTTGTTCTCTAAACGTTTTTTTATAAGCTTGTACCATGCACAATTCTTCATATCTTTGAGAAATCTTTTTCCGTACTTGATAAGTGTTTTGTATAGGTCTTCTGATGCTATTGAGTCTTCGTATAGTCTTCTGGAAGTGTCTTGTCAAATTCTTCATGCAAACTTCACTGATTTAGTGCCACCTCAGTCATTTTTAAGCTCTTTTATGCATCTTTTACACTTTTATCCCTTTTGAGGGTGCGATTCTCTAAAACGTCATAAAACAATGGAAATATATCAATTCTGCTTAATTTATATGTCGTAAAGTCATGTATGTTATGTAAAATATGTGCTAAAATGTGTGTTATTAGGAAGATATCAATTAGTAGGGTCTGTTGAGGTTTTGGTGGATGAAGTGGCTTCAAGTTTTCAAAACAACCCAAGGCTTTTCTTGCTCCATGGAATTTATATGGCTAACCACAGCTACATCATAATCCTAGGCGATTGAAAGGTAAGCCTGTATCATGCATCCCCATGCATGTTTTCAAAGTCCATGCATGATAAGTGATAAGTAGGTCTTTTAGTTATCTAAACTTCAAAAACATAAATGCCTTGTCAAAGAGTAAATTGGTTAGAGGACTTCCTGAGTTGACCTACTCCAAAGACAAAGTCTGCTCAACTTGTGTTTTTGGAAAGCAAACCAAGACTCAATTTCCTTCCAAGATGCTACATTCAATTGATGAACCTCTATTTATGTTACACATGGATCTGTTTGGTCCAATTGGAATTGGGAGTCAAGGTGGAAAGAAATACACTCTTGTGATTGTTATTGAATTTACAAGATTCACTTGGGTCATATTTCTAAGAGCTAAAAGTGATGCAGCTGAGGAAATTATCAGTCTTATCAAGAGAGAGCAGAGACAGAAGAACACCCTTGTCAAGCAAATGAGAAGTGACCATGGAACTGATTTCAAGAATTCAATATTAATTAATTTCTGTGATCAACTGGGGATAGTTCAAAACTTTGCATCAGTTCGAACACCTCAACAAAATGGTGTTGCAGAGAGAAGAAACAGAACTTTAATTGAAGCTGCAAGAACAATGTTGTGCTATGGAAATATGAAGATAAAATTTTGGGCTGAGGCTGTGAACACTGCATGTTTCACTCAAAACAGATCCATCATTGTGAAAAGACATGGGAAAACTGCATATGAAATGTACCACAACAAAGTTCCCTCAATCCATTATTTTCACATTTTTGGAAGTCACTGCTATATTCTTAATCAAAGGGATTTGTTGTGCAAAATGGCTCCTAAGGCTTGGGTCATATTTCTAAGAGCTAAAAGTGATGCAGCTGAGGAAATTATCAGTCTTATCAAGAGAGAGCAGAGACAGAAGAACACCCTTGTCAAGCAAATGAGAAGTGACCATGGAACTGATTTCAAGAATTCAGTATTAATTAATTTCTGTGATCAACTGGGGATAGTTCAAAACTTTGCATCAGTTCGAACACCTCAACAAAATGGTGTTGCAGAGAGAAGAAACATAACTTTAATTGAAGCTGCAAGAACAATGTTGTGCTATGGAAATATGAAGATAAAATTTTGGGCTGAGGCTGTGAACACTGCATGTTTCACTCAAAACAGATCCATCATTGTGAAAAGACATGGGAAAACTGCATATGAAATGTACCACAACAAAGTTCCCTCAATCCATTATTTTCACATTTTTGGAAGTCACTGCTATATTCTTAATCAAAGGGATTTGTTGTGCAAAATGGCTCCTAAGGCTGATGAAGGATTGTTTGTTGGATACTCTAGTATCTCTAAAGCATTTAGAGTTTATAATGAACGTAGGAAAGTTGTGGAAGAGAGTATCAATGTCACTTTTGATGATACCACTCAGTCTGACAGAGATGAACTGACCTCACACACTGATATAGTGACAATCAACCAGTTATGTGATGAACTTCTAGTAACAACATTTGAAGCTGACTCCTCCCCTGCTGCAGGTCAAAATGAAGAAGTAATTCATCAAAATCAAGAGTCTGAGAGTGAAACTGATGAACCTAGTTCAAAGAGTGTTCCTGAAATTGAAACAAATGTTTCTAATGAAATTGATGAAACTCAGACTGAACTCTCTCAGTCTGACCACACTCAGATCCACAACACTCCGACTGATGAAATTCATGCTGATGTTACTCAGTCTCAAGCTGATGAAGCTCAACAAAGTGAGTCAGGAAACATCAAGACTCTCAAGGGACATCCACTATCATCTGTCATTGGTTCCTTAAATGAAGGAGTCAAAACCAGACACAAGAATGCCACAACTAATTTCTGCTTCTACACGAATTTCTTGAGTCTGATGGAACCAAAGAAGGTTGAAGAAGCTCTCTTAGATGAAGATTGGATTGATGGTATGCAAGAAGAATTAGGAGAGTTCATAAGAAACAATGTGTGGACCAAGGTTCCTCGTCCCCTGTTCAAGACAATCATTGGACTTAAATGGATATTTAGAAATAAATATGACAAAGATGGGGTGGTGATTAGGAATAAAGCAAGATTGGTGGCTCAGGGATACAAGCAGGAAGAGGGCATTGATTATGATGAAACCTTTGCTCCAGTGGCCAGAATTGAAGCGATTCGTTTGTTCTTAGCTTATGCAGCCTTCAAAGACTTTTTGGTATACCAAATGGACGTGAAAAGTGCTCTTTTGAATGGTGACCTAGAGGAAGAAGTCTATGTCAAACAACCTCCAGGTTTTGTTGACGCTAGCTTTCCTGATCATGTTTTTAAATTAAACAAGCCTTATATGGTCTCAAACAAGCTCCTAGAGCTTGGTATGATACTCTATCTGACATTCTTCTTAAAAAATCAGTTTCAAAGAGGATCAATTGACAAAACACTTTTTATCAAAAAGGAAAAAGGACATGTGATATTGGTACAAATATATGTTGATGACATTATATTTGGATCCACAAATGAAAAGTTGTGTACATGGTTTTCAAATCTCATGTGTAGTGAATACAGAATGAGTATGATGGGGGAACTTACGTTTTTTCTTGGTCTTCAAGTAGAACAAAAGAAAGATGGGATTTATATAAATCAAAGCAAATATGTACATGATTTAATAAAGAAATTTGGTTTTGAATCATGTCCTGATATGAAAACACCCATGAGTACCTCTGATAAGTTGCATAAGGACAAAACTGGCAAGTGAGTCTGTCAAGCCACTTACAGAGGTATGATTGTGTTGGGAAAAACAATGATCTTTCCCAAGATTAATAAATCTGTTAATCAAAGTCTGAGTCTGAGTGACATGAGTCTGAGTGACTCAGTCTGAGTGACATGAGTCTGAGTGACTCAGTCTGACTAACTCAGACTCATGAGAGAAGTCAGGCGTGATTTAAGGCAGTCTAGTTAGTCAATATCTTTTATATGTTTAAAAGATCTTTTTAGATTGATCCTTATCAAACTCACTATAATTGTGTATAAATAGTGAGTTTGAGTTTTGTAATTGTTACACCTTTTACTGAAATATAACTGTGTGTTATTTTCATTGTTTCTTTATTATAATTCCGCTATAATAATTACTGAAACTGAGTAATCAATCGATAAATAACTATTAACGTTTAAATACTTGTTTGTGATTGATTTGCCATTGTTTGAGATCTTAGTGAGACCTAACAACTGGTGTCAGAGCAAATAAGATTTATATTTTAATAAATTTATTAATCTTAAACGATCAATACTTAGAATCTCAAAACAATGTCATCATCTTCTAATATAACTACAATGGCTGGAAAAGGAATTCCTGTATTCAATGGTCATAACTTTGCCCATTGGAAGCTTAAAGCTGAATGGCATTTATCAGGAATCCATGAAGAAATGATTAGAATCATAACTGAAGGACCCATAATTCCAGGCAAGATAATTGATGAAGTCAAAGAAGGTGATAAGGTTGTCCAACGTGCCAGATGGGTTCAAACTACCAAAGCTCAATGGACAGATCAAGACAAGCTGCTATATAACCTTGATCCCAAAGCCAGAAGCATTTTAGGAAATGCAGTATCTGAACAAATATTTTCAAAAATTGCTGGCTGTAAAACTGCTAAAGAACTCTGGGATACATTAATTGTGTCATATGAAGGAGTCCCAGTAGTGAAAGAACAACGACTGAACAGTCTCATAAGAAATTATGAAAACTTCTACATGAAAGAAAAGGAGACTTTGGCTGAAGTTCACACAAGATTTCAAATCATGTTAAATGATATGTCAGCTCTGGGAGTGACAAAAGAAGATGATGAAATCTGTAAGAAATTTGTTGACATTTTACCTAACAAATTTGAGTCTGTTATTACATCTCTTGTAGTAAGTGAGAAACTGTCCACCTACAAGCTGCCAGGACTATTTGGCTTATTGTTGAATTTTGAGGAATCTCAAGAAAGGAAGAAGATCAACCATAGGCGAACTGCAAGAGATCCAGAAGCTGCATTAGTTGTAACTAGCAAGAGGAATAAAGAAATTTATTCTAAAGCTGACTCATCTGAGTCTGAGTCACACTCAGACTCAGAGTCTGACGATGAATCAGAAGTGAAGAAACTGAAAAGTCAGCTTGCCCTCTTGACCATGAAACTTGAACAGAAGACATGGTACAAGGGAAAGAAACCTTTTGATCTGAAAAAGGTAAAATGCTTCAAATGCAACGAATATGGTCACATGGCTGCAGATTGTAAAGTGAAGAATGCTCAGACTGAGCATATGGATGAAGTTGCTGAAAGAGCTCAAAGATACAGAAACAAGTATCTTAAATATAAGAAAGGCCATAGTTCAAATTCTCAAAAACCTCAAGCTGAACAGAAAGCCTTCTTTGCTGAAGAATGGTTATATGAGGAACTATCATCTGATGAAGAGGAAGTAGAAGACAAATGTCTGATGGCGTTGGTGGAAGAAGTAACTGAAGCTGAGAAATCTGCTTCTCAGTTCGAAAAGGATCTAAAAGAAGCAGAAAGAATGAGTTGCAACTCAGACTGGAACACGTCAAAACTCTACAAGGTACATAATTTCAATTCTTATACAAATGAACAAAAACTTCAAATATTTGAGTACATTTATATAGACTTGACCATCACTTTAGAAGAACAGTCTGAACTCAAACATAAAATCAAAGATCTTGAAAACAATTTAAAGATTAAAGATGATAAAATTATGGAATTAGAAAGCTACAAAGTTCTTTCAAATGCTCAGACTGAAGCTTATAATGATCTTGCAAAAGAAAATCATAAGTTTAGAGAGGAAACTGAGCACTATAAAAGAATTTGTAAATCTTGGTGTATTTCATCTTTAAAAAATGAAGATTGTTTGAGCAGACAGGTACCCAAACAAGTGCAAGCAGTGTTGGGTGAAGGGTTTAGTTTGAAGAAATATATGACGGAAGAGGAAGAAGAAGCTGAAAAGGCTGAAAGGGAAAAAATTATTTTTAAACCAGAAATTCTTCCAAATACTTTCACTTATGTGAAAGGAGATAAAATAATGATGTCAAATGCATTTGTTAAACCTGTAATTTCTCAAGTTTTGAATAAAAATGATCTTTTGCCTTCATCTTCTTCTAAATCTGACTGTGTTGCTTCATCTATATCTTATATTCAGAAACTGACTCCCTTGAATAAAGTTTCTTCCAAAGTTGTGAGCAAACCAAAGGGTCAGGCTCCAGTCAGTTCCAAAGGCTACAACAAAAGTTATGAATCAAAAACAATTGATAAATTAGGAAACCAATTACTGGAACTGACCAACATTGTAAAAACTTTAGTCAGGGATAAATCACCAAATCAAGCAAGGTCCAAATCTCCTCATAAGAGAAATTGCTATAACTGTGGTGAAAAAGGGCATGAAGCTGTATCTTGTAAACTGTTAACTAGGTCCAGACTTAAAAACCCTTATGCTCAAAAGTCAGTTTCATCAAAACATTGGTCATCTTCACATCAGTCAAAGTCATCAAAATCCAGATATGTCTCATCAAAATCAGATTCATCCTCAAGAAACATCTCTCCACCAAAGACTCCTCATGTACAATCTTCCAAAATTAAGTCAGTCCCATCCAGAGTCAGTCTTAAAAATATTCCTTGCAAATATTGTGGTGTCATAGGTCACTATTCTGTTAATTGCATGAATGAGATCAACAAATGGAATTATACAAATCCCAAAACTGATTGCAAAATTGAATCTACACCTAAACCTCTTTCAGTTCATGGATCCACTCTAAAGTGGGTACCCAAAAGGAACTAATTTCTTTCTTTTTCATGTGCAGGACTCTACAAAATGGTATTTAGACAGTGGAGCATCAAGGCACATGACAGGAATGAAGTCCTTTCTACAGGACTATAAGGAAGAAGATGGACCTCAAGTTAGATATGGTGACAATGGAGTATCAATGACTAGGGGATATGGAAAGATTCATGCTGGAGCTGTTACATTCAAGAGAGTTGCATATGTGGAGGGGTTGCAACATAATTTACTCAGTGTGAGTCAAATTACTGATGAAGATCATGAAGTCAGATTCAGGAAACAAGCTGACATAATCTATAGTGCCAAGGGCAAACCATTGTTGCTAGCCAAGAGAGAAAGAGATGTGTTCTGCCTAGATCTGGGTACAGGTAATGATGAAGCTGAGACATGTCTGTTCACAGAAACAAAGGAAGAATTGAATTGGTTATGGCATAGAAGGTTATCTCACTTAAACTTCAAGAACATTAATGCCTTATCCAAAAGCAAGTTAGTCAGAGGGCTGCCAGACCTGACTTACACCAAAGACAAAGTATGCTCAGCTTGTGTTCTTGGAAAGCAAACGAAGTCTCAATTTCCATCCAAAATGCTACACTCCATTGATGAACCCCTGTTCATGCTACACGTGGATCTCTTTGGACCAATTAGAATTGAAAGCAAAGGAGGGAAGAAGTACACACTGGTCATTGTTGATGAGTTTACTCGATTCACTTGGGTAATATTCTTAAGAGCCAAAAGTGATGCTGCAGAGGAGATTATCAGTTTGATAAAAAGGGAACAGCGCCAGAAAAACACCCTTGTTCGTCAGATGAGAAGTGATCATGGAACTGAGTTCAAAAACTCAGTCTTAATTGATTTTTGTGATCAATTAGGCATAGTGCAAAACTTTGCCTCAGTCCGAACTCCACAACAAAATGGAGTAGCAGAGAGAAGGAACATAACATTAATTGAAGCTGCCAGAACAATGTTGTGTTATGGAAATATGAAGATAAAATTTTGGGCTGAAGCTGTGAACATTGCTTGTTTTACACAGAACAAATCAATTATTGTAAAGAGACATGGCAAAACCGCATATGAATTATATCACAACAAAGTGCCTTCCATTCATTACTTTCATATTTTTGGAAGTAAGTGTTATATTCTCAATCAAAGGGACTTGTTGTGCAAAATGTCTCCTAAAGCTGATGAAGGATTGTTTGTTGGATACTCTAGCGTGGCTAAGGCATTTAGAGTGTATAATGAAAGAAGGAAAGTAGTAGAAGAAAGAATAAATGTCACTTTTGATGATACTACTCAGTCTGACAAAGATGAATCATCGTCACAGACTGATCTAGTCACTATCAACAAACTTTGTGATGAATTATTAGTAACTTCGTTTGAATCTGACAATCAGACTGAAGATCAAGATGCAGAAACTGCTATTCAACATCAAGAATCAGAAAGTGAAGTTGATGAACTAAAGAATTGGAAAACTTGGAATCAACGGGCACTGATGATACTCAGCCTGAGACAGCTCAGACTGATCAAGGTCAGCTTCAAACAATTCAGACTGATAGAGGTCAGACCGAAGAAGAAGAAATTTCTAATACTAGCTCAGGCAACATCAAGACTGTCAAAGGCCATCCTATCTCCTTTGTCATTGGATCCTTAACTGAGGGTGTGAAAACCAGAAGAAAGAATGCCACATCAAATTTCTGTTTTTATACAAATTTCTTGAGTTTAATGGAACCAAAGACAGTTGAACAAGCTCTATTAGATGAAGACTGGGTTGAGGGCATGCAAGAGGAGCTCGGTGAATTCATAAGAAATAATGTCTGGACAAAGGTCCCACGTCCTCTGCGTAAGACCATTATTGGCCTTAAATGGATATTCAGAAACAAATTTGATCAGGATGGAGTAGTGATCAGAAATAAGGCCAGACTGGTGGCACAGGGTTACAAACAGGAAGAAGGAATTGACTATGATGAAACATTTGCTCCAGTGGCCAGAATTGAAGCTATCAGATTGTTCCTAGCATATGCAGCCTTCAAGGACTTCTTGGTTTATCAAATGGATGTAAAGAGTGCCTTTCTAAATGGAGATCTGCAGGAGGAAGTCTATGTGAAACAACCTCCAGGTTTTGTTGACCCCAATTTTCCTGATCATGTTTATAAGTTGAATAAAGCATTATATGGTCTCAAACAAGCTCTTAGAGCTTGGTATGAAACTTTGTCTGAATTTCTCATTAAAAATGATTTTAAAAGGGGTTCAATTGATAAAACTTTGTTCATAAAAAGGGAAAATGGTCATGTTATTTTGGTTCAAATATATGTGGATGACATTATATTTGGCTCCACAAATGACAGACTCTGCACTTGGTTTTCAGAACTCATGTGTAGTGAATACAAAATGAGTATGATAGGGGAACTAAATTTCTTTTTGGGTCTGCAAGTAGAACAAAAGGAAGATGGAATTTTTATAAACCAAAGCAAATATGTCCATGATTTAGTCAAGAAATTTGGTTTTGCAACGAGTTCTGAAATGAAAACACCTATGAGTACCTCTGACAAATTGCACAAAGACTCATCTGGCAAGTCAGTCTGTCAAGCTACTTATAGAGGAATGATTGGTTCATTACTCTATCTGACTGCTAGCAGACCTGACATCATGTTCTCTACCTGTCTGTGTGCACGTTATCAGGCTGATCCTAAGGAATCTCATCTTAAAGGTGTTAAGAGGATTTTCAGATATCTTAAGGGTACACCAAACCTTGGTTTATGGTATCCTAAAGATTCTGGTTTTGAACTAATTGGGTACTCAGATGCAGATTATGCAGGTTGTAAGCTTGACAGAAAGAGCACTTCAGGAGGATGTCAGCTCCTAGGAGGCAAGCTGGTTAGTTGGTCTAGCAAGAAACAAAACTCAGTCGCCACTTCCACAACTGAAGCTGAGTATGTGGCTGCAGGAAGCTGTTGTGCACAATTGCTTTGGATGCAACATCAATTGGCTGATCTTGACATCAACATTCAAAACACACCCATCATGTGTGACAACAAGAGTGCTATCCAAATCACTGAGAATCCAGTATTCCACTCCAGGACCAAACACATTGAAATCAGGCATCATTTCATTCGAGACTGTGTGGAGAAAGGGAAGGTCAGACTGGAGTTTGTGGTAACCAATGATCAACTGGCAGACATATTCACCAAACCTCTGAGTGAGGAAAGGTTCTTCTATTTGTTAGGAGAACTTGGCATGTTAAATCCTTAGTTCTGTCAATCTCAAATTTCAAACTGACCACTATGTCAGTCTGAACATTTTCAGTCTGACTAAAAAGTCAGCTTCAAGAGTCTTAGTCTGTACAGTCCTCAGACTCAATGTATTCTTAGAACATATTGTTTTATATTTTTTTTTTATATCTTCTGTATCTTTTCAATTAATCATTAGATAGTTTTTTTTAAAATCTTTATTTGGTCAAGTCCTGTCATTCGGTGCCACTTGTAATTTTCTAGGGGTCTAACTTGTCATTTTCCTAAATTAGTTACAAATTTCACTATATTAGTTCAAATCTAACAGAATTTCAAAACTTTTAAACCTAGATTTTCTTCTTCCTAATTCTTTGCTTATTTTTTTTTTCTCATGGCTAACCCAAATCTGATGCTTCATGTTACTTCAAGAATGATCCCAGGTGCCGATTTTCAACAAAGGGTTCAAATTAAGGATAATAATCGAGTGGCAACTGCTGAAATTCCCGCCAATCGACGAAACAGGGGTTTTGAGCAACTGATTCAGTTTATGAAAGCTCATCCCCTCTATGGCGCCTTTTTCTGTGCAAACACAATGTGTCCTCCCGTTCTATGTGAATGGTGGTACACCTGCACTGCTAATGCTGACAGAACAGCTCTCTCTGGCGCATACAATAATGGGCGTTCAACAATTGTTATCACTGAAGAAACCATTCGGCGTGCATTACTCCTTCCAACACTTGCTGAAGCTGGCGAAGGAGGGTTTCAGACCAGACGAAGCAAACAACAAGCCAGGGAAGAAGCCTTTCCCCTCATTGGTCAGACTGAAACCCAAGGAGTCATTAAATACAGTCTTTTTACTGGAAAGTGGAAATTCTTGTTTTCCATGATAACAAGATGCCTGGGGGGTAAATCGGGAAGTTTGGATCAGATGAATGAGTTTGAAACTCATCTATTCCACGCTATGGTAACGGGTAGACGCATCTCATTCTCACAGCTTTATTTTGATGAGATTATTTCCTTAGCCCTTAAACCCAAACGACCGAATGATGTTCCATTTATTCGTGTCCTTTCACTCAGTTTTGAGGAGGCTCTCGGCAAAGAAACTTATGATCAGCTTGATCACCGATTTTATACTTGTGAACTGCCCAGGCTGACTCCAAAAATGTTTACATATATCAATATCACTGAGACTGAAGCTCCACTTACCCCTGTGATGCTTGAATGGATTGCAAATCCGTTCATTGATCAGGAACCAACTGAGTCTGACTCCTCAGACTCAGATGTCCAAGCTGATAGAATTGACGGAGGGCCTGAGGGAAATATCCCTGCTGCAGATGCTGAGGTGGACTTGGGTAGGGCTGGGCCAAATGATGCGGACCAAGGTATGATTATTCCTCTTACTCTACCTCAGTCTGAGAGTTTCCCCTCTCAGTCTGAGCAGTCCATTCCACCTCTTGATGTACTGGCTACACAAGCGACCAACCTGATGGACTCACCAAGTTCATTTGATAAAGCTCTCACATCTAGCCCCACAACAAATCAGGCACTAATGGACTCACTTTTCCATGAGGCTGAGAGTACTACACTCCCCTCCAGTGCTACAGTTCAGACCAGTCTCTCTCTGCTAGAGCATGAGCTGGATCTGACTGCCATGACTACCCAAAGCCACATTAAGGTAGTAAACTTGGAGAAACACATTGCTGCTACCACACTGTCACATGTGGCAAGCAGTGAAGAAAATGTCTCACTCCTAGACATACCTGTACTCAGTATGGGACCACCCCCCTCAGCTTCAGAGCCTATTCCAACGGCCATTTTCACCAGTTCTGTGCTGGTTCACGATAAGGTACCACCTTCAAATCTCTTACACTCTCTATCACTAGTCGCCAATGCCTTACTCCCCAAACTGGGTGAGGTACAGACTTCATATTCTATGGCTTATGATCATTCTCCTAAATCACAGGGAGGGAGTGAGGTTGTGCCACCTGTTACATCCACACCTGTTACTACTTCAGTCTGAGGTTGCCTTGACTGTTCCTGTGCTGTTACAAGCTCTTAAGGACATGTCAGCTCAGTTTGATGACAGACTGAAGGCAATGCAGACTGAGGTTCATGCTTTAAGAACACAGAATGCAGAGGAGCTGACAAATTTGAAGGAAGTGGTGTTGAAACTGACCTCTGAAGTCAGTATGATCAGGAAGGGAAAGGCTATTGCAGAGGGCTCTCAGCTTCAGGGGGAGAAAATAGCTGATGAAACTTATGAATCTGAGATCCCCAAGCAGCAGTTGAAAAGGAAAAGAAAAGAAGGGGAGAAAAGGTACTATAAGATTACCAGGCTCAACACGAAAACTGGTCAGTCTGAAGTACACTATGAAACTGAATGGAGTATCAATTCTGGGGATGAAGAAGTGATGGAAGATCTTAATGTGATGAAAAGCAAAGCTGGGTATAAAAGTGACCCAGAACAGACTGAAGCAAGTGCAAGGGATACAATGGAGAAAACTCAAACTGAAGCTGATAAAGAAGCCAAAAAGAGACAAACTGATGCCGAAGCTGAAAAATTGGCTAAACTCCAGAGGTATGCTCAAAGTGCTGGAATGACTGTGGAGCAATACAGAGAGTATGTGAAGGGCTTATACAAAGAGAAATTTGACTTCAATCCATATGATCAGTCTGAAAAAGCTGCTGAAGAGTTTGAAGCTGAAATGCAAGCTGAAGAAGAGCTGGCCATTGAAGAAGAACAGATGAGGGTTGAAGCTGATGCCCAAATGGCGAAACTGGTCCTCAAAGAAGAAGCTAGGGTTGACTACATTGCAACAAACTTCACCATGAGAAAGCTTAAACACAAGATTCATCACTTAGATTGTACAAGTCATGGTGGAACTGGCCTTCTACTCACATGCTTACATAAAGGTGGATCTTTCAGAGTTGGATTGTCAAGAATGCACACCATGGGAGTAGAAGAATGGAAAGACATAGCAAATTTGAGCTACAATTTAACTGACACAGCTCAAAGTCAAGCAATAAGAAGAGAAGCTATCTTCAACATGAATGCAGCTCACATGCTGAAGCTAGTGGATGATGAAGATTACAGAGCTTTCTGCACCAAGCACAATGTGAAAGTCAGATCTAAATCTTTGAGTCTTGAAGCCAGTAACATGCATCCTGTTCCTAAAGAGATTGTGTTTCAAGACCGAACTTATGTTGAGACTGAGAAGCATACAGGTTTATGTTATACAGATTGTGGGGGAGAAGAATGTTTTCAACCTAAGGACAGACTCACCACGACCTCTATTCATCACTGTATAGCTCTGCTAAGTGAATGTGAGTCTCCTCAATGTCTTCCATTCAGAATGAGGCTGATCAGCTGGCTGTTCAACAATCTTAGAAGAATTGAAGAAATTGGAACATTGTCAGACAAGGTGGAGCTAATAAAGAAGGAATATCAGCTGCACTTTCACAAATCTGATGCTGAAATGAAGATATTAATGGATTGGAAGAAAGATAGGTTGAGATGGATGAGGGAAAGAGATCAACCTTTGCCGTTTGAGACTTCATTGAAAAGAAAGAAGAGAACTTTGAAGAAAAGGAAGTAAACTGACTGGTGCTTATTTTGTTCACAAACAATGTTTTGCTTGAAGATTTTTTGTTTGTGTTTATTTTGCTGCATCTTTTGTAATAGACTTTGGTTGAAACAGATAAGGGGAGATTGTTGGGAAAAACAATGATCTTTCCCAAGATTAATAAATCTGTTAATCAAAGTCTGAGTCTGAGTGACTCAGTCTGAGTGACATGAGTCTGAGTGACTCAGTCTGACTAACTCAGACTCATGAGAGAAGTCAGGCGTGATTTAAGGCAGTCTAGTTAGTCAATATCTTTTATATGTTTAAAAGATCTTTTTAGATTGATCCTTATCAAACTCACTATAATTGTGTATAAATAGTGAGTTTGAGTTTTGTAATTGTTACACCTTTTACTGAAATATAACTGTGTGTTATTTTCATTGTTTCTTTATTATAATTCCGCTATAATAATTACTGAAACTGAGTAATCAATCGATAAATAACTATTAACGTTTAAATACTTGTTTGTGATTGATTTGCCATTGTTTGAGATCTTAGTGAGACCTAACAGATTGGTTCTCTACTTTACTTGACTGCTAGTAGACCTGACATCATGTTTTCAACTTGCTTATGTGCACGTTATCAAGCTGATCCAAAGGAATCTTATCTCAAAGCTGTAAAACGGATTTTCAGATATCTTAAGGGTACTCCAAATCTTAGCCTATGGTACCCTACAGATTCTGGTTTTGAACTAATTGGATACACAGATGCAAATTATGCAGGTTGTAGATTGGACAGAAAAAGTACTTCAGGAGGTTGTCAGCTGCAGGGAGGAAAGCTAGTCAACTGGTCGAGCAAAAAGCAAAATTCAGTAGCTACCTCTATAGCTGAAGCTGAGTATATGGCTGCAGTGAGCTGTTGTGCTCAGTTTCTATGGATGCAACATCAATTGGCTGATCTTGACATCAAGATTCAAAACACTCCAATCCTGTGTGACAACAAAAGTGCCATACAAATCACCGAGAATCCCGTATTTCACTCCAGGACAAAACATATTGAAATAAGACACCATTTTGTTCGAGACTGTGTTGAGAAAGGCAAGGTCAGACTAGAGTTTGTGGCCACACACGATCAACTGACAGATATCTTCGCGAAACCTCTGAGTGAGGATAGGTTTTTCTATTTGTTAGGAGAACTAGGAATGTTAAATCCTTGAAATTTAACAAAGAATCACTATTCAGTCTGACCTTTTGGTCAGATTGAGAAATCTCAGTCTCACCTTGTGCTTAGACTGAATGTACTCTTAGTAAATATTAGTTATTAGTTTTTTTTTTTCTTCTTTTTTTCTTCACGTTTTTTATTTATTTTAGTTTTAGTATTTTCTTTGGTCATTTAATTTTTTTTAAAACAAATAACAATTTTTTCTTTTAGGGGTCAGTTTCACATATTATTCAAACTTAGGGGTCATAAATGTTAGTAGAGTCAAACTGAAGAGTCCATATAGAAAGTTACTTAACTAAGTTCCTAAGATTTAGCTCCTTTAGTTCAAATTCAATTTAATTTCAATTATTAACTTAATTTTTCTTCTTTCTAATCTTTTCTTGTGATTTCATCAATGTCGGATATGAATATGGTTCTACACATCACCCCGCGAATGATTGATGGCGCCGACTTCCATAGCAGAGTTCAAATAAAAGATAACAACAGGGTGGCCACTACAGATATTCCCGCCAATCGACAAAACAGAGGATTGAACAACTGTGTCAGTTCATGTTATCGCATCCACTCTATGGAGCATACTTCCGCGACACGGTGATGTATCCACCGGTTTTATGTGAGTTGTGGTACACGTGCAAAGAAAATGATGATCATACTGCACTCACGGGCACATATAAAGATGGGAGGCACACTCTTACAGTTACTGAGGAGACAATTAGAGCAGCACTCTTGCTTCCCACTGCCCTTGAAGCTGGTTAAGGGGGATTTCAAACCAGGCTGACCAAACAACAAACAAAGGATGAGGCATTCCCTCTCGTTGGTCAGACTATGATAAAGGGGGTGAATGAATACAAATTCTTCACTGGAAAATGGAAAATTTTGTTTTCAAGTATCACACGTTGTTTGGGGGGTAAATCAGGAAGCTTAAATCAAATGAATGAATTTGAAACACATTTATTTTACTTTATGGTCACTGGTAGACGAATCTCTTACTCGCAACTTTATTTTGATGAGGTTATCTCCCTAGTGGTAAAACCAAAGAGAACGAATGATGTACCTTTTATCCGAGTACTATCACTCAACTTTGAGAAAGTTCTGGGAAAGACAGCTTATGCTCAGCTTGAACAAATTTTTTATGTGTGTCCTCTTCCAGGACTAACCTCCAAATTTTTTACATACATCACAATCACTGAAGTTGAGGCAGGTTTAACACTAGTCATGCTTCAGCGGATTGATAATCCATTTATTGATCCTGAAACCACCGAGTCTGATCATTCAGACTCAGTTGGTCAAAATGAAGGAATTGACGGAAATTTGGAGGCTCATATTCCCATGGCAGATGCTGAGGTTGGGATTGGTGGGGCTGGGAAAAATGAGGATGACTCAGGTATGAATGTAATTTCTTCTCTCCCTCAGTCTGAGAGTATCCCCTCTCAGTATGAGGTACAGTCCACCTCACAACTTGATGTTCTTGCAACTCAAGTGACCAACCTATTGAACTCACCCAGTTCTTTAGAGAAAGCTCTCATAACAAGCCCCACTCAAAATCAAGCATTAATGGACTCACTTTTCCATGAGGCTGAGAGTTCTAAACTCCCCTCCAGTGTTGTAGATCAGTCTACTCTCCCTCCGCTAGAGAAGGAGGTGGAACTGACTACTGAGACTACCCAAAGCCCATCTAAAGTAGTCGGCTTGGAGAAACACATTGCTGCTGCCACACTGACACATGTGGTAAGCATTGAAGACGATATTCCACTCCTGAATATCCCTATACTTAGTATAGGACCACCCCCCTCAGTTTCAAAGCCTATTCCTAAGGCTATTTTCACTAGTTCTGTACTAGTTCACTCAAATGAACCACCAAATCTCTCTCACTCTTCTGCACGAGTCGTCAATGCCTCACTCCTCAAACTGAGTGAGGTACAGGCTTCCACTTTTATGGCCAAGGATCGCTCTCCTAGTCAACAACGGGGTTGTGAGGTTGTACCAACTGTACCCATCTCTACTGTTACCAATACATCTCAGTCTGAGGTTGTTGTGGTTGTTCCTTTGCTGTTACATGCAATTAAGGACATGTCAACTCAGTTTGATGTCAAGCTGAATGCGATGCAGGCTGAGATGAGTGCTCTGAAATGTCAAAATGTTGTGGAGTTGGAGGAATTGAAGGGGATGGTGATGAAGCTGACCTCTGAAATCAGTTTGATGAGGAAAGGGAAACAGGTAGTTGAGGCGTTTCCAAGGGGTGATCAGACTCAGGGGGAGAAAAATGTCAAGGCATCAAGTGAGTCTGAACTCCCCAAGAAAAGCTTGAAAAGAAAGAGAGGCAAGTCATCAGTTTAGGGGGAGAAAAGATACATCAAGAAGATGATATTTAATCTTAAGACTGGTCATACTGAGGATCACTATGAAACTGATTACAGTGATATCTCAAGTGAATCTGAGGAAGAAAATCAAGAGAGTGAAAATGAGGAGGAAGAAAAAGCTGAGACAGATACTGAAATGGAGAATCCAAATGCTCAAGCTGAAGGAACAACAAATGAATCAAATGAAGATCTGACAGAAGCTGAAAAACTGTCAAAGCTGCAAAGATACGCATACAATGCTGGGATGTCAGTTGAGAGATACAAGGATTACATCAAAGGTCTGTACTTTGAAAAGTTTGAGAATAAATCCATGGAAGTACAAGACAAAAGTTATAAAGCAGCTGAGGTGCTTGAGGCTGAGTTCAAAGAGGAAGAGGAACTGGCTTTTAATGAAGAACAGAAGAGGGATGAAGCTGATAGGCAGATGGACAAGCAAGTTATGAGGGAAGAAGCCAGAGTAGATTATATTGAATCAAACTTCACCATTAGCAGGTATGGGAATAGAATCAATGATTTGGATTGTCATGATACTGGTGGAGCTGAGCTGATGCTGATATGCTACCTTAAAGGGAATCAATTCAGAGTTGGGGTGAATAGTATGCACACTTTGGGTTTGGAAGAATGGAAAAGAATTGTCAGTCTGAGCTCAAGAATCCCTAACATTGAAAATCAGCTTGTGGTGAAAAGGGAAGCAGTCTCAAATGTCAATGCTGCTCATATGTTGAAGCTGATCTCAGATGAAGACTACAGAGAATTCTGCACAGTTAACAGAGTGAGAGTTGGGGCTAAATCACTTGGATTAGAATCAAGCAATCTTCATCCAGTCCCTTCAGGTTTGATCTTTCAATAGAGAACATATATTCAGACTGACCAATATGAGGGATTGTTTTATGTTGACTGTGGGGGAGAGGAATGCTTTCAAGCAAAGGACAGTCTGAACCAGTCCTCCATTTTTCACTGCATTGCCCTGCTGAATGAATGTCAATCTGATCAATGTCTTCCATTTCACTTGAAGCTGATAAGATGGTTATTTAATAATCGAAGGAGAATTGAAGAAATGGGGACATTGGTGGACAAAGTGGAGCTGATTAAGAAAGATTATCAAATACTGTTCAACAAGTCAGATGCTGAGATGGAGAAGCTGATGGGGTGGAAAGCTGAAAGAATCGAATGGGCTAAGGAAGCATTGAAGCCTACTCCACGGGACTTACCATTGAAGCCCAAGAAAGCATCCAAAAGAAGAAAGTAATTTCTTTTTATTCACAAACTGTTTCATATTAACATGTTTTGAGTTTGTGTTTGTTTTTTATGTGTGTCATTGTAAAAGACTTTAATCTAAACAGATAGGGGGAGATTGTTGGGAAAATCAACGATTTAACCCAAGTTTATAAATCTGTGTATTAAAGTCTTAGTTTTGAGTCTGAGTGACATTTTGAGTCTGAGTGACCAAAATAAACTAAGGCATTGTGGAGCTGACTACTTAGCTCGATAATGAAACGTAAGGCACTATTTTAGGTAGGTTTGTTAGATAAAATCTTCTATCCTTTTAGAAGATTTACTAAGATTCGTACTTATCAAGCTCACTACTATTGTGTATAAATAGTGAGCTTGAATCTTGTAATCGTTGAACCTTTTGAATAGATAACTGTGTGTTATTCTCGTTACCTTGTTATTATAATTCCGCTATAATTAAACAAGAAACTGAGTGTTAATCGATTCGTGATAATTAAAGTTTAAATACTAATTTGTAATTGATTAGCTAGTATTTGGGATCTTATTGAGACCTAACAATATGTGTGGAACTATTACTAGATAGGAAAGAGTTTCAAATGGACCATTGACATTGGAGCAGGTTAATTTTGTAAAAGAATTGAACAATAACTTGCTTTCTGTCTTTCATGTATGTGATGATAAGTACACCACTACTTTTACTTCAGAATTTTTCTACATACTTAAACCTAAATATGTCATACCTCAATACATGATTGTTTTAAAGACACCAAGATGTGAGGACATGTACATTTTGGGTATGAACAATGTTATATCAAATGAATTCTCAAACTGTTTCATATCCAAAACTACTGCAAAAGAGTTTGATTTATGACACAAAAGGCTTTATCATGTAAATCGTAAAAACATGAATAAATTGGTCACATATAATCTAGTTACTGGATTACCTAAAAAGAATTTTCAATTTCTTGACCATTGTATATCTTGTTTAAAAGGTAAACAGTATAAATCAAGTTTTAAACTAGAGACTCAAACTTCAGTATAGACTGTTCTACACCTTCTACACATGGATCTATTTGGTCTAGTTAGTGTAAAGAGGCTTGGCATGAAATCTTATTGTTTAGGTATCACTAATGACTATTCAAGATTCTCATGGATCTTTTCCTTGCTCATAAACATGAAACATCTGAGATCGTTAAAGACTTTGTTGTGAAAATTGAAAATTTATGTGATAAAAAGGTGAAATTTATTAGATGTGATAATGGCACTGATTTTAAGACTGCTACCATGAATGAATTCTGTGCTCATAAGGTAATTGCTAGGCAGTATAACTCACCCATAACACCTCAACTGAATGGGGTAGCTGAAAGGAATAACATGACACTAATTGAGGGACCTAGAGCTATGTTAAGTGCATCTTCTTTACCTATTACCTTTTGGGAAGAGGCTGTGAACACTATGTCTTATGTTAACAATAGAATTCATGTGGTTAAGAGCTTAAGAAAAAACTCATATGAAGTATTATCAGGAAGAAAAACTTTTATAGGATTTTTCAAAGCTTTTGGATGTCAATGCTCTATTTTGAATACCAAAAGATCACCTAGAGAAATTTGATTCTAAGACTGATGATGGATACTTTCTTGGTTATTCTAGTTTTTCAAAAGCTTATAAGATTTATAATAGAAGAAACATTAATGTAATATTCAATTAATATACACCAAATGTTAAGAATTCAGGTGGTGCTTGGTTTTTTGATTTACATACATTTGTGAATTCTTTTAAGTGTTCCTGTCAAGAACATGTTTCAGAATAAGTGCAGGTATCTCCAGAAGATGTTGCTAATGTTGAAGACAATGATGAGTTTGAATTTGGTAATCAAGCAAATACAAGTGCAAGACCTTCACCTTTAATTCATGATTACACCCTTTCATCAGAAGATACAACATCTTTGAGTCAATATATTTCAGATAGTCAAATTGATGCAGGAATTCTTCAAGGAGAAGACATTCCAGTATCATCTGGAAATCAAGAAAATGTTGTACAAGATCAAGATATAAGTTCGGGTGAAAATCAAATGAATTCGGGTGTACAAAATGGAACAGAAGAAAACTCCGGTGAATCTAAACAACTCTGGTGCAGAAGCTAAAAATCTAAACAACTCTAGTGAAGATCAATTTAACTCTAGTGCAGAAGCTGAAAATCTAAACAACTCTATGAAGTTCAATTTAACTCTGGTGTAGAATCTGAAAATCTTTTTGATGAACCAAGCCATGAAAAACCTAGTGAAGCAACTTCTGATTCTCTATTCTTTGATGATATTGTGCCACATCAAAAAAATCTTTCTGATAATATTACTGAGGAAATAAATTCTTTTTTAAAAGTTTACAAAACACATCCTCTAAGTAATGTTATAGAGAATTTGTATCAAGAAAAGAAGAAGTAATTCTTTGGAAAATCTATGCTTGTTTTCTTGCTTTCTGTCCCAGATTGAGCCTAAGAATGTGACATTTCATTAACTATAAAAGTTGGGTAGAGGCTATGCAAGAAAGTTGCTACAGTTTAAGGTTCAGGAAGTAGGGACTTTAGTGGAAAGACCTACATATGTGAATGTTTTGGGAGTTAAATGGATTTTTAATGTTAAAAGGGATGATAGAGGAATCATAGTGTGGAATAAGTCTAGACTTGTGGTTAAGGTTTATACTCAAGAACGGGGCATAGATTATGATTATGTCTTTGCTCCAGTTGCTAGGATAGAGGCCATTAGATTATTTGTAGCATATGCTTCTTTTAAGAACTTTAAGGTGTATCAGATGGATGTTAAATCAGCCTTTTTGTATGGAGTTCTTGAAGAGACAGTGTATGTTAGTCAGCCTCCTGGTTTTCTGGATCCTCAATTACCTGATCATGTGGTCAAGTTGGACAGAGCGTTGTATGGTTTACATCAAGCTCCTAGAGCTTGGTATGACACATTGCCCAAATATTTTCTTGACCATGGATATCTTAGGGGCACTATTGATAAGACTTTATTTATTAAGGTAGTTGGCCAAGAATCAGTGTTTGTACAAGTATATGTTGATTATATCATATTTGGCTCAACTGATCATGCACTGTGCAAAGAATTTGAATTTTTAATGCATTCAAAATTTCAAATGAGCTCTATGGGAGAGATGTCTTTCTTTCTAGGATTACAAGTTAAGCAGTTCGACAATGGCATGTTTATTAATCAGTCTAAGTATGTCAAAGACATATTGACTAAATTTGGATTCACTGATTGTAAATATGCTTCCACTCCAGTTGACACTAGGGCCAAACTACATCCCGATTTAGATGGTGAGAGTGTTGATCAACATTTATATAGGTCTATGATAGGTTCTTTAATGTACCTTACTGCTAGTAGGCCTGATATAATGTTTGTAGTTTGTCTTTGTGCATGATTTCAAGTTGATCCTAAACTTTCCATTTAATTGTTGTTAAGAGAATCTTTAGATACCTTAAGGGACAACCTTCTCTAGGCCTTTGGTATCCTAAGAATTCTAGCTTTAACTGTTATGCTTACACTGGATGTCAATTTTTAGGAAATAGGCTAGTCTCTTGGCAATGCAAGAAACAGACCTCTGTTTCACAATCCTCTGCTGAAGCAGAATACATTGCTGCTGGTTCTTGTACTTCCCAGGTTTTATGGATTCAGAATCATATGCTAGACTATGGCCTTAACTTCATGAACACTCCTATATACAGAGACAATACTGCTCCAATGTTCATCACTAAGAACCTGTACAATATTTTAAGACAAAACTCATTGAGATTAGACATCACTTCATAAGAGATTGTTTTGAAAAACACTTGATTCACTTAGTTAAGATTCACACTGACCTACAATTGGCTGACCTATTCACAAAGGCATTTGATGTTACAAAATTTTAATTTTCTTGTTCAGTCAATTGGTCTTATGAATCATGATTGAGTGTTTCTTCAAAATATATTTTGTACATATCTTTTTGCATTTTGTTTTCATTTTATTTCAAACTACAAAAATAGGGGGGGAAATATGAGAAAAATCAAAAATATATTTTTTAAGTCTTGTAGTGGTTTTCTTTAAATCTGGTAATATTTTTTTTAAGTCTAGTACTTGTTTTCTTTTAAATATGGAAATATTTTTTTAAGTCTGGCACTGGTTTTCTTTTAAATCTGGTAATATTTTTTAAGTCTGGTAATGTTTGTCTTTTAAGTCTAGTAAATAGTTTTAAGTCTGGTAGTGTTTTATGTTTAACTCGAGTATTGATTTTGTATAGATAAAATCCAAAAATATGTGGATTCAATTTGTATAGATAAAATCTAAAAATATGTGAATTCGGTTTGTATAGATAAAAATCCAAAAGTATGTGAATTCAAATGCAAAATATAAAAAATATGTGAATTCAAAAGGATTTCTTTCTATTCTATTTTTAAGTTTTTGAGTCTGTTTTACAGAAAATCAAATACACAATATAAAACCCAATCAAAAACAATATAAAATTTGAAAATGTTTCACAGATTCAAAATTTCTAAGAAATGAGTCATAAACATAAATTCCAACATAATTTAACATAGTTCAGTATTAATAGGCTTTCTTGAACCAAATGTTTTCATAAATGTATATATTCTTGTATTTTGAAACCTCTAGCACCTTGTGGTTTATAAATTGCTTCAAATCTTAAATATAGATAATGGTCAAATGGGAAATCAGTTTCTGTCAAGTAGAAAAGCAAAGGAAAGATATATTTCAGTAAATTATGACATTTAAATCTATTTATCATAAAAACTATAAAGTTTTAAAGTGACTTTTAATAACTTATTGACTTTGAGATCCTTTATGCTAACTTGATAAACGAAAAAGACAGGTGAATAAGTCCAAATTCTTTAATAAACTAGTATGTTGTCCTCTTAGATCCTTGATGCTTACTTGATAAACGGCGGAGACAGGGGAATGAGTTGAACAATAGTATTAAGTTCACTTTTGAACATAAAAAACATGCATAAAATTAAAAATATCTTGAAAGAAAAAGCAGTTTATAAGGTTACAAAATCGTATTCTAGGGACTCTCAATTAAGATTGAAGATTGTTCATGTGTTCATATAAATTCTTTTGTTAAAACATGTCACAAAACTGTTGTGTTTTAATGACAATAAGGTATACATGCTATATTTAAGTAAAATATTATATTTTAATTTATTTCTACTTGACAGGAATTGAATAAGTTTGTCTTTTCTATCATGTAATTTTTAAATTATTAAAACCTGCAATTTATAAATTTTTGACACAGGTTGAATTCTAGTATAAATACAAACTTTTGCATTTTACAAAACATTTCATTTCTTTAGAAAATTTGCTCATATGAACTAATTTATGAATTACTGGAATAGAAGTTTTTGTTTTCAGAAATTAAAATTTTGCTTTTAAACAATTTTAATGTTAATTGATGTATTGGAATGATTAAATTTTGGTGTTAAGAATTTAACCCCAAAAAATTTGAATAGGTTAACTTTGAAATTTTAAATTTAATTCGGGTAATATCAATCTAGGTCGAGTCTTGATTTAATTTATGTCTGATATTGGCTTTGACTTTTTTGACTATAAGTTTAGATCGGATATTAATTTAATTTAAATCTGGTAATTAAGTTGACTGTTTTGACCAGGAGTTTAAATCGGGTTCTTTAATTTTTAGGTTGGGTTATAATTTTCATTTAATTTTAACTCTAGGACACTATTTTTTTTCGGTCGGTGTCTTTTGGTGGAAAATCAATTATAATATATTTTATTCCTAATTTCTTTTTAATACTTTTAAATTCAAATAATCTTTTTTAATTCATGCAAATTGCATCTCTTATCCGGATCAAAATTTCTAATCTCAATACATTTTCTTACCTTTTTCTTTTCATTGACAATTTCTCTTAGAGCCTTTCTATAGATTTTTAGCACCGTTTTGAATAGATTTTAGTGTTTTTCAAGCTTTTAATTATTTTTCCCCTGTTTTCTTAGTTCATTAAGGTATTCTTAGTTTTTTTTTTATCTATTTATAATGAGTATATTATTTTGATTGAATACAAATGAATGTGACTGATTTCAGATGGCTTTTTCATACAAACCTAAACATTATGTTGCTGCATTTTTGGATATGGGCCATTCTGAAGTTGATGAGGACTGGAAGCTCATTCTAGAATTTCTAATAAACTCAAATTTGAGGTTTGCTATATCATAAAGTCATGTTCTGTATAAAGATGTGCTACTTGAGTTCTGGCAGAATGGAAGGTTTGCAATGGTGAATGGTGTGAGGACTATTTCATTAACTGTCCAGTCGGAGAATGTAATCATTATTGAATATATAATAAGGAGGGTGTTACAGTTTGATGATGCTGATAGTGTTGAGAGATTGGAGCTAGAAGAGATTAAAGTTGTTTGTAGACAAGCTGGATATGAAGGTGATTTTCCAGAAAGCATGGTCAAAAAGACAAGATTCTCATTCAACTGGAGATATCTGATTCATGTTCTGGTCTGCTGCATTTCTGGAGGTTCTGGAGGATTTGATGAAATGAATCAGACGTTGGCTTCTGCCTTTGTGTGTATGATCACACAAAGGAGGTTCAATTTTTCTGGTTTCATAATGGATTGCATGCAGAGAATGGCTGAAGGAAGTTCTCAAAAGTTTCTACTATATCCAAGATTTCTTCAAATCATACTGCAATCTGAAGTTCAAGGGCTGATGTTAGAAGACCCTACTCTAAAGGATGAAAATATGAACAGGAAAATCATGAATGTCACACCCCGCTAAAGCGGAAACACGAGTTGCGAAGAGCGAGAATATCATTTCACAAGTCATAATAAAATGCAACGGTTTCATGTCATTGAAATAGGATTAAAAGTTTACAAGTTCAAAGAAACATAACCAAGTGTACTTAAGTTAACGACAAACAAATAGATAATTAAACTTTTGACAAAAATTCCCAAATAATAGACAATGAACATGGTCTTCTCCCGATTCATATCTCACGTAACCTGTCTGACCCGCCCACGCCATGTACTTCATGACTTACACTTGATATCCTGAAACATGAGATAAAGTGTCAAACTACATAAAGTAGTGAGTGAGTTACAGTTTTCAAGTTCTCGACAAAAGGTTCCGACAAGTATATATAATAAAAGGTTTCTCAAAAGAAATGAAGCGGGACATACGCTTAAAATATATATACTTTAAAGATGATCATAGACAAGTAGAACAATACTTGGAAAAAGACTAGTTGCGGATCAAGCGCAAAAAGAGTATGCGTAAATAAAGTAACTAATGATTAAAACATTGTATCAACCACTTGGCATAATATAACTGTAAGTGTTCACAATAAATCGATTAATCCTGATCGTGACAGCCCCAACCCCGCACTATCTACGAGGTACGTCTGAACTCAGTAATATGTACTTAGATTGCCATCTAAAGTAAGGAGCGATCCTCTCCTAAGTATCGATACCCATAATTACTATACGACTAAGCAAGTTAATATTGTGTAGTTGTCTAAAACGGGACACTTTGATTTAATTTAAAACTGATAGTAGGCACTTACAAACATTTTATATTTTCATCAAGGGTTAACGGAGGTGCCTAGTCAGTGGAGAGTTCGTATAATACAATCAATCATAGTTTTTGAACAAATGTCGATCGGGGGCAAGCCATAAAGTCAAAGAGTGCCGAACAAGGGCAATTAAAATAGTTTACGCATATAAGTTCATAAAACGTCCAATAGTTCATAAAATGTTCAAAGTTCATAAAGCATTTAGATCTCATGTTTCCCCAAAAAGAGTATTTAAAGACAATAAATAGTAGGGGATGTAACTCACGGATTTAGACAAATGCGAAAAGCGATCGAAAGCGTGTCGGAATCACGGAAATCCCATAGGAATACCAAGATTAAATAAGTGTAAGGATTACTTTATGTTAATATGTCATATAACATTTTATAAGTTTTAATCTTTAGTTAACTTTAAGTCTCATAAGTTAATATGTCCGAATATTGCCCAAATCGTTTATCGTTACGTTTTGTCCAAAAATTTCCAAGGTCAATATTATT
>CAJVGC010000065.1:27269565-27376299 GCA_910822075.1 Senecio squalidus | reverse complement strand
TCACCTATATGGAGAAAGTTTTTAGTATATTGGGTATGGCGGAACTGTACAAGGTTGGAAACATATAAGTTAGAGGGTGATGAACAATAGTGGTGGATATCGCTACAACAAACTAAAGGAGGAGAGTATTTTGGGTACATGGTGAGTTGGTACGAGTTTAAGGATATATTCTTTCAACAACATTGATGGTGGCTAATAGGGTGGAAAAATCCAAGATTACGCGTAAATCAAGTACTGGTTAGATGAATCGGTAACGAATTTTTAAACCACTTCCTTGGGTTGGTTAGATAGGTCAGGAAGCTTGTCGGTACTTCATTGGATCAAGCTCATAAGTTCCAGTGGGCTGTATTAGATTGGTATCCTTTGACTATGACCAATAAGTATTTTATGGACTTTATGGAGGTGGGCGGTTGTTCCTAAGCACCTAGAGTTTGAAAGGGCATATTTTCTCTCTACTAGATCGAATGACAACCAGAAGAAAATTCGGATCGATCAACCAAACCACCTCTGGACACTAATGCCTATATAGTTTTATTTCTGGATAATCGTAACGAGAATTTGACGAGTTGAAGTCAATATAATCAGGGAGGAAACCACCAACAAGGTTACCGGAGAAGGGGGGAAATTGGCATATAATTCATCTTTTGGGGCATATTTCATTTTAGAGTTTTACTACCTAAAAAAGGGGCACAAGTGGAATACATGTTGAAAAGAGCTAACAATGAGTGGAAATGGCGGGAATGTTGAAGATTACATGAAGAGTATGGTTTCTACGACCAAAAGACCGTTATGAAGACTCTGCTATAACTAAAAGACCTACTTATCACTTATCATGCATGGATGTACTTTGAAAACATGCATGGGGATGCATGATACAGGCTTACCTTTCAATCGCCTAGGATTATGAAGTAGCTATGGTTAGCCATATAAATTCCATGGAGCAAGAAAAGCCTTGGGTTGTTTTGAAAACTTGAAGCCACTTCATCCACCAAAACCTCAACAGACCCTACTAATTGATATCTTCCTAATAACACACATTTTAGCACATATTTTACATAACATACATGACTTTACGACATATAAATTAAGCGGAATTGATATATTTCCATTGTTTTATGACGTTTTAGAGAATCTCACCCTCAAAAGGGATAAAAGTGTAAAAGATGCATAAAGAGCTTAAAAATGGCTGAAGTGGCACTAAATCAGTGAAGTTTGCATGAAGAATTTGACAAGACACTTCCAGAAGACTATACGAAGACTCAATAGCATCAGAAGACCTATACAAAACACTTATCAAGTACGGAAAAAGATTTCTCAAAGATATGAAGAATTGTGCATGGTACAAGCTTATAAAAAAACGTTTAGAGAACAAAAGATGTATCCGACAACCGGAAAGTGTACAAGAAGTCCATAGGTCAAAGCAAATTTGAAAGGTCTCGGTAATGCTAGAAGAACACACTTTATCCACTCAACCTCCACTTTCCCAAACACACATAAAACCCTCAAACCTCAAACGCCAGTTGAACTTATACGATTACATCCCGAAAACTCACATTACCAAAATTACCCATCACATTTCACCTTTATCCCTTCAGAACACTTACCCTGTCAATTCTCCGCTAAACGAGATTCCAAACTGTTAAAAGAATGGAATTGAGGTTAAACCAAAAACCCTCACCGGAGCTTACATCACACCTTCTAGCATTTACCGGGACACTTTAAAGGACCTAGGAAAATGGGCAAATACATTTCGCACAAAAGCACATTGAAGATGAGCCACCGGAAAATGAAAACGCACCTAAAACGCGCCAAAAAGAGCAACAACAAGAACCGAACACTGGCGACCGCCACAGTCGCCGACTACCACAACCCTCGACGACATGTAGTGATGTTGGTGGTTTGTTGAGTCCTCATTTGGCTATAAATACAAGCCTCATTTCCTCCATTCAACACCCCCCTCATTTCACAATTCTCTCTTTCTCTCTTTCTATCTGTAATTTCTCTCTATAGAATTTTCTTTGTAATTTTTTTTTTCGTAGAATAGTTTAGCAAGTAGTAGTAGTTAGTATTACAGTTAATTAGTGTGAGCGAAGATAGTAACTAGGATTTTTTTTTTCTGAGGCGAAGTTGTGGTAATTAAAACAATAAATCACACCTTCCATTCCTTATTCTGGATGACTTCTTTCCCTTACTTATATAATTAATCTTCTTATTTGATTTTAAAATTATATTTGTTTACATGTTAGTTGCCATGCATAAGGAGTAGTAGTGTTAGTGTTTGACCTGATGTAGTCTAGTGTAACAGTGAACACCTTGGTTTTCAAAATTTAGCCTGTACAAAAACTTTTCAAATTCTTCATTAAATATAACAAAGTAGTTCAGTGGAAGTCTTTACAACATTTATAAGTCACGTGCCTCTTAAACCAAAGGGATGTGAACAACATCGTAAACCATTGTTACTTCAAAAATCTAATCAACATAGTTTAAACCTCAAAATACGTAGAGCATAATATAAACAACGTATCAGTTCAACAATCTAAGGCTACCCAAAAGCAACCCATCTCAGACGGTCTCCGTCTAAAAGCAAAGCTATCAACCTGTTCAACCTACACGAATGAAATACATGAAAAGAACAAGTGTTAGCTAAAAGCCAAGTGAGACACCGTAGGTTTATAAAACGTCTTTATCAAATCATCTTTAGTAAAACATCTTTATAGAAGAGTCTTATCAAACATCTTTATCAAAACATCATTCTCACACATCTTTATGAAAACATCTTTCCTAAACATCTTTATCAAATCATATTATTAGTTAACAAGTCATCAATAATTTTAACAACTCAATAACAATCAAACGAGAAATAAAGCAAGTAATCAAACTGACAATAAGAAGATCAAACAAATTGTCTAAGTCTAACACATCTCATATCTTAAGGCCATCTAACCATCAATCCATCTAACTTCCATCTTTCTTCTTTCATCTTTCATCATTCATATTTATCTAACACATCTCAATCCATCTAAATATACCTAGCACGCTCTCGGGCAACACATCTACACCCCCAGTTCCTCAAGGCCCTACTTTGACCAAGCAGGGGTTTCGTGAGTACCACGATAACTATTGTTCGTCCAACAATTGGGTTGCAGGTCCGTTGTTAGAACCACATCTAGTAATCATGTCTCACTACTCCGAATTCTCAATGTATAAATACATCACATGTCGTTATGGCATGGATAATCCCAGACCCAACAATCTAATTGATCCTCTCCATTGCCTAGGATGACATTATGCACGTGTGACCATTCTATAATACGACTCACGATGTGCCGTCACATGTCATCGCTTATGAAAGCACCCGAAAGCACCCGCATACACATGATATCATCAGTGTCTAGATTTCCAATAGTAGCATCTTTAGTACATCTGTAAAGGTAGTTTTGCGCTCTTCTACCCTGGCCATTATTCCATCTTTACATCTTAAGGTCGACCGCTCATTCTTAAGGTTCAATCATGCAATAATCTAACTCAGGTTAAACCGAGTCCATCTTCATCTTAGCTGGTTTAGTCATGTAATTATCTAGTCCATGACCAACCTACATCAATCCACCTCTAAACGCCTAAAACATGCAAATATCTAAAACATGCAAATATGATAAACCACAATTATCACAAATCAAACATCTAACCAAACAAGCGTATAAATCCCCAAACCGCTTGCCCACATTATTAAGGGCTAAATATCAACCAAAACAGCCCTCGATCCAACATCTACCAACATCATACAACATCAAATAAACAATCTAATATCAATCTTTACTCGTTACTCAAAATCTCGTTTTTGTCATGCATTCGGTTTTGAATACATATATACTCACCTTAGCAATCAAAAGAAAATGAATCAAAAGGACAAGCTACTGATATCTGCGGATAGAACGATCACAAATCGTTCACAAAACAGCCTCGAATAATCATGCACGATAACCTATCGAAAACGTAAAACCCTACTTTAATCAGACTCTGAAATTCAACTGAAAATATGAATCGAATTGATATAAACGAATCGGGATACAAACGATCTAAACAAAAGAATCAAAAAGATCATCAAAAATCTGTAACATCAAAGGAGTGTGTGAGGAGTTTACCTTCCGAACGATACATTCAATCACACGAATCAACGAAACCGTAAAAACTTCAGAAAATGACAACTTTTGTTCGTTTTCAGATCTCGGTTCCTTTTGTAAACTTGTAGAGAACGTCGAGTTACAGAAGACACATTGTAATCGAGCTCTAAATATCCGTCTATGATTTTATAATGATTTAACAAGACAACTCTTCATAATATGTTACGAAACCGCACCATCGAATCCTATGAACGAATTAACGAACGAATAAACGGACAATCAACACATCTAATAATCAAATGAATCTAAGAATAAAGTGAGTTTAGGAACTCATGAATTCAGAAATGAAAACTTGAATTATACCTTACACGGATCAACAATATAATCAGGGGATTGAGTAATCGAATAACGAACCTTATGCACGCGATTGCATAGCCTTCTAATCATCAATAAACACCTCCGATCTTCCTCTACAGCCTCGTGGTCGTTCCTCACTTGAAAACAGCACTATGGGGGCTAGGTTATGAAATGAAATGACAAAACCCTAAAAAAACGAATTTATATCATCAAACCTTCTTTACGCCGTAAAGGTTTCCAACTTTACGCCGTAAACACTAAATCCAGACAAACCTCAAAAATGAAAGTTGTAGATATCTTCTTCATGCTTCTGCTCCAATTTGAATCACCTCAAACGGAGCTCGTATGACGAAGTTATGGCCAAAACGGTAAAGGTATGTCAAAATCATTTTCACGAATGGTTCTCACTATCATTTTCGTAAATAACGAATGAACACCTTCAAGACCATTTCTCATTCCATACACTTGATCATTCTCCATCTAACTTTAATATCATTGACTTCATTGACCAATATCATCCTCTTACGCCGTATAACCATTCATTCCATACGCCGTATAGAAATGAATTTTCGGGTCGTTACAATTCTCTCCTCCTTAAAAAGACTCCGTCCTGGAATCATATCAAACATTAATCAAATGGGGAAATTTTGATGAAACTTCGTCCCTAGTTTTCCTCACCAAACTCTGCTCATGGGATCTTCCATTGATCCTTGATAAGTTCCACTCTTCTTAGTTTTCCCTCAATTTGGGTATCCTACTACCCAAGATAGAAATTCAGTTCCTCCAATAACCTTCTCTTCTCATAAACTCGTTTTCTTTCGAACGAAAGAATATTATTATCTTCGGGTAAACACTTACGTAGGTAACATACCTGGAAAATGTTGCGAACCCGTTCCAAAATGTTGGTACCTCAAAGCGTTAAGCTTGATCACCAACTCATTCTAAAATCTTAACTTAGCCAATTAAACGAGGATCTAACTCTCGTCTTTTCGTTTCTATTGTCAAAATGCCGCAAATGTCTCAAAAAGGATTGCGATGCATTCCTAGCGCATGTCGTTGAATGTAAACCCAAAGAGAACCGAGTACAAGACATTCCCGTAGGCAAGGATCATCCAGAGGTCTTTCCAGAGGATTTACCTGGGCTACCGCCGCATCGACAAGTGGAATTTCGAATAGACCTCGTTCCTGGCGCAACATCGGTTTCCAAGACACCGTATCGTCTGGCACCACCCGAAATGCAAGAATTGTCGAAACAACTGCAGGAACTTTTAGATCATGGTCTTATTCGTCCAAGCTCGTCCCCCTGGGGAGCCCCAATCCTTTCGTATGTGCATCGACTACCGAGAACTGAACAAGCTGACCGTCAAGAACCGATACGCACTCCCGAAAAATTGATGATATGTTCGATCAGTTGCAGGGTGCAACTTATTTCTCTAATATTGATCTCCGTTCGGGTTATCATCAGGTTCGAGTCAGTGAGACCGACATTCCTAAAACCACATTCCGAACTCGATACGGACATTACGAATTTCTCATCATGCCATTTGGTCTGACCAACGCACCAGCGGTGTTCATGGATCTAATGAAAAGGGTGTGTAGACCATATCTAGACAAATTCGGGATCGTATTCATAGACGACATCCTCATCTACTCAAGGAACAAGGAAGATCACGCGAAACATTTGAAACTCATCTTAGAACTCCTCAGAGATCAGAAACTGTACACAAAATTCTCGAAGTGCGAATCTTGGCTCCGAGAAGTACGCTTCCTTGGTCATGTGATCGACCAAGAGGGGATTCATGTTGATCCGGCAAAGATCGAAGCGATCGAGAAATGGCAAGCCCCAACGACTCCTACGGAAATCCGACAATTCCTTGGGTTGGTCGGCTATTATCGAAGGTTCATCGAAAATTTCTTGAAGATCGCTAAGCCTCTAACCGAACTCACTAAGAAGGACAAGGACTTTATTTGGGAAAAGAACAGGACGAATCCTTCCAGAAACTCAAACACCAAATTTGCCACGCACCAATTCTGTCCCTACCGGAGGGCACAAATAATTTCGTAGTGCTTTGTGATGCATCTCATCAAGGTCTTGGGTGTGTCCTTATGCAAAAGGACAAAGTCATCGCATACGCTTCGAGACAACTGAAGGTGCACGAGCAGAACTACACGACACATGAATTAGAGCTGGGAGCCGTTGTGTTCGCATTAAAAATCTGGAGACATTACTTGTACGACACTAAGTGCACGGTTTTCACGGATCACAAAACCCTTCAACATATCCTCGATCAGAAAATGCTCAACATGAGGCAACAGAGATGGATAGAACTTCTAAGCGACTACAATTGGGTAATCAAATAACACCCGGGTAAAGCAAACGTGGTAGCAGATGCCCTAAGTCGGAAGGAAGGGTAAAACCATCTCGAGTTAGAGCATTGGGAATACAGATTCAGACGAGCCTTCAAACGTAAATCGCCAGAGCTCAGCGAGAAGCGTTGAAAACCGAGAACATTAAGGACAAAACTCTACACAACCACGAGAAGGAATTCGAACTCAAATCAGACGAAATTCACTACTTCAAGGGTCGAGCGTGGATTCCGAGATCCGAAAACCTTCGCAAACTCATTTTGGACGAGGGCCACCGATCCCGATATTCTATCCATCCGGGATCCGACAAGGTGTACAAGGATCTACGAGAATACTACTGGTGGCCGGGCATGAAAAAGGATATCGCCTTGTACGTAGCTAAGTGTCTTACTTGCTCGAAGGTCAAGGCGGAATATCAGAAACCTTCAGGTCTATTGCAACAGCCGGAGATTCCCATGTAGAAGTGGGAACATATCTCTATGGACTTCATCACCAAGCTACCTCGTACGGCAAGGGGTAATGACATGATTTGGGTCATTGTGGATCGATTGACGAAATCCGCTCATTTCCTACCGGTACGAGAGAACTACTCGATGGAAAAGTTCGCTCAGGTATACATCAACGAGATCGTCTCTCGTCACGGAACACCTCTCTCCATTGTCTCCGATAGGGATAGTCGATTCACGTCGTTCTTTTGGAATGCACTTCAGAAGTCTCTCGGGACGCGACTAGACCTTAGCACCGCTTACCACCCTCAGACCGATGGTCAGAGTGAAAGGACGATTCAAACGCTTGAAGATATGCTAAGAGCGTGTGCAGTTGAATTTGGAGGAAGTTGAGATGCTCACCTTCCTTTAGTCGAGTTCTCCTATAACAAAAACTACCACGCTAGCATCAAGTGCGCACCATTCGAGGCCTTATATGGACGCAAGTGTCGGTCACCGCTCTATTGGCTAGAAGCCGGCGATCGAAAACTTATAAGGCTCGATATCGTTCAGGAAACCATTGACAAGATCACTTGCGGAAAGGCTGAAGACATCCCGTACCCGGCAGAAGAGCTATGCTGACAACCGAAGGAAACCCCTTGAGTTCCAAGTCGGCGATAGAGTTCTCCTCAAAATATCGCCATGGAAGGGAGTAATTCACTTCGGGAAGCGCGACAAGCTAAGCCCGAGGTACACCGGTCCATTCGAGGTAATAGAGCAAATCGGCCCGGTCGCGTATCGACTGCAACTTCCGCAGGCTCTTTCGAACATTCATAACGTTTTTCATGTGTCGCACTTGAAAAAGTGCTTATCTGACGAGACCATCGTCATTCCGCTCGACGAAGTCCATATCGACAAGCTCAACTTCATTGAATAACCGCTTGAGGTTGTAGAACGCGAAGTCAAACAACTCAGACAGAGTCGTGTTCCTATTGTCAAAGTTCGGTGAAATTCCAGACGGGGTCATGAATTCACGTAGGAGCGTGAGGACCAAATCCGTCAGAAGTATCCACATCTGTTCAAGGACTCTCCCTCCAGATGAGGCGAACTAAATTTCGGGACGAAAGTCTTTTCAACCCGGGGAGAATGTGACAACCGTCTAAATTTCAGGTGAAATTCGTACTCTATATCATTGAAATGTATGTTATTGTCTTTAACCGTACTTTTACCAAAAACGCGTCTGTGTCGGAATCAAAATTTGGAATCTATAAATAAGTTCAAATACCAAGAAAACACATAAGGAACTTTCCTAAGTTCATTTCGTACAAAAATCGGAAACTTTCAATTAACGAAAAGGCTTAACAGGTAACAAAAACGTAAAACGAAAAATGCTGAAAATAAGCCAGACGCCGCCCTAAGAAAACCAGGACGACGTCCTGGCGGGCAGATTCAAAATTTTGGAGCTTTTAAAGCTCAATCTCGATTGCTACAAAACTTCTCAACCACCTAGCTCGGGATTGGACACTTTTGGCCGGTGTTACAACTCCCTAGACCAACTAATACACCCTCTTTTCATTTCCTTTCATTTTTACAAAACAAAAACACACACAAACTCATTTTCTCTCTAACATGTCTCTAGTCTCTCACAAAAACATCACCATATTATACCATAAAAATCGTCCAAATAGCAAAGGAAGCAAGAAGGATTAATCCATTTCGGTCAAAAGACGTTTTCTAGACTTTTTGGAGCTTAAATCTCTTCCAAATCATTATCCAAGCATTTCATCCGGTAGAAACTTCTCTTTTTACTTTTATTACTGAAATAAGTCATTGCATGGATGATCTAACACCTAAAAAATAAGTTTTTATAAAGTTTTATAACCATTTTATACAAAAACGGGTTTATATCAAATGGTACTTAGATCTTCGTTTTTGTGGTTAAAAGTTACATATAAACTGAGAAAATGATGAATAATAAAGTTTATAGCAGTTGCATGTCGCGATCTACCGCTTAAATAACTATTTTTGCAAGAAAAACGATTTTCGGGAAAACTGCAGCGACCAGGGCGCCGTCCCCAGGACCCAGAACGGCTCACCGTGGCCCTGCATCGTTCAGGGCGCCGTCCTAAGGCCCAGAACGGCGCACTGAAGTTGCTGGAAGTTTTCCGGAAATCTTCGTTTGTCGTTAAAAACTCATCTACGCAATCTGGTTTTTCGAATCTTAATATTTGGAACTGAGTTAAATAAAAGACTTATATTTGGGATGATTTATTGACCTATTACACTTGAAACAAGCTTGGTGAAATGTATTATTTAACGTATGTATTTTGTGAGCGGGAAAGTGTGGACGTTTTGGACATAAAAATTATGGCGCGGAAGCGCTGCCCAAATTCCGTTAGACAATATAATAACACTTCAGTGAGAAACATATAACTTATCATAATAATATTGACCTTGGACATTTTTGGACAAAACGTAACGATAAACGATTTGGGCAATATTCGGACATATTAACTTATGACACTTAAAGTTAACTAAAGATTACAACTTATAAAATGTTATATGACATATTAACATAAAGTAATCCTTACACTTATTTAATCTTGGTATTCCTATAGGATTTCCGTGATTCCGAGACGCTTTCGACCGCTTTTTCGCATTTGTCTAAATCCGTGAGTTACATCCCCTACTATTTATTGTCTTTAAATACTCTTTTGGGGGAAACAATAGATCTAAATGCTTTATGAACTTTGAATATTTTATGAACTATTGGACGTTTTATGAACTTATATGCGTAAACTATTTTAATTGCCCCTGTTCTGCATTCTTTGACTTTATGGCTTGCCCCCGATCGACATTTGTTCAAAAACTATGATTGATTGTATTATACGAACTCTCCACTGACTAGGCACCTCCGTTAACCCTTGATGAAAATATAAAATGTTTGTAAGTGCCTACTATCAGTTTTAAATTAAATCAAAGTGCCCCGTTTAGACAACTACACAATATTAGCTTTCTTAGTCGTATAGTAATTATGGGTATCGATACTTAGGAGAGGATCGCTCCTTACTTTAGATGGCAATCTAAGTACATATTACTGAGTTCAGACGTACCTCGTAGATAGTGCGGGGTTGGGGCTGTCACGATCAGGATTAATCGATTTAGTGTGAACACTTATAGTTATATTATGCCAAGTGGTTGATACAATGTTTTAAAGTATATGATATTTTAAGCGTATGTCCCGCTTCATTTCTTTTGAGAAACCTTTTATTATATATACTTGTCAGAACCTTTTGTCGAGAACTTGAAAACTGTAACTCACTCACTACTTTATGTAGTTTGACACTTTATCTCATGTTTCAGGAAATCAAGTGTAAGTCATGAAGTGCATGGCGTGGGCGGATCAGACAGGTTACATGAGATATGAATCGGGAGAAGACCATGTTCATTGTATATTATTTTGGGAATTTTTGTCAAAAGTTTAATTATGTATTTGTTTGTCGTGAACTTAAGTACACTTGGTTATGTTTCTTTGAACTTGTAAACTTTTAATCCTATTTCAATGACTTGAAACCGTTGCATTTTATTATGACTTGTGAAATGATATTCTCGCTCTCCGCACCTCGTGTTTCCGCTTTAGCGGGGTGTGACATTCATGATCTTCCTGTTCATATTTTCATCCTTTAGAGTAGGGCCTTCTAACATCAGCCCTTGAACTTCAGACTGTAGTATGATTTGAAGAAATCTTGGATATAGTAGAAACTTTTTAGAACTTCCTTCAGCCATTCTCTGCATGCAATCCATTATGAAACCAGAAAAATTGAACCTCCTTTGTGTGATCATACACACAAAGGCAGAAGCCAACGTCTGATTCATTTCATCAAATCCTCCAGAACCTCCAGAAATGCAGCAGACCAGAACATGAATCAGATATCTCCAGTTGAATGAGAATCTTGTCTTTTTGACCATGATTTCTGGAAAATCACCTTCATATCCAGCTTGTCTACAAACAACTTTAATCTCTTCTAGCTCCAACCTCTCAACACTATCAGCATCATCAAACTGTAACACCCTCCTTATTACATATTCAATAATGATTAAATTCTCCGACTGGACAGTTAATGAAATAGTCCTCACACCATTCACCATTGCAAACCTTCCATTCTTCCAGACCTCAAGTAGCACATCTTTATACAGAACATGACTTTATGATATAGCAAACCTCAAATTTGAGTTTATCAGAAATTCTAGAATGAGCTTCCAGTCCTCATCAACTTCAGAATGGCCCATATCCAAAAATGCAGCAACATAATGTTTAGGTTTGTAT
Source organism: Senecio squalidus (assembly GCA_910822075.1). Taxonomy (NCBI): domain Eukaryota; kingdom Viridiplantae; phylum Streptophyta; class Magnoliopsida; order Asterales; family Asteraceae; genus Senecio; species Senecio squalidus. Next base: position 27,364,702 of record CAJVGC010000065.1, on the reverse strand, counting down.
GAAAAAGCCATCTGAAATCAGTCACATTCATTTGTATTCAATCAAGATAATATGCTCATTATAAACAGATAATAAAAACTAAGAATACCTTAATTAACTAAGAAAACAGTGGAAAAATAATTAAAAGCTTGAAAAACACTAAAATCTATTCAAAAGGGTGCTAAAAATCTATAGAAAGGCTCTAGAAGAAATCGTCAGTGAAAAGAAAAAGGTAAGAAAATGTATTGAGATTAGAAATTTTGATCCGGATAAGAGATGCAATTTGCATGAATTAAAAAAGATTATTTGAATTTAAAAGTATTAAAAAGAAATTAGGAATAAAATATATTATAATTGATTTTCCACCAAAAGACACCCGACCGAAAAAAATAGTGTCCTAGAGTTAAAATTAAATGAAAATTATAACCCGACCTAAAAATTAAAAAACCCGATTTAAACTCTTGGTCAAAACAGTCAACTTAATTACCAGATTTAAATTAAATTAATATCCGATCTAAACTTATAGTCAAAAAAAGTCAAAGCCAATATCAGACATAAATTAAATCAAGACTCGACCTAGATTGATATTACCCGAATTAAATTTAAAATTTCAAAGTTAACCTATTCAAATTTTTTGGGGTTAAATTCTTAACACCAGAATTTAATCATTCCAATACATCAGTTAACATTAAAATTGTTTAAAAGCAAAATTTTAATTTCTGAAATCAAAAACTTCTATTCCAGTAATCATAAATTAGTTCATATGAGCAAATTTTCTTAAGAGATGAAATGTTTTGTAAAATGCAAAAGCTTGTATTTATACTAGAATTTAACCTGTTTCAAAAATTTATAAATTGCAGGTTTTAATAATTTAAAAATTACATAATAGAAAAGACAAACTTATTCAATTCCTGTCAAGTAGAGATAAATTAAAATATAATATTTTACTTAAATATAGCATGTATACCTTATTGTCATTAAAACACAACAGTTTTGTGACATGTTTTAACAATAGAATTTATATGAACACATGAACAATCTCAAATCTTAATTGAGAGTCCCTAGAATATGATTTTGTAACCTTATAAACTGCTTCTTCTTTCAAGATATTTTTGATTTTATGCATGTTTTTTATGTTCAAAAGTGAACTTAATACTATTGTTCAACTCATTCCCCTGTCTCCGCCGTTTATCAAGTAAGCATCAAGGATCTAAGAGGACAACATACTAGTTTATTAAAGAATTTGGAATTATTCACCTGTCTTTTCCGTTTATCAAGTTAGCATAAAGGATCTCAAAGTCAATAAGTTATTAAAAGTCACTTTAAAACTTTATAGTTTTTATGATAAATAGATTTAAATGTCATAATTTACTGAAATATATCTTTCCTTTGCTTTTCTACTTGACAGAAACTGATTTCCCATTTGACCATTATCTATTTTTAAGATTTGAAGCAATTTATAAACCACAAGGTGCTAGAGGTTTCAAAATACAAGAATATATGCATTTATGAAAACATTTGGTTCAAGAAAGCCTATTAATACTGAACTATGTTAAATTATGTTGGAATTTATGTTTATGACTCATTTCTTAGAAATTTTGAATCTGAGAAACATTTTCAAATTTTATATGGTTTTTGATTGGTTTTTATATTTTGTATTTGATTTTCTGGAAAACAGACTCAAAAACTTAAAAATAGAATAGAAAGAAATCCTTTTGAATTCCTATATTTTTTATATTTTATATTTGAATTCACATACTTTTGGATTTTATCTATACAAACCGAATTCACATATTTTTAGATTTTATCTATACAAATTGAATCCACATATTTTTGGATTTTATCTATACAAAATCAATACCCGAGTTAAACATAAAACACTACCAGACTTAAAACTATTTACTAGACTTAAAAGACAAACATTACCAGACTTAAAAAATATTACCAGATTTAAAAGAAAACCAATGCCAGACTTAAAAAATATTTCCATATTTAAAAGAAAACAAGTACGAGACTTAAAAAAAATATTACCAGATTTAAAGAAAACCACTACAAGACTTAAAAAATATATTTTTTTATTTTTCTCATATTTCTCCCCCTCTTTTTGTAGTTTGAAATAAAATGAAAACAAAATGCAAAAGATATGTATAAAATATATTTTGAAGAAACACTCAATCATGATTCATAAGACCAATTGATTGAACAAGAAAATTAAAATCTTGTAACATCAAATGCCTTTGTGAATAGCTCAGCCAATTGTAGGTCAGTGTGAATCTTAACTAAGTGAATCAAGTGTTTTTCAAAACAATCTCTTATGAAGTGATGTCTAATCTCAATGTGTTTTGTCTTAAAATATTGTACAGGTTATTAGTGATGAACATTGGAGTAGTATTGTCTATGTATATAGGAGTGTTCATGAAGTTAAGGCCATAGTCTAGCATATGATTCTGAATCCATAAAACCTGGGAAGTACAAGAACCAGCAGCAATGTATTGTGCTTCAGTAGAGGATTGTGAAACAGGGGTCTGTTTCTTGCATTGCCAAGAGACTAGCCTATTTCCTAGAAATTGACATCCAGTGTAGGCATAAAATTTAAAGCTAGAATTCTTAGGATACCAAAGGCCTAGAGAAGGTTGTCCCTTAAGGTATCTAAAGATTCTCTTAACAACAATTAAATGGGAAAGTTTAGGATCAACTTGAAATCCAGCACAAAGACAAACTACAAACATTATATCAGGCCTACTAGCAGTAAGGTACATTAAAGAACCTATCATAGACCTATATAAATGTTGATCAACACTCTCTCCATCTAAATCAGGATGTAGTTTGGCCCTAGTGTCAACTGGAGTGGAAGCAGATTTACAATCAGTGAATCCAAATTTAGTCAATATGTCTTTGACATACTTAGACTGATTAATAAACATGCCATTGTCGAACTGCTTAACTTGTAATCCTAGAAAGAAAGACATCTCTCCCATAGAGCTCATTTGAAATTTTGAATGCATTAAAATTCAAATTCTTTGCACAGTGCATGATCAGTTGAGCCAAATATGATATAATCAACATATATTTGTACAAACACTGATTCTTGGCCAACTACCTTAATAAATAAAGTCTTATCAATAGTGCCCCTAAGATATCCATGGTCAAGAAGATATTTGGACAATGTGTCATACCAAGCTCTAGGAGCTTGATGTAAACCATACAACGCTCTATCGAACTTGACCACATGATCTGGTAATTGAGGATCCAGAAAACCAGGAGGCTGGCTAACATACACTGTCTCCTCAAGAACTCCATACAAAAAGGCTGATTTAACATCCATCTGATAGACCTTAAAGTTCTTAAAAGAAGCATATCCTACAAATAATCTAATGGCCTCTATCCTAGCAACTGGAGCAAAGACATAATCATAATCTATGCCCCGTTCTTGAGTATAAACCTTAACCACAAGTCTAGACTTATTCCACACTATGATTCCTCTATCATCCCTTTTAACATTAAAAACCCATTTAACTCCCAAAACATTCACATATGTAGGTCTTTCCACTAAAGTCCCTACTTCCTGAACCTTAAACTGTAGCAACTTTCTTGCATAGCCTCTACCCAACTTTTATAGTTAATGCAATGTCACATTCTTAGGCTCAATCTGGGACAGAAAGCAAGAAAACAAGCATAAATTTTCCAAAGCATTACTTCTTCTTGTCTTGATACAAATTTTCTATAACATTACTTAGAGGATGTGTTTTGTAAACTTTTAAAAATGAATTTATTTCCTCAGTAATATTATCAGAAAGATTTTTTTGATGTGGCACAATATCATCAAAGAATAGAGAATCAGAAGTTGCTTCACTGGGTTTTTCATGGCTTGGTTCATCAAAAAGATTTTCAGATTCTACACCAGAGTTAAATTGAACTTCATAGAGTTGTTTAGATTTTCAGCTTCTACACTAGAGTTAAATTGATCTTCACTAGAGTTGTTTAGATTTTTAGCTTCTGCACCAGAGTTGTTTAGATTCACCGGAGTTTTCTTCTATTCCATTTTGTACACCCGAATTCATTTGATTTTCACCCGAACTTATATCTTGATCTTGTACAACATTTTCTTGTTTTCCAGATGATACTGGAATGTCTTCTCCTTGAAGAATGTCTGCATCAATTTGACTATCTGAAATATATTGACTCAAAGATGTTGTATCTTCTGATGAAAGGGTGTAATCATGAATTAAAGGTGAAGGTCTTGCACTTGTAGTTGCTTGATTACCAAATTCAAACTCATCATTGTCTTCAACATTAGCAACACCTTCTGGAGATACCTGCACTTATTCCGAAACATGTTCTTGACAGGAACACTTAAAAGAATTCACAAATGTATGTAAATCAAAAAACCAAGCACCACCTGAATTCTTAACATTTGGTGTATATTAATTGAATATTACATTAATGTTTCTTCTATTATAAATCTTATAAGCTTTTGAAAAACTAGAATAACCAAGAAAGTATCCATCATCAGTCTTAGAATCAAATTTTTCTAGGTGATCTTTTGGTATTCAAAATAGAACATTGACATCCAAAAGCTTTGAAAAATCCTATAAAAGGTTTTCTTCCTGAAAATAGCTAGGTGATCTTTTGGTATTCAAAATAGAGCATTGACATCCAAAAGCTTTGAAAAATCCTATAAAAGTTTTTCTTCCTGAGAATACTTCATATGAGTTTTTTCTTAAGCTCTTAACCACATGAATTCTATTGTTAACATAACACATAGTGTTCACAGCCTCTGCCCAAAAGGTAATAGGTAAAGAAGATTCACTTAACATAGCTCTAGGTCCCTCAATTAGTGTCCTGCTTTTCCTTTCAGCTACCCCATTCAGTTGAGGTGTTCTGGGTGAGTTATACTGCCTAGCAATTACCTTATGAGCACATAATTCATTCATGGTAGCAGTCTTAAAATCAGTGCCATTATCACATCTAATAAATTTCACCTTTTTATCACATAAATTTTCAATTTTCACAACAAAGTCTTTAATGATCTCAGATGTTTCATGTTTATGAGCAAGGAAAAAGATCCATGAGAATCTTGAATAGTCATCAGTGATACCTAAACAATAAGATTTCATGCCAAGCCTCTTTACACTAACTAGACCAAATAGATCCATGTGTAGAAGGTGTAGAACAATCTATACTGAAGTTTGAGTCTCTAGTTTAAAACTTGATTTATACTGTTTACCTTTTAAACAAAAAATACAATGGTCAAGAAATTGAAAATTCTTTTTAGGTAATCCAGTAACTAGATTATATGTGACCAATTTATTCATGTTTTTACGATTTACATGATAAAGCCTTCTGTGTCATAAATCAAACTCTTTTGCAGTAGTTTTGGATATGAAGCAGTTTGAGCATTCATTTGATATAACATTGTTCATACCCAAAATGTACATGTCCTCACATCTTGGTGTCTTTAAAACAATCATGTCTTGAGGTATGACATATTCAAGTTTAAGTATGTAGAAAAATTCTGAAGTGAAAGCATTGGTGTACTTATCATCACATACATGAGAGACAGAAAGCAAGTTATTGTTCAATTCTTTTACAAAATTAACCTGCTCCAATGTCAATGGTCCATTTGAAACTCTTCACTATCTAGTGATAGTTCCACACATATTGTTAGGTCTCAATAAGATCCCAAATACTAGCTACTCAATTACAAATTAGTATTTAAACGTTAATTATCACGAATCGATTATTACTCAGTTTCTTGTTTAATTATAGCGGAATTATAATAACAAGGTAACGAGAATAACACACAGTTATCTATTCAAAAGGTTCAACGATTACAAGATTCAAGCTCACTATTTATACACAATAGTAGTGAGCTTGATAAGTACGAATCTTAGTAAATCTTCTAAAAGGATAGAATATTTTATCTAACAAATCTACCTAAAATAGTGCCTTACGTTTCATTATGGAAGCTCCACAATGCCTTAGTTTATTTTGGTCACTCAGAATCAAAATGTCACTCAGACTCAAAACTAAGACTTTAATACACAGATTTATAAACTTGGGTTAAATCGTTGATTTTCCCAACAATCTCCCCCTATCTGTTTAGATTAAAGTCTTTTACAATGACACACATCAAAAAAAAAAAAAACACAAACTTAAAACATGTTGATATCGCTCATTTATACGAGTATTTCATAGCGATATTTGTTATGTTTGGAGTTCAAAACGTAATGGATAGGCCCCGTATTGCTTATATTTTGTGTAAAGTTTGTTTTATAGGTTTCTAGTTATGTTTGGAGTCAAAGGAGGCAATTTGGGACCAAAAGAGGCTAAGAAAAACAAATCGGGAAGCAAAACGTCTAGTTGCCTTGGTCATTTCCTCTAATTGCTCCGCAACTGGTTGACAAGAAGTTTATGGTGGCTACTGAATATGATTTGCGGCGCAACATGCTTGACTTGCGGCGCAAGTAAGCAATATACTGGCTTGAGGATTTGAAAGCCTTGCGGCGCAAGAGATGTGCTTGCGGTGCAAGAAGGCTGCTGGCAGTTACAATTCAGTTTCTTTAATGCTAATTTTGTGGGAACCCAAGAGTTTTAGTGGAGCAATTACAAAAACACGAATTTCTGGACAGAAACATCATCATTATCATTCACATCTCAGTTTTAATCATCAATTTTTGCAAGGAGGTTTAAGGAAATTTTCATAATCGTAATTTCAAGTTTGAACAATCGGTTACTTTCATTTCTACTTTGTCATTTTGGATATACTTGGAACCTATTTTCTATAGTTTGGTATTGAACTTTTATCCATTTCATATTACAATTGACTCATGTCTTTTATTTATTTGATTAGTTTCGTTACAATTATGAGTAGCTAATTTCTTTAAACGTTTGCTTGGATTTGTGATCGTTTATGTGTTAGATTTTGGGTGTGAAAGTCGATTGATGTGTAGAGGTTAATTGGGGATCCGTTTGGGTTGTTATTTTAATTATATTGTTAAGATTGTTTATACTTTTATTTGGTAAACTAAAAACGGGTATTCGAGAGGAATCCGTAATTTTTACTAAAATAAGAACGAATTAATCAGCCGGTCTTTAGTTGATTAAGAGTTAGCGGTATTCGAGAGGAATCGCTAACAACAATCTAAACAAGTAAGTAATAACACAAACGCTAGTTAATAAATTAAGAGAAATCGGTTTATTAGTTAGTAAGCTATTCGAGAGGAAGCTTATAGGTTAATTCTAACACATCGGCTTGGAACTTTATGCACAATTACTTGAGGTGTTAACTATATTCGAGAGGAATAGTTGCATGGTTAGGTAGTGGAGAAATCCAATATTCGAGAGGAACTTAGGATTTTATATTAGAAGTTTTTCGACATTTTCATACCTAAGAGATAACACACATTCGTAAACGGTCCAAGCAAGCGTCTTTTATCCATATTTGAATCAGAAAAGTATTTTTGTCATTAGTATAATCAAGTCTTCTTAGGACCAAACCCAATTGTTACTTGTTACGTGTTATTATAAAACTAAATATCCCAATTATAAATAGTCCCTGTGTTCGATCCCGATATTTACCAATACTATTTTACAACCGATAAGGGTACACTGCCCGTGTAGTAATCTAGTAAAAGTTAATTTTCGGAAAACTAGATTTCGCACATCAAGTTTTTGGCGCCGCTGCTTGTCTTCCTGACCCCTTCTCATTCACTTAAGCCCATTGGAGAACTAGAGGCGAAGAAAAAGGCCATAGGTCTTTCCCGTCAACAAAATAGAAATTGATCCTCACTCTAACGAAGACTCAAATCCCGTTATGATCGTTCACTTCAAAGAAAATTTAAATATATATCTATATTATTTGAAGTGAACAAAAGTGAGAGGAAAAGAAAAAGATGTAGACTAACCAAATGATTCTCAAAAGAAAGAAGTACTCAAACGAAGAAAAATGCTTAGTGATATTTTAAGGGTTCCCCCGAAAGTAAGGCGATATGGGGGTCGGCCGTAAAGGCTGATCGCTTCAACTTCGGTTGGAGAGTGAGGGAAAAAGGGTGGTTATTTAGACATATCTAAACTAGGGGATGAATTAGGAGTTAACATTAGAAAATTGCGGTTTTTGTTTACTTAAGTAATTTAGTAGCTTTAGATGTTCGTAGTAGGTTTTACGATCTTGCAATTTCACGCATATTTTTAATTACTAACACCGGAATTTAGTTAAACGTTTGAGCCCGTGATTCCTTATCTTTTCTTAAGTTGTATGTTTTGTAAATTTTGTAGTAGTCTCGAGTCGGATTTGCTTAGGGACAAGCAAATGTTTAAGTATGGGGGGTTTGATATCGCTCATTTATACGAGTATTTCATAGCGATATTTGTTATGTTTAGAGTTCAAAACGTAATGGATAGGCCCCGTATTGCTTATATTTTGTGTAAAGTTTGTTTTACAGGTTTCTAGTTATGTTTGGAGTCAAAGGAGGCAATTTGGGACCAAAAGAGGCTAAGAAAAACAAGTCGAGAAGCAAAACGTCTAGTTGCCTTGGTCATTTCCACTAATTGCTCCGCAACTGGTTGACAAGAAGTTTATGGTGGCTACTGAATATGATTTGCGGCGCAACATGCTTGACTTGCGGCGCAAGTAAGCAATATACTGGCTCGAGGATTTGAAGGCCTTGCGGCGCAAGAGATGTGCTTGCGGCGCAAGAAGGCTGCTGGCAGTTACAATTCAGTTTCTTTAATGCTTATTATGTGGGAACCCAAGAGTTTTAGTGGAGCTATTACAAAAACACGAATTTCTGGACAGAAACATCATCATTATTATTCACATCTCAGTTTTAATCATCAATTTTTGCAAGGAGGTTTAAGGCAATTTTCATAATCGTAATTTCAAGTTTGAACAATCGGTTACTTTCATTTCTACTTTGTCATTTTGGATATACTTGGAACCTATTTTCTATAGTTTAGTATTGAACTTTTATCCATTTCATATTACAATTGACTCATGTCTTTTATTTATTTGATTAGTTTCGTTACAATTATGAGTAGCTAATTTCTTTAAACGTTTGCTTGGATTTGTGATCGTTTATGTGTTAGATTTTGGGTGTGAAAGTCGATTGATGTGTAGAGGTTAATTGGGGATCCGTTTGGGTTGTTATTTTAATTATATTGTTAAGATTGTTTATACTTTTATTTGGTAAACTAAAAACGGGTATTCGAGAGGAATCCGTAATTTTTACTAAAATAAGAACGAATTAATCGGCCTGTCTTTAGTTGATGAAGAGTTAGCGGTATTCGAGAGGAATCGCTAACAACAATCTAAACAAGTAAGTAATAACACAAACGCTAGTTAATAAATTAAGAGAAATCGGTTTATTAGTTAGTAAGCTATTCGAGAGGAAGCTTATAGGTTAATTCTCACACATCGGCTTGGAACTTTATGCACAATTACTTGAGGTGTTAACTATATTCGAGAGGAATAGTTGCATGGTTAGGTAATTGGAGAAACCCAGTATTCGAGAGGAACTTAGGATTTTATATTAGAAGTTTTTCGACATTTTCATACCTAAGAGATAACACACATTCGTAAAGGGTCCAAGCAAGCGTCTTTTATCCATATTTGAATCAGAAAAGTATTTTTGTCATTAGTATAATCAAGTCTTCTTAAGACCAAACCCAATTGTTACTTGTTACGTGTTATTATAAAACTAAATTTCCCAATTATAAATAGTCCCTGTGTTCGAACCCGATATTTACCAATACTATTTTACAACCGATAAGGGTACACTGCCCGTGTAGTAATCTAGTAAAATTTATTTTCGGAAAACTAGATTTCGCACATCAAGTTTTTGGCGCCGCTGCCGGGGATTTGATTTAGTTGGAATTTAGTTTTTATTTGATTACTTGTTTGGATAATTTTCACGGGTGTTTGTTTGTTGTGTTGTGATTTTCAGGTATTGATAGTGGATGTTTACGAGGTCCCAAGGGAAGCAAGTAAACAACCCTCTTTCTGACCCGAAAAGACTTTTGAGAAAACGAGGTTTAGGAGCAGTTGCCTATAGTGAGAAAGAATCTTCCGAAGAGGAAGTTGAATTAGTTTTTGAAGAAGAAATGTCAGAAAACGGAGACGAAAACGGAGCTGTTATTCAACCCGACCCATTTGATCAGCCAATGATAAACCGAAACCGAACGGTACCATTGACTCGGGGTTCAGCGATTATCCAGCCAAACGTGGGGGATAACTTTTCAGTTAAGGGACATCACCACAAGATGATCCAAGAGAATGCCTTTGACGGAAATTCCAAAGCTGATCCACACAAGCATATTGCTACTTTTACCGATATATTCAAAATGTTTAAATATGGAGAAGGTTTAGAGGAAGGAGTAATGCTTAGTTTATTCCCATCGTCACTTAGAGGAGAAGCAAGGACGTGGTTTTATGAGTTAGAACCGGAGTCGATCGAGACTTGGGAGGAGATGCGTGAGGCATTTGTGACCCGTTTCTTTCCACCTATCTTGGGAAGGAAACTGTTGAACCAAATCAGGAGCTTCTTTCAGTTTGATAATGAGACAACAACCGATGCTTGGATTAGGCTCAAAGACTTGCTACGTAATTGTCATGGGCACGGTTTGGATAGAGAACAAATTATTGACATTTTCTATCACGGGTTAGACAACCGGTCTCAACACGATCTCGACTTAGCGGGTGGAGGAAATTTCCTCTACAAATCACCAAATGATGCTCATAGGATGATGGAGGACCAAGTGCAAGCATTAATGGCAAGGGACCGAGTGAGTAAAAATAGAAAAGTACGGTGGTCGGTAAATCAAGTGGAGGAATCGAGTGGTAGTAGTAGTGGAAAAAGTGAAATAGTGAACGAGATAAAGTCCTTGGGTGATGAGATGAAGAATCGGATGGGGCGTTTGGAGAAAGATGTCCATTTGGTTAGAAATGGATGCGGAAAGTGTGGAGGACCTCACTACACGGACGATTGTGAGCCAAAAACCGAGGAAGCAAACTATGCCAACTTCGGGTACCAAAACCGAGGAAATAGTGGGTATGGAAATCAGAACCGGGGTAGTAGGAATGAGGGGTGTTTTCAACCCAACCAGTCGAAACCGAGAGAGGAAATTGAAGAATCGAGTTTCACGGACATGATGAAGGATTCCGTGTACTCCCAAAAGGCAACAAACGATTTGTTAGCAAGCTCAATGAAGGGATTTAGCGAAAAATGGGAACAAAATCAACGAAATACTCAGGCAAACATGAAGGATTTAGAGCGGAAATTTAAAAGGTTAAACGAGAAATTTTCAAGTCGACCAACGGGTCAAATGCCGAGTTCAACCCAACCTAACCCGAGACAAAATCAGAATAATAATGGCGGGTCATCTAGCCAAGGGTCAAAATATGTGCACCCTAACAATCGGGATGAACATGTGAATGCCATCGAGACTAGGTCAGGATTTAAGTATGGGGGAAATCGAGAAACCGTGCTGAACAAGAAAAAAACGGAAGGAACAGCTGAAACTGACCTGTTGCGCCGCAACAGGGATGACTTGCGCCGCAACTCAACTTCAGTAGCTGACCCAATTGTTGACGAACCTCCACTTGCGCCGCAACACACTCCACTTGCGCCGCAACTGGGACAAATGCAGAACATGGAACCCGTTGACAGTGATTCTGACGAAGAGGAGGAGATTGAGATGGAAACTCGACCTGGAAAGGAACCCATGGATCAAAACAAAGAAGAAGAGAAGAAAATGGAAGCAAAGGGGGCATACAAGCCGAGGATCCCATATCCACAAAGGCTTAGAAAGGAGAAAAAAAGGGAACAATACGGGAAGTTCATCGAACTAATGAAAACTGTTAAAATTAACGTCCCTTTAGTTGATCTCATTGCAGGTATGCCCAACTATACCAAGTTCATGAAGGAGTTAGCAAGCGGAGAAGGAGAACATATGGAGAAGATAACGGCATTTCTTAATGCCGAATGCTCAGCTATTGTGAAGAAATCAATTCCACCCAAGCTTGAAGACCCAGGAAGTTTCTTACTAACTTGCACATTTAATAATGATTATACTTGTAGTGCATTAGCGGATCTCGGGGCAAGCATTAATTTAATGCCTAATTCGGTTTACACTAAACTTTCCTCGGGTGCTTTAACACCAACCCGCATGAGCATAAGATTGGCCGATCGATCTTATCAATACCCATTGGGTGTTGCGGAAAATATGCTCATACGGGTTGGAGATTTTGCATATCCGGTAGACTTTGTGATTCTTGAGATGGAAGAGGATGAAAAAGTTCCTCTCATCTTAGGAAGACCATTTTTAAATACTGCGGATACCATCATCCGTGTGAGGGATACGGAAATTTCATTGGGTTTGGGTAATGAACGGGCTACATTTTCTTGGAACCAAGCTATGAAACATTCTTACTGTACTGATGAATCTTGCTTTAGAACTGATGTCATAGATGATGCAGATTATGATCTAGATTGGGAAGGAATCCTAGAGGACGAGGAGGAGATGGAAATGATGAATGCGATTGAGAAGAATGATGAAGAGGAAGAAGCAAGTGAAGCGAAGGAATTGGTGATAGAAAATGACATGAGGATCAAAACATCGTTAGAAGATCCTCCCAAGGATTTGGAGCTAAAACAACTACCCCATCACCTTGAATACGCGCTTTTAGAGGGTAATGCTAGTCTTCCTATTATCATATCGTCTTCACTTTTGGAAGACGAGAAACTTAAATTGCTAACAGTCCTTAAAAGCCATAAAAAGGCTTTCGCTTGGCGCATCTCGGATATCCCGGGTATAAGTTCGGATTTCTGCAAACACAAAATAAATTTTTTGGATGATATAAAAGTCGTTGTCCAACGACAACGGAGACTAAACCTGAACATGCAAGATGTGGTCAAGATGGAAGTGGTCAAACTTTTGGATGCAACTAGAAGGAAGGGGGGATGACCGTTGTGCTTAATGAGAAGAATGAATTGGTTCCAACTAGAACAGTGACTGGATGGAGGGTATGCATCGATTATACGAAGTTAAATGCAGCGACGAGAAAGGATCATTTTCCGTTGCCATTCATGGACCAAATGATAGAGAGGTTGGCTGAAAATGAATTTTACTGTTTTCTAGATGGCTTTTCGGGTTATTTCCAAATTCCGATAGACCCCGAGGACCACGAAAAGACAACCTTCACTTGTCCATTTGGGACTTTTGCTTATAGGAGGATGCCATTCGGACTGTGTAATGCACCGGGTACATTTCAGAGGTGCATGATGGTGATATTTCAGGACATGGTCGAGAATTCTATGGAGGTGTTTATGGACGATTTCTCAGTTTATGGTAGTTCATTTGATGGGTGTTTAGAGAGTTTGGATCGTATGCTTGCACGATGTGAGGAAACTAACTTGGTACTGAATTGGGAAAAGTGCCATTTTATGGTGAAGGAAGGGATTGTGTTGGGGCACAAGATATCAAAAGGCGGGATTGAGGTTGATAGAGCAAAAATCGAGGTGATATCGAAATTGCCACCACCAACAAATGAGAAGGGGGTTAGTAGCTTTCTAGGGCATGCGGGTTTTTATAGGCGATTCATTAAGGACTTTTCAAAGATCACTAGGCCTATGACTAGATTGCTAGAGAAGGACACGAAGTTTGAATTTTCGAAGGAGTGTGTAGAGGCATTTGAATTATTGAAGGAAAGATTGACGAATACACCGATTTTGGTATCACCGAATTGGGATTTACCATTCGAGTTGATGTGTGATGCTAGTAATTTTGCGGTAGGGGTTGTATTGGGACAAAGAATTGAGAAACATTTTAGGCCTATTTATTTTGCAAGCAAAACGTTAAATGAGGCTCAACAAAATTGTACTACTACCGAGAAGGAATTACTAGTTGTGGTGTTTGCATTTGACAAATTTCGATCCTACTTGGTATTGAGTAAAACGGTGGTTTTTACGGACCACTCGGCCTTGAAGTTTCTATTTTCCAAGTTAGATGCTAAACCGAGACTGATTCGGTGGATTATGTTGTTGCAAGAGTTCGATGTTGAAATCCAAGATAAAAGGGGGCGAGAAAATGTGGCGGCGGATCACTTGAGTCGTTTAGAGAACCCGGATCTTGGTGAGTTAGGAGAAGGAGAAATAAGAGATTAATTTCTGGGAGAACAATCGGCGTTTGTTGGGAAAGTTAGTTGAGAAAGTGTACCATGGTTTGCGGACATAGCAAATTATTTGGTAGGAGGGATTATTAATCGGGACTTGAGCTATCAACAAAGAAGGAAGCTATTTTCGGATGTAAAATATTAGTTTTGGGAGAAACCTCATTTGTTCCAAGTGTGTGCGGATGGAATGATTAGAAGGTGTGTGCACGGAAGCGAAACAAGGAAGATTTTAGATGAGTGCCACCATGGACCCACGGGAGGGAATTATGGGCCAATGATCACGGGGAAGAAAGTTTTTGATGCTGGATTTTATTGGCCAACGATCTTCAAAGAGGCACAAACCTTGGTACGCACATGTGATTAATGTCAACGGCAAGGCACTATAACGAGGAGGGATGAAATGCCGCAGCAAGGCATCCAAGTGTGTGAAGTGTTCGACATATGGGGAATAGATTTCATGGGGCCATTCAAACCGTCGAATAGGAATATGTACATCTTGGTGGCGGTAGACTACGTGTCCAAATGGGTCGAAGCAAAAGCACTACCCACCAATAATTCAGCCGTTGTTATTGATTTTTTGAAAAGTCTCTTTTGCAGGTTTGGGATGCCGAAAGCATTGATTAGCGACCGAGGGACTCATTTTGCAAATGCTAGTATGGAGAAGGTGCTTAAGCGGTATGGAGTGCAACACAGATTTTCGACTTCCTACCATCCCCAAACGAGTGGGCAAGTTGAGAACACGAATCGAGCTATAAAGAGGATTTTGGAGAAAACGGTGCATAACAATCCCGTGCTTTGGTCAAGAAAATTGGAAGATGCATTGTGGGCTTTCCGGACTGCATTCAAAACACCAATTGGTACAACCCCGTTTCGCTTACTTTATGGTAAAAATTGTCATTTACCCATGCAGATTGAGCATAAAGTGTATTGGGCACTAAAAGAATGTAGCACGGATTTGTTGGAAAGTGGAGAAACTAGATTTCTACAATTGCATGAGTTAGACGAACTAAGGTGGAATGCATACGAAAACTCGAGCTTATACAAGGCAAGG
Source organism: Senecio squalidus (assembly GCA_910822075.1). Lineage (NCBI taxonomy): Eukaryota > Viridiplantae > Streptophyta > Magnoliopsida > Asterales > Asteraceae > Senecio > Senecio squalidus. The sequence continues at coordinate 27,349,502 of CAJVGC010000065.1, read as the reverse complement.
ACAAAGGCAATGCACGATTTAAAGATCCGAAGGAAGGAATTTAAAGAAGGAGACAAAGTCCTATTATTCCAATCGAAATATAAGTTCAAAGCTCCTAAGTTAAAATCCAAATGGACGGGACCGTATGTGGTGAAACGAGTTTTTTTTCTCAACGGGATATTTGGAGCTTACAAGAGATGATGGAGAATCATTAATAGTAAACGGGCAACGGGTGAAAGTTTATTGTGAAGAGGATGAGGAGAACGGAATGACAATGGAGGATGGGTTCCACCCGTTCTAAGTTCTAGGCACAACGAGGAGTCAAGCTAGTGACTCGAGGAAAAAACGAGCACCTTCAGATTAAACCCCGGTTTGTTGTATCAATTGTATTTTATTTTATTTTCTTTTGATTTTTCTTGCTGTTTTTAGTTGTCTTAAGTAAATTAGGAGTAAGCGAGTTCAAGGGTTTAAGTAATTTAGGAGCAAAACGGAAAAACCTGCTGAAACACTCTTCTTGCGCCGCAATCCTTGACATTTGCGCCGCAACTCAACTTCAGTAGCGGCAAGAAATTTTGTGTCAAAGGGTTTGCGCCACAAGTATATACATTTGCGCCACAAGTAGTAGCACCAGTAAAAAAAAAAAAAAAAAAAAAAAAAAAGATTTTAGTTTATTAAAACCCTTACAACCGACCCCCATTTTCTTTTCTCACATTACCTAGCGGCGCAAACACACACATACACTAGCAAGGAAATTTGATTCTACTCTAATCTTTTATCAATTCAAATCAATTAACGACATGGGAAGATCGGTATGTGAATTCATTAAGCTTAATTTCTTAATTCTAGTTTAATTAGGATTTATAAATTGAAATCGATTTGGGGAAAATGTTAGGTTAGGTTTCTTTAGTCTTAAATTAGTTAATTAGGTTAAGGAATAACATGATTTCGTTTAGCTTTAGTGTTTTTAGTATTTGGATTACTTAGTTTCGGGTTAAACAAATCGTTGCGGGAAACAAAAGAAAAAGCTCCACTTGCGCCGCAAGAGGGGCCATTTGCGGCGCAAGCCAACTTCAGTACCTGACTTTATTAAAAAAAAAAAAAAAAATTTGTTTTGTTTTGTTTCTTTTAGTCTAACAGTTTGTGGTTTGTTTTGTTTGTGTTGTTGTATTATTTTGTAGGGTAAACGCCAGGCATTTGAGGAACCCGAAGTTGAAGAAACATCTGTGGTTCATCGGGTAGCAAGACCACATGTTCCATCAGCTGCATCTATGGTAATGAGGCCCGAGACACACCCTTGGCTCAGGTGGCCAGGAAGCAATGCAAATGAGAAAATCCGGTTAAACAATAATTTGGCATCGCTTCAAGAAAAGGCTGTTTGGCCCGCAAAGTTTTTGGATTGGGATATGATCGAGAGTTTGAGGATTACTGAAGAGCTTAACTCTTACCTCATGACACAGTGTGTAGAAGATTATGGAGCCCCACCTTTTGAGGTTGCTGTGTGGAAGAAGGGATTTAGTGTTCGAGAGAATAGTTATAGGGAGATGTGTCTTGAATTTTACTCGAGTTTGACAGTCGACCCGGTACCCGGAAATGGTAATGAAGTTTATGGTGCGAAACTCATCAAGTTCCGGTTGGGGGGAAAATATCATGAAGTAAGCATACCCCAATTCGGGTTTTTGGCTGGGTTATTTACTGAAGAGGAGTATAGGGATAGCTATCATATGGGAGGATACGTGGTAAAGGGAAGCTGGAGCTAGAACGATGTAAGAGAGGATAAAAATGATGTTTGGTTTGAGTTATCCGGATTGAGGCCACACTCGACTACCAACAAGGCGAAAAGCATCACGGACCCGATATTGAGATTGATTCAAAAAGAAATTTCAAACTCATTCTTTCAACGATATCAACATCAGGACAAGGTCTACATTGATGACCTTTGGCTGTTGCATTTTTTCGCTAAGAGGGACCCGAAACAATTTTAGAATGCGCCTTGGGCATTAGCGCAATATATGAATGAGAAGGGGTCAGGAAGACAAGCAGCGGGGCCAATGGTTTGTGGCCATTTCATTACTAGGATAGCGAAAAATCTTGGTGTGATGACGGCCGCGGGGATTAGACAGTGTAGTCCACCGGTGGGTCGGAAAGTGATATCGATGACTGATTTGTTTCGAGCTGAAATTGTGACGGAAAATGGGTTGTTTGTTGGACATGTGCAGGTCGAGGAGAATGTAAGAGACGAGGAATAGAATGAAGAAGATACGGGGAACGAAGACACCGAGGGGGCATAACCACCACTACCACCTAGCCCTTTTGAGTTCCAGCCGATGATGGAGGAAGTATATCGAATCGGGAGGCAAGTGGACGATTCGAGGAGCGACTGGTCCCACATGAGGAGGGAGGCGGATCGGACTAGACGGGAAATTAACCGATTGGGGGAATACACCCGTTACCACATGGAAAGGTACCAGTCAGCGTGGGACTATCTAACAGAGCAACATTACCATCCGAATGTCCCGGGCTCCTCGAGTGGGTGGACTGAGTATAACCCACCATCGTTTTACGCCCCTCTACCTCCTCCCGACGACGAAGAATGAAGAGAAGGAAGCCGTTTGTTGGCTTGTTTGTTATTGTACTATTTGACGTTGAACTATTTTACTTTCCGTTTTTGTTGGTTGTGTTTGGAACAATTTTTACTTTTATTTGTTTAGGATGTTTAAATTGTGCTAATTAACGTGTTTGTTTTTGTGATGTGTACCATAACAAGTTTGGCATTAAGTTCAGCACGTGCGGAGTAGAGATCGGAAATCATGCAACATCAACGCAACTCGCACGGTTTTCTTTTCTTTCTTTATTTTATTTTTGTATTTTTATTTTTTATTTTAATTTCCCTTAGTTTAGTTAGTTTTCTTTTGATGGAACACATTAGGGACAATGTGTTGTTTAAGTATGGGGGGGGGGGGGGGGGGGTCGGGAAATTAGTTAGTTTTATCCCCTTATATCCATTACGTTTATTTTTTCCCATTTGAGTCTTTTAGAGTCATAAAAATAAAAAAAACAAAAAATAAAATGCTTAAATGTAGTTAGGGAAGATTATAGGGGCTTGTTCGTTTAAATTAATTCCGGTACTTTAAGGTGAAATTGTTTAGGAACATCTCTAGTTAATAAAATATTTGTAAATAAGAATTTAGGTTTTCTAGTTTTAGTTCCTTAAGTTTCCCCGAAAAATCTAAAATCTAGATAATCACTATATATCCTTAGTACCGAGCCCTTGTGGTCCTTGCACCCTTTCGGGGGTAGTTGGGGAATCCTAGTATCACTTAAGCCCATTGGAGAATTAGAGGCGAAGAAAAAGGCCATAGGTCTTTCCCGTCAACAAAATAGAAATTGATCCTCACTATAACGAAGACTCAAATCCCGTTATGATCGTTCACTTCAAAGAAAATTTAAATATATATCTATAATATTTGAAGTGAACAAAAGTGAGAGGAAAATAAAACGATGTAGACTAACCAAATGATTCTCAAAAGAAAGAAGTACTCAAACGAAGAAAAATACTTAGTGATATTTTAAGGGTTCCCCCGAAAGTAAGGCGATATAGGGGTCGGCCGTAAAGGCTTATCGCTTCAACTTCGGTTGGAGAGTGAGGGAAAAGGGGTGGTTATTTAGACATATCTAAACTAGGGGATGAATTTGGAGTTAACATTAGAAAATTGCGGTTTTTGTTTACTTAAGTAATTTAGTAGCTTTAGATGTCCGTAGTCGGTTTTACGATCTAGCAATTTCACGCTTATTTATAATTATTAACACCGGAATTTAGTTAAACGTTTGAGCCCGTGATTCCTTATCTTTTCTTAAGTTGTATGTTTTGTAAATTTTGTAGTAGTCTCGAGTCGGATTTGCTTAGGGACAAGCAAATGTTTAAGTATGGGGGGTTTGATATCGCTCATTTATACGAGTATTTCATAGCGATATTTGTTATGTTTAGAGTTCAAAATGTAATGGATAGGGTTGCTTATATTTTGTGTAAAGTTTGTTTTATAAGTTTCTAGTTATGTTTGGAGTCAAAGGAGGCAATTTGGGACCAAAAGAGGCTAAGAAAAACAAGTTGGGAAGCAAAACGTCTAGTTGCCTTGGTCATTTCCACTAATTGCTCCGCAACTGGTTGACAAGAAGTTTATGGTGGCTACTGAATATGATTTGCGGCGCAACATGCTTGACTTGCGGCGCAAGTAAACAATATACTGGCTCGAGGATTTGAAGGCCTTGCGGCGCAAGAAGGCTGCTGGCAGTTACAATTCAGTTTCTTTAATGCTAATTATGTGGGAACCCAAGAGTTTTAGTGGAGCTATTACAAAAACACGAATTTTTGGACAGAAACATCATCATTATCATTCACATCTCAGTTTTAATCATCAATTTTTGCAAGGAGGTTTAAGGCAATTTTCATAATCGTAATTTCAAGTTTGAACAATCGGTTACTTTCATTTCTACTTTGTCATTTTGGATATACTTGGAACCTATTTTCTATAGTTTGGTATTGAACTTTTATCCATTTTATATTACAATTGAATCATGTCTTTTATTTATTTGATTAGTTTCGTTACAATTATGAGTAGCTAATTTCTTTAAACGTTTGCTTGGATTTGTGATCGTTTATGTGTTAGATTTTGGGTGTGAAAGTCGATTGATGTGTAGAGGTTAATCGGGGATCCGTTTGGGTTGTTATTTTAATTATATTGTTAAGATTGTTTATACTTATATTTGGTAAACTAAAAACGGGTATTCGAGAGGAATCCGTAATTTTTACTAAAATAAGAACGAATTAATCGGCCGGTCTTTAGTTGATTAAGAGTTAGCGGTATTCGAGAGGAATCGCTAACAACAATCTAAACAAGTAAGTAATAACAAAAACGATAGTTAATAAATTAAGAGAAATCGGTTTATTAGTTAGTAAGCTATTCGAGAGGAAGCTTATAGGTTAATTCTCACACATCGGCTTGGAACTTTATGCACAATTACTAGAGGTGTTAACTATATTCGAGAGGAATAGTTGCATGGTTAGGTAATTGGAGAAATCCAGTATTCGAGAGGAACTTAGGATTTTATATTAGAAGTTTTTCGACATTTTCATACCTAAGAGATAACATACATTCGTAAACGGTCCAAGCAAGCGTCTTTTATCCATATTTGAATCAGAAAGGTATTTTTGTCATTAGTATAATCAAGTCTTCTTAAGACCAAACCCAATTGTTACTTGTTACGTGTTATTATAAAACTAAATTTCCCAATTATAAATAGTCCCTGTGTTCGAACCCGATATTTACCAATACTATTTTACAACCGATAAGGGTACACTGCCCGTGTAGTAATCTAGTAAAAGTTAATTTTCGGAAAACTAGATTTCGCACATCACATGTTAATATGAAACAGTTTGTGAATAAAAAGAAATTACTTTCTTCTTTTGGATGCTTTCTTGGGCTTCAATGGTAAGTCCCATGGAGTAGGCTTCAATGCTTCCTTAGCCCATTCGATTCTTTCAGCTTTCCACCCTATCAGCTTCTCCATCTCAGCATCTCACTTGTTGAACAGTAGTTGATAATCTTTCTTAATCAGCTTCACTTTGTCCACCAATGTCCCCATTTCTTCAATTCTCCTTAGATTATTAAATAACCATCTAATCAGCTACAAGTGAAATGGAAGACATTGATCAGATTGACATTCATTCAGCAAGGCAATGTAGTGAAAAATGGAGGACTTGTTCAGACTGTCCTTTGCTTGAAAGCATTCCTCTCCCCCACAGTCAACATAAAACAATTCCTCATATTGTTCAGTCTGAATATATGCTCTCTATTGAAAGACCAAACCTGAAGGGACTGGATGAAGATTGCTTGATTCTAATCCAAGTGATTTAGCCCCAACTCTCACTCTGTTAACTGTGCAGAATTCTCGGTAGTCTTCATCTGAGATCAGCTTCAACATATGAGCAGCATTGACATTTGAGACTACTTCCCTTTTCACCACAAGCTGATGTTCAATGTTAGGGATTCTTGAGCTCAGACTGGCAATTCTTTTCCATTCTTCCAAGCCCAAAGTGTGCATTTTATTCACCCTAACTCTGAATTGATTCCCTTTAAGGTAGCATATCAGCATCAGCTCAGCTCCACCAGTATCATGACAATCCAAATCATTGATTCTATTCCCATACCTGCTAATGGTGAAGTTTGATTCAATATAATCTACTCTGGCTTCTTCCCTCATAACTTGCTTGGCCATCTGCCTATCAGCTTCAACCCTCTTCTGTTCTTCATTAAAAGCCAGTTCCTCTTCCTCTTTCAACTCAGCCTCAAGCACCTCAGCTGCTTTATAACTTTTGTCTTGTACTTCCATGGATTTATTCTCAAACTTTTCAAAGTATAGACCTTTGATGTAATCCTTGTATCTCTCAACTGACATCCCAACATTGTATACGTATCTTTGCAGCTTTGACAGTTTTTCAGCTTCTGTCAGATCTTCAGTTGATTCATTTGTTGTTCCTTCAGATTGAACATTTGGATTCTCCATTTCAGTATCTGTCTCAGCTTTTTCTTCCTCCTCCTTTTCACTCTCTTGATTTTCTTCCTTAGATTCACTTGAGATATCACTGTAATCAGTTTCATAGTGATCCTCAGTCTGACCAGTCTTAAGATTAAAGATCATCTTCTTGATGTATCATTTCTCCCCCTCAACTGTTGACTTGCCTCTCTTTCTTTTCAAGCTTTTCTTGGGGAGTTCAGACTCACTTGATGCCTTGACATTTTTATCCCCCTGAGTCTGATCACCCCTTGGAAACGCCTCAACTACCTGTTTCCCTTTCCTCATCAAACTGATTTCAGAGGTCAGCTTCATCACCATCCCCTTCAATTCCTCCAAATCCACAACATTTTGACATTTCAGAGCACTCATCTCAGCCTGCATCGATCAAACTGAGTTGACATGTCCTTAATTGCCTGTAACAGCAAAGGAACAACCACAACAACCTCAGACTGAGATGTATTGGTAACAGTAGAGATGGGTACAGTTGGTACAGCCTCACAACCCCCCTGTTGACTAGGAGAGCGATCCTTGGCCATAGAAGTGGAAGTCTGTACCTCACTCAGTTTGAGGAGTGAGGCATTGACGACTCGTGCAGAAAAGTGAGAGAGATTTGGTGGTTCATGTGAGTGAACTAGTACAGATTAGTGAAAATAGCCTTAGGAATAGGCCTTGAAACTGAGGGGGGGGGGGGGGGCCTATACTAAGTATAGGGATATTCAGGAGTGGAATATCGTCTTCAATGCTTACCACATGTGTCAGTGTGGCAGCAACAATGTGTTTCTCCAAGCCGACTACTTTAGATGGGCTTTGGGTAGTCTCAGTAGTCAGTTCCACCTCATGCTATAGCAGAGGGAGAGTGGACTGGTCTACAACACTGGAGGGGAGTTTAGAACTCTCAGCCTCATGGAAAAGTGAGTCCATTAGTGCTTGATTTTGAGTGGGGCTTGTTGTGAGAGCTTTCTCTAAAGAAGGTGAGTTCAATAGGTTGGTCGCTTGAGTTGCAAGAACATCAAGTTGTGAGGTGGACTGTACCTCAGACTGAGAGGGGATACTCTCAGACTGAGGGAGAGAAGAAATTACATTCATACCTGAGTCAGCCTCATTTTTCCCAGCCCCACCAATCCCAACCTCAGCATCTGCCATGGGAATATGAGCCTCCAAATTTCCGTCAATTCCTTCATTTTGACCAACTGAGTCTGAATGATCAGACTCAGTGGTTTCAGGATCAATAAATGGATTATTAATCCACTGAAGCATGACTGGTGTTAAACCTGCCTCAGCTTCAGTGATTGTGATGTATGTAAAAAAATTGGAGGTTAGTCTGGGAAGAGGACACACATAAAAAATTTGTTCAAGCTGAGCATAAGTTGTCTTTCCCAGAACTTCCTCAAAGTTGAGTGATAGTACTCGGATTAAAGGTACATCATTCGTTTTCTTTGGTTTTACCACTAGGGAGAGAACCTCATCAAAATAAAGTTCCGAGTAAGAGATTCGTCTACCAGTGACCATAGAGAAAAATAAATGTGTTTCAAATTCATTCATTTGATTTAAGCTCCCTGATTTACCCCCCAAACAACGTGTGATACTTGAAAACATAAATTTCCATTTTCCAATGAAGAATTTGTATTCAATTACCCCCTTTACCACAGTCTGACCAACGAGAGGGAATGCCTCATCCTTTGCTTGCTGTTTGGTCAACCTTGTTTGAAATCCCCCTTAACCAGCTTTAAGGGCAGTGGGAAGCAAGAGTGCTGCTCTAATTTTCTCCTCAGTAATTGTAAGAGTGTGCCTCCCATCATTATATGTGCCCGTGAGTGCAGTCTGATAATCATTTGCTTTGCACGTGTACCACCACTCAAATAAAACCGGTGGATACATCACCGTGTCGCGGAAGTATGCTCCATAGAGTGGATGCGATAACATGAACTGACACAGTTGTTCAATCCTCTGTTTTGTCGATTGGCGGGAATATCTGTAGTGGCCACCCTGTTGTTATCTTTTATTTGAACTCTGCTATGGAAGTCGGCGCCATCAATCATTCGCGGGGTGATGTGTAGAACCATATTCATATCCGCCATTGATGAAATCACAAGAAAATATTAGAAAGAAGAAAAATTAGGTTAATAATTGAAATTAAATTGAATTTGAACTAAAGGAGCTAAATCTTAGGAACTTAGTTAGGTAACTTTCTATATGGACTCTTCAGTTTGACTCTATTAACATTTATGACCCCTAAGTTTGAAAAATATGTGCAACTGACCCGTAAAAGAAAAAATTGTTATTAGTTTTAAAAAAAATTAAATGACCAAAGAAAATACTAAAACTAAAAAAAAAACGTGAAGAAAGAAAGAAGAAAAAAATAACTAACAACTAATATTTACTAAGAGTACATTCAGTCTGAGCACAACGTCAGACTAAGATTTCTCAATCTGACCAAAAGGTCAGACTGAATAGTGATTCTTTGTTAAATTTCAAGGATTTAACATTCCTAGTTCTCCTAACAAATAGAAAAACCTGTCCTCACTCAGAGGTTTCGTGAAGATATCTGTCAGTTGATCGTGTGTGGCCACAAACTCTAGTCTGACCTTGCCTTTCTCAACACAGTCTCGAATAAAATGTTGTCTTATTTCAATGTGTTTTGTCCTGGAGTGAAATACTGGATTCTCAGTGATTTGTATGGCACTTTTGTTGTCACACAGGATTGGAGTGTTTTGAATCTTGATGTCAAGATCAGCCAATTGATGTTGCATCCATAGCAACTGAGCACAACAGCTCCCTGCAACCATATACTCAGCTTCAGCTGTAGAGGTAGCTACTGAATTTTGCTTTTTGCTTGACCAGCTGACTAGCTTTCCTCCCAGAAGCTGACAACCTCCTGAAGTACTTTTTCTGTCCAATCTACAACCTGCATAATCTGCATCTGTGTATCCAATTAGTTCAAAACTAGAATCTTTAGGGTACCATAGGCCAAGATTTGGAATACCCTTAAGATATCTGAAAATCCGTTTTACAGCTTTGAGATGAGATTCCTTTGGATCAGCTTGATAACGTGCACATAAGCAAGTTGAAAACATGATGTCAGGTCTACTAGCAGTTAAGTAAAGTAGAGAACCAATCATACCTCTGTAAGTGGCTTGACAGACTGACTTGCCAGTTTTGTCCTTATGCAACTTATCAGATGTACTCATGGGAGTTTTCATTTCAGAACATGATTCAAAACCAAATTTCTTTATTAAATCATGTACATATTTGCTTTGATTTATAAAATCCCATCTTTCTTTTGTTCTACTTGTAGACCAAGGAAAAACGTAAGTTCCCCCATCATACTCATTCTGTATTCACTACACATGAGATTTGAAAACCAAGTACACAACTTTTCATTTGTGGATCCAAATATAATGTCATCAACATATATTTGTACCAAAATCCTTTTTGATAAAAAGTGTTTTGTCAATTGATCCTCTTTGAAACTGATTTTTAAGAAGAAAGTCAGATAGAGTATCATACCAAGCTCTAGGAGCTTGTTTGAGACCATATAAGGCTTTGTTTAATTTAAAAACATGATCAGGAAAGTTAGGATCAACAAAACCTGGAGGCTGCTTGACATAGACTTCTTCCTGTAGGTCACCATTCAAAAAGGCACTTTTCACATCCATTTGGTATACCAAAAAGTCTTTGAAGGCTGCATAAGCTAAGAACAAACGAATTGCTTCAATTCTGGCCACTGGAGCAAAAGTTTCATCATAATCAATGCCCTCTTCCTGCTTGTAGCCCTGAGCCACCAATCTTGCTTTATTCCTGATCACCACCCCATCTTTGTCATATTTATTTCTAAATATCCATTTAAGTCCAATGATTGTCTTGAACAGGGGACGAGGAACCTTGGTCCACACATTGTTTCTTATGAACTCTCCTAATTCTTCTTGCATTCCATCAACCCAGTCTTCATCTAAGAGAGCTTCTTCAACCTTCTTTGGTTCCATCAGACTCAAGAAATTCGTGTAGAAGCAGAAATTAGCTGTGGCATTCTTGTGTCTGGTTTTGACTCCTTCATTTAAGGAACCAATGACAGATGATAGTGGATGTCCCTTGAGAGTCTTGATGTTTCCTGACTCACTTTGTTGAGCTTCATCAGCTTGAGACTGAGTAACATCAGTCTGAATTTCATCAGTCTGAGTGTTGTGGATCTGAGTGTGGTCAGACTGAGAGAGATCAGTCTAAGTTTCATCAGTTTCATTAGAAACATTTGTTTCAATTTCAGGAACACTCTTTGAACTAGGTTCATCAGTTTCACTCTCAGACTCTTGATTTTGATGAATTACTTCTTCATTTTGATCTGCAACAGGGGAGGAGTCAGCTTCAAATGTTGTTACTAGAAGTTCATCACATAACTGGTTGATTGTCGCTATATCAGTCTGTGAGGTCAGTTCATCTCTGTCAGACTGAGTGGTATCATCAAAAGTGACATTGATACTCTCTTCCACAACTTTCCTTCGTTCATTATAAACTCTAAATGCTTTAGAGATGCTAGAGTATCCAACAAACAATCCTTCATCAGCCTTAGGAGCCATTTTGCACAACAAATCCCTTTGATTAAGAATATAACAGCGACTTCCAAAAATGTGAAAATAATGGATTGAGGGAACTTTGTTGTGGTACATTTCATATGCAGTTTTCCCATGTCTTTTCACAATGATGGATCTGTTTTGAGTAAAACATGCAGTGTTCACAGCCTCAGCCCAGAATTTGATCTTCATATTTCCATAGCACAACATAGTTCTTGCAGCTTCAATTAAAGTCCTGTTTCTTCTCTCTGCAACACCATTTTGTTGAGGTGTTCGAACTGATGCAAAGTTTTGAACTATTCCCAGTTGATCACAGAAATTAATTAATACTGAATTCTTGAACTCAGTTCCATGGTCACTTCTCATTTGCTTGACAAGGGTGTTCTTCTGTCTCTGCTCTCTCTTGATCAGACTGATAATTTCCTCAGCTGCATCACTTTTAGCTCTTAGAAATATGACCCAAGTGAATCTAGTAAATTCATCTACAATCACAAGAGTGTATTTCTTTCCACCTTGACTCTCAATTCCAATTGGACCAAACAGATCCATGTGTAACATAAATAGAGGTTCATCAATTGAATGCAGCATCTTGGAAGGAAATTGAGTCTTGGTTTGCTTTCCAAGAACACAAGCTGAGCAGACTTTGTCTTTGGAGTAGGTCAACTCAGGAAGTCCTCTAACCAATTTACTCTTTGACAAGGCATTTATGTTTTTGAAGTTTAGATGTGATAATCTTCTATGCCATAACCAATTGAGTTCCTCTTTTGTTTCTGTAAACAAACATGTCTCAGCTTCATCATTAGCTGTACTCAGATCTAAGCAAAACACATCTCTTTCTCTCTTGGCAAGCAGCAGTGGTTTACCCTTGGCATTGTAGAGTATCCCTTCTTGCTTTCTGAATCTGACCTCATGATCTTCATCAGTGATTTGACTTACACTTAGTAAGTTATGTTGTAGACCTTCTACATAAGCAACTCTTTTGAATGTGACAGCTCCAGCATGTATCTTTCCACATCCTCTTGTCATTGATACCCCATTATCATCATATCTCACTTGAGGGCCAGCTTCTTCTTTATAGTCTTGCAAGAAAGACTTCATTCCTGTCATGTGCCTTGATGCTCCACTGTCTAGATACCATTTTGTAGAGTCCTGCACATGAAACAAAGTAAATTAGTTCCTTTTGGGTACCCACTTTAGAGTGGATCCATGAACTGAAACTGAGTTAATTTTAGGTTCAATCTTGCAGTCAGTTTTGGAGCTGGTATAATTCCATTTATTGAGTTCTTTCATACAGTTAACAGAATAATGACCTATGACTCCACAATATTTACATGGACTATCTTTGAGACTGACTTGAGGTGACTTGGTTTTTGGTATCTTTGACTGATTTTGACGTAGTTTGAAGAATTCTTCTTTGCGTTTGAGGTGAGACTGACTTCGATTTTGATGACACTGACTTTAAGTTTGGTGAAACCGACTTCTGTATGGATGAAACTGACTTAAGTTTTGGTGGAACTGACTTCTGTGAAATAATTTTCTTTGGTCGGGACTGAGTCAGTTGCTTACAAAACACAGCTTCATGTCCTTTTTCACCACAATTTTAGCATGTCCTCTTAGGAGGAGTCTTTGGTCTGATGTGATGAGGTGATTTATTTCTGACTAGATTTTTTACGATGTTAGTCAGTTCCAGCAATTGATTTCCCAATTTATCAATAGTTTTGTTTTCATGACTTTTATTAATGATTTTGGAACTGGCTTGACTCGGAACCTTAGGTTTACTCACAACCTTGGGTAAAACATTATTTGTATGCAAAGATTTGTTCACAACATGCACATTTTTATCAGTTTCAGATAAATTAACACATTCAGATTGAGAAGAAGTTGAAGAATCACTTTTATTAGAAATTGAGAAATTACAGGTTTAACAAAAGCATTTGACATCATAGTTTTTTCTCCTTTCATGTAAGTGAAAGTATTTGGAAGAATTTCTGGTTTAAAAATGATTTTTTCTCTTTCAGCTTTTTCAGCTTCTTCTTCCTCTTCAGTCATATGTTTCTTCAGACTGAAGTCCTCACCCAACACAGCTTGAACTTGTTTGGGTACCTGTCTGCTCAAACAATCTTCATTTTTTAAGGATGATATGCACCATGATTTACAAATTCTTTTATAGTGCTCAGTTTCTTCTCTAAATTTATCATTTTCTTTTGCAATATCACTATAAACTTCAATTTGAGCATTTAAAAGAACTTTGTAACTTTCTAGTTCAATTATTTTATCATCTTTAATTTTCAAAACATTTTCAAGATCTTTAATCTTTTGTTTAAATTCATATTGTTCTTCCAAAGTGGTGGTCAAATCAATAAAAATATACTCAAACATTTAAAGTTTTTGATCATTTGTATAAGTATTGAAGTTATGTACCTTATATAACTTTGATTTGTTCCAGTCTGAGGTGTAGCTCAGTCTCTCAGCTTCCTTCAGATCCTTTTCAAACTAAGATGCAGACTCATCAGCTTCAGTTACTTCTTCTGCAAAGGCCATCAAACATTTATCAACCACTTCCTCATCCTCATCAGATGACAATTCCTCATCTAACCACTCTTCAGCAAAGAATGCTTTCTGCTCAGTTTGAGGCTTTTGAGTCTTAGAACCATTGCTATTTTTGTATTTAAGATACTTCTTTCTGTATCTTTGAGCCCTTTCAGCAACCTCATCCATGTGCTCAGTCTGAGCATTCTTTACCTTACAATCAGCAGCCATGTGTCCATACTCATTACATTTGAAACATTTGACCTTTTTTAAATCAAACGGTTTCTTTCCTTTGTAACCAATCTTCTGCTCCAGCTTCATAGTCAATAAAGCAAGTTGATTCTTTAGCTTCTTGACTTTAGTTTCATCATCTGACTCTGAATCTGAGTTTGACTCATACTCAGATGAGTCAGCCTTAAAATAAATTTCTTTATTCCTTTTGCTGGTTGCAACCAATGCAGCTTCAGGATCCCTTGCAGTTCTTTTGTTGTTTATCTTCTTCCTCACTTGAGATTCTTCAAAGTTCAGTAGTAATCCAAAGAGGCCAGGCAGCTTGTAGGTGGACAATTTCTCACTAACTACAAGAGATGTGATAAGTGATTCAAATCTGTTAGGTAAGACATCAACAAATTTCTTGCACACTTCATCATCCTCCTTCATTACCCCCAGAGCTGATAGATCATTCAACAAGATTTGAAACCTTGTATGCAAATCGGCCAAGGTTTCCTTTTCTTTCACGTAGAAGTTTTCATAGTTTTTGATCAGGCTATTCAATCTTTGCTCTCTTACTATAGGTACACTTTCATATGATACAATTAGTGTATCCCATATATCTTTAGCAGATCTGCATCCAGCAATCTTTGAGAAGATTTGCTCAGACACAGCATTTCCTAGAATACTTCTCGCTCTTGGATCCAGATTGAACAATTGTTTGTCAAGATCAGTCCATTGAGATTTTGGAGTTTAGACCCATCTTGCACGTTGAAAAACTTTGTCTCCTTCCTTAACTTCTTCTATTTGTTTTCCTGGAATGATTGGTCCTTCAGTGACAGTTCTCATAATTTCCTCATGAATTCCAGACAGGTGCCATTCAGCCTTAAGTTTCCAATGGGCAAAGTTATGTCCATTGAAGATGGGAATACCTTTTCCGACCATAGCAGGTGTATTAGATGAAGATGATGACATTGTATTTGAGTTTTATGTATTGATCGTTTAAGATTTGTAAATTAATTAAAATTTAAATCTTATTTGCTCTGATATCAGTTGTTAGGTCTCAATAAGATCCCAAATACTAGCTAATCAATTACAAATTAGTATTTAAACGTTAATTATCACGAATCGATTAACACTCATTTTCTTGTTTAATTATAGCGGAATTATAATAACAAGGTAACGAGAATAACACACAGTTATCTATTCAAAAGGTTCAACGATTACAAAATTCAAGCTCACTATTTATACACAATAGTAGTGAGCTTGATAAGTACGAATCTTAGTAAATCTTCTAAAAGGATAGAAGATTTTATCTAACAAACCTACCTAAAATAGTGCCTTACGTTTCATTATGGAGCTGAGTAGTCAGCTCCACAATGCCTTAGTTTATTTTGGTCACTCAGACTCAAAATGTCACTCAGACTCAAAACTAAGACTTTAATACACAGATTTATAAACTTGGGTTAAATCGTTGATTTTCCCAACACATATCTCCTCCAAATGATACATGGCCACCAATGAAAGCAATGAAATCTTGAAGTAACTTGATATTCCCAGTCGTATGTCTAGAGCATCCACTACCCATATATTCTCTTCAGTATCAATGGATTTCTCCTGCACATAAACATTATTCAATGACATTTTAGTATCCAAGTTTTTGTAAACATAGAATTCAATTTTTTAAACTTGTTGAACTTAAAATGATCATGCAATCTTCTTTCTGGAATATAAGTTTCAGAATCCGAATTAAATTTTTCATCACCCAAATTAAAAATTCCTACACCCGAGTTAAATTGAGAATCCAAAATTTTATCCGACTTAAACATTTGTTCCTCCCACTTAATTTTTTTTCACGAGAGTTATTCTTGAAAAGATGTTTACCAGAGTTAATTTTCATTTTACCCGATTTAAACATGTTATCATCATTTTTCAAACTTTTTAACTCGGATACATAATATTTTAACTTGGGTAATTTCAAACCAATCAGCAATACATGATTAATTCTACCAAATTTCATCACATTCACATTCTTGGATTTTTCATAATTAATCATGCAATTTTTACAGTTTATTCTACCAAATTGCAGTTTGTCAGATTTTAAAACACATTCAGAAACACATTTATCCTTAGATTTCAACCAACATTCTTCTAATTTGTGTTTCTTCTTGCATATATTGCATTTTGGTTTTCTCTTTGACTTTTTAGATTTGACTTTCGCATGTTTAACAGTCCCAAATTCATTCACAAAATCATTCATATCAATTTCATTCACAACCAATTCATGCATTGACAACTCAGACACATTCATATTGGGAAACAAATAACATTTTTCATGCAAACAATTACGAATTGGTTCTACAAAGTCTTCCTCAATGTCAATCAATTCTATATTATTACAAATTTCAACATTGACAATCTTTTCTTCAAATAATTCTCCATGATTACTTTACTTTTCTAATTTTTGACCTGCTACAAAATTAAAAGTTTCATTTAGACTAGGAATAGCATTCAAATTAAAAAAATTATTCATAGAAGAACAAGTTTCACTCAGATCAACTTTAAACTGTAATGAAGAAATATCATCAAAAGAATTTTTAACAGATAAACCACTCTTAAAAGTTGTTAATTCAGGTTTAATAGAGTAGTTATCATTGAATGGAGGTGGTACTGCATTAAATCCAATACCAGCCTTAACTTTCTGCACAAATTGATGTTCAATAATACCATTCAAAGTCTTCGATGAAAGATTAAATGTCCCAACATGAATTTTAGCATTTTCAAATTCATTTGTTACTTTTTGAAATATTTCAAATAAATTTTCATGTTGAGTTTCCAACCTTCCCAATTTACCTCTATACACATCCACATCCTTTAACAAAGAATCAATTTTCTCTTAATACACCTTTTCAGTTTTTAACAATTCTCTTTGATGAAATTTAATTAAATCAATTTCTTTTATTAAACTCAAATTGTGTTCTCTAGTATACTTCAATGTATTTAAGCAATCAACAGAGCAAGCTTTAGAAAGTACCTCATTAGATGAAACCTTATCTATCTTACTCATGAGAGCTGAGACATTCTTGTTCTTGAATTCTTCTTCCTGCACCTCATCCCACTCTCCAAAGGTAATCAGTGCCTTTCCACTAGTGATTGCTTCATCCTTTCCATATTTTCCTTCTGCAACTATCAATTTCTTCTGTTCATTCTTTGTTTGATAGTTGTTTCTTTGATAAACATTGTTGTTCATCCTTCTAGGTGCCCTGCACTCTCTAGCAAAGTGTTCATAGTCTTCATAGTTAAAGAACTTTACCTTGGACTTGTCAAATCCCATTTTGTCACCATTCTCCTTTCTGAAATTGTTCCTCCCAGTGTTCTTGAAGAATCTATTGGCTCTAACACTCACCATGGCCATTTGCCATTTCAAATCACTTTCTTCTAGATCATCAGGGTGGAGTTGTTCCACATCTTCCCTTGCAAATTTTGCCTGATTCAAGCTTCCTGCTACAAACACTTTATAACTAGTTGTTAGGAATAGAATATTCATAACATTGTATTTGTATTTGTTCTAAGGGCATAATTGTAATAATTAGGAAGTCTTTGTAAAGTCCTCACACTCCTATAAATAGGAGTGCGGGGTGTAATTAATGGAACAAATGATGCTTAATGCTAAATTCACTTTCTCTCTCTAGATTAAGTTTCTCTCTCTAGACTGATCAGAACCAGCAATTGGTATCAGAGCGGGGTGCTCGAAAACACTTCGTTCGACTAGAGATTATCCATTCGAATGGGATCATTCGAATAGCTCAGTTCGACCAGATTTTCCACTTGTTCGACCAGATTTTCCATTCGTTCGACCAAATTTTTCACTTGTTCGACTAGGAATTCGACTAGGATCCATTCGAATAGCTCAAGTCGACCAGTTTTTTAACTAACACGAATAGGATAATTTGAATAGTTTTTTAACTAACACGAATAGGATAATTCGAATAGCTTTTTAACTAACACGAATAGGATCATTCGAATAGTTTGTTCGGACAGATTTCTCTGATAGATTCAGACAAGTGTTGGAACGACTAGGGATTTAGTACACGAACTCCAGTTTGAATAGATCGACCACGGTAATTTGCTCGGAAGTTCGAATTACATAAGAAGTGAAGAATTTGAACGAAAACAAAATTAGTGAATCATCATTCGAACTAGCTAGTTTTTAATACACACGAACAGAAATTCGAACTAGTTTTGAAAACACAAGAACATAATCATTCGAACTAGTTTTGAACGCACACGAATATTGCATTCGACCAGGTTTTGAACACACACGAATAGAGCATTCGAACAACATTTCAATACACGAATAAGAGAGGATTAGAATAAGTCATTCGAACACGAAGAGGTGTTTACAACGAGCACAAAAGATCATGATCAGTTGAAAACGAGGATTTCGAGACTTGGGAAAAAAAAAACCCGAAGTTTCGCGATTTCACGCTTTCACGTTAGAGACGAAATCGAAAAATAAGAATTTTTTTAAACAGAGCGATTTTTATTTTTCCCAACAGTTTTCGGATACCAGTTAAGCTTACGCGACGAATTTTGACGAGATCAAGCATCGGAAAAATACGAGATTTATATTTCCGGAATCGAAATTGAAAAGAGAATTCAACTGTGCTATTCTAAGAGATTGGTTCAAGAAGTTTAAGAAAAACGATTGTACAAGTGTGAGATACCACGGGTGAAGATTATCCAGATTTTTCGTCAAATTTTCAACACTGAGAAATTTTCTTCCAACTGTTAAGGGATTTTCTCCATCAAATTTGCATTATTAAGAAAGACTTTATAGGAAATATTGTGGATCTCACAATCGACAAAGATGACGGGCTTACATTTTATTATCCTCCGGATCAAGCTTGGGAAAAACTAGAGGAGCTAGAGAAGTTGTGCGATGAAACGGAAAATCGAGTGAATCCTTCTAATTGGGATAGTTATGTTAGAATGTGAAATGCTGCTACACGTGCACGAGAATTTTTTTCGACGATATCACATTCCAACTTATCATCATCATGTCACGGCAACGTCGCAGAAGTACAATCTTTATCTCGTTCTACCCTTGATAATAAGATCATTGAGTTGGAAAAGAAGTTGCAAACTAACACCGAATTGGTTTTAAGGTTTTCAAACGAAAAGGCTAATCTTTTAAATGAGAATTCTAAGCTTTCAAATGAAATTCAAGTTTTGACATCTCAACTTCAAGCTTTAAACCTTAACAATTCCAAACTCGAAGAGTTTAAAGAGTTAGCAACTTCTTGGAAGGGGAAATATGATCTAAGTGTGATTCGATTTCAAAATCTTACAAATGAACTTAATGAAAAATTGGAGTTAATCAATACACTTCAAAAACAATAAAAAATCATTAAGTTTGATGAGAGGAAATACAATCAAAGTGTTTTATTGGAACTCGAGAATCTTAAAAAAGAACGAATGAAGGAAAGGATGGATTTAAGGAATGAATTAGAAAATGAAGGAATGGAGAATATTCGTGCTAAAGATAATCATATGCTTTTAAGAAAACAAATTGATGATTATAAAACGAAAATTACATCTTTAAAATCACAAGCTTATGAAGTTGAAAATCGAAATGGAAATCCAAAGCGAAATTGTTTGAGAGAACAAACGAATCAACTCATTTTTCCAAACAAAACGAAGAATTCGATTTTTCAATCCACAAGAAAGTTTGGGTCATGATAATCCAAAATATCTAAAGAAAGCTATGTATCATGCTCCCGGTCTTTACGACACAAAATCTTTGGGAAAAGAAAATGTTACCATGGCTTTCATTAGATCATCAAAAGAAATTGAAGAACAAGAGGATGCCAAAACGACCACTTTTGAATAAAACGCAATTATCTATTGATTACAAATCACTAAATGAGACTTATAAAACTAGGAAAATTCCTC
Organism: Senecio squalidus; assembly: GCA_910822075.1. Classification (NCBI taxonomy): domain Eukaryota; kingdom Viridiplantae; phylum Streptophyta; class Magnoliopsida; order Asterales; family Asteraceae; genus Senecio; species Senecio squalidus. The sequence continues at coordinate 27,329,691 of CAJVGC010000065.1, read as the reverse complement.
TTTCGGATGATTACTTTCCAAATTATGATGAAGAGGAACTCCATTCCGATGATGTTTTGGAACAAGTTGTTTTTCAAAAAGTATACGTTCCATCTCTTATTTTAGAAAAACAATTTTCGGAACTTGAACAAGAATTGGAATGTCAAACTAAGTACTTTGAGAATGAAAAACAAAACTTTTTAGAGAAAATTGCGTCTTTTGAAAAATTATCACTTGATAAAACTTCAACTTCAAATGACAAATCTTCAGATTCGAAAAAGGAAGTTAAAGTTCCATTGAAGGTTTACAACGGTAAATCTTCCACAACATTTTCAAAATGTTTTTCTCCGAGTACTAATTCTTTCCCGATAAAGAATCAAAAGTATTCTCTGAAATCACAAACTAATGGAACTTTTACAACACCTTTGAAATCTTCGAGATTGAAATCCAAAATCATCTCAAGCAAATACGTTGAAAAGGATACACTTTGTCCTCAAATGAACAAGAAGGAAACAAAATCTTTCACTTATTGAATACCCGAGTTATTTGAATTTGCACCATCACATTTTAAATATTCGGTGCAAAAAGTGAATAGTTTTGTTTCTAAACTTAAACAACGAAATTCAATGAATTCATTCACATCAAAGAAACAACTTTTTCCAGATGTACCATCAAATGCATCAAATACGGTACACTCATCAAATGGTTTTTTCCCAAGAACTCCTTCACCGACTCATAAACGAAAATGGATTCCAAAGTCTCCACAAATTTCAAAAACAAACACACCAATTTCAAAATCAACTACCTCAAATGTGTGTTTACCATAGAAATGGAATTCATATTCTTTGCATATAATCAATACAAGTTATCAATGGTTTTCGAACAAAGCTAACCAAAAAGGACCCAAAATGCAATCGGTACCAAAAGCAGTTTGTTTTTATTGTGCATAAACTTAGGTTATCACGATGACTCCGGAACAACTCAGTTTCGGACTCGAACTTCATGGAGTGCTTACACGATATTTTTTCAAAACACGATTTTTGTCTAATTTATGACATCATATCATTTGGATGTATTTTAGTAGCGGATTTCAAACTCTCGACTAGAAATAGTACATTCACATGTTATTTTGTTATTTGTTAACAAATTTTGTATTTCAAAAATATAAAATCCTTTTTGAACAAAATTACAAACTTAGTTTATCCTTTGAGAGAACTAACATATTCAAAGTATTATCTTTGTGTTCGATAGTATTTTCGTAATTAACAAGTATTTTCGAAATGACAAATATTTTTCAAAATTGTAAAATAGAAAATTTGATTAACTCGATTAGATCTAGATTCAATCGAAAAAGATGATTTAATAGCGGATTTTGAATCTCGACTAGAATTATTTCATCTTTTAGAGAAGATTTAGTAGCGGTTTTTCTTATTTTATCTAGTTTCCAAAACACTTGTTTGATCAAACATGGAGAATCAAACTTTGAGGGGGAGTTCATAAAATCATTTTTCGAACTACCTCCTAAATCTTTCAAATGATCTTCAACGAAACAATTTTTCAAATAAATATTTTGAAATGCAATATTCTTCCATAACCAAAAATATTTTTGTCATGCATATGTTGAGGGGGAGCGTCTTTTCGATAATATTGCAAACTTCCAAGTTACTTTAGAAATGTTTTTCAAAATTTGGAAAAATGTTGATGCACCTTGAGCGGTTTTCAAAATTATATCTTTTTGCTATAGTCCAACCAGAGCCAGAGGGACTTACCCAAGGAATCACTTTCGAAGGTTCTTTAGGTCTAGGATTGGAGATTAAAGGTGAAAAATCAACAAAAACATGTTTTGAAAATGCCAAAATGAGGGTGGAGTTGAAAATTATGAGAGGTTGAGTGAGGAGTGTGTGATACGGTTAAAAGAATGAGAGACCGTTTCTTCACCGATCAAATCGACGGGTAACCAAGTTTCTATCGAATTTCATACGTTTATTTTCGATATTGAAAAAGGCATCACGGACCCAGTGACGCAATGCACATATACCTCATCGCCACTCAAATTCTTCACAAGAATTTGTTTCAATATACACGGAGAATTAGCACATTTCTATCATATTCTCACTCGAAGAATGTTGATATTGAAACAAGAGAAAACCAACTCCATTTATCGACTTTATTTCATGCACTATTGAGTCTAGCGCCAAAATGTTAAACATTTTCTAGGACACGACCGAATTTTCAAAAAGCATGTCTTTGTGATATTGCTCGGAACATTTATAGTGGTACCAACGATCTTGGTTTTTCACAATGATCGAATGGAAATCCTACCAATGCTAACTCTTTTCCAACATTGAACGTAGGTCACACAATCGACTTCTTTTGTGATTTTGATTGTTGTGTTAACGAGCAATCTAAGTGATCTCGTAGTTACTTACCCATTTTCACAATCATGGATACTATTTGAGCTTACGATCAAGAATTCAACGTTCAAGACTTCGGAACGACAAGATTTTCTTCCAACATACAAGTTTTTCAACGAAGACAAGTTTTGCAAGTCAAAGGTTTCAGATACAAAGTATGTCTCGTTTTGTCACGATGTAGTACATGTTTACATGATGATTACAACGAGTCATAATCATCATGAGAGGGATGAACGTGTACCAAAAGCGAAAACTACCAAAGGAAAAAACTTTTAATGTTCATCATCAATCTACAACGAAGGAATACATCAACTTTCGGATAGTTGATTACAACTATGAGTTGAGGGGGAGCTAAATGAAAGATCAAAACTTCAAAGAATTTGGAAATGATTATTCAATCAAAAGAAGCTTCAAACAAAGAAATCCAATCAAGCTTCGACAAGTTGAACAATAAAGTAAAACTACTCAATTGAGGGGGAGCGTTCCACTTTATGGTTCAAACAATTAAAGGAAACGAATGTTACATCTACATCGGAATCAAGAAATCAAAGAACACAAGTCTACGTTCAACATACGTTTGAAAGGAAAGATTCTTCAAGTCAACTTTCAAAGTGTGCTTTCCGCGATACAAAGATTTAAACACTACTCTGATGAAATCTAAAGTTGAATTTGAAGATTACGAAGACAAAGGAGGAGATCGTTAAGACTATCATTCAAGGTTCGCCAAAAAGAGTTTTTGGATGATTAGCTTCTTAAGAGTTCTTCAAATAGCAAGACCGTCGAGAATACTTCATCAATGACATATTAAATACAACATCAAGGTCAAGCTTTCAAGAGAAAAGGAAATGATTCTTCAAGCAACTTATCTTTAGATACAAAAGTATCAAAGATTACAACAAGCTACTCTGATGAAATCCAAAGTTGCGGTTGAAGATCAAATCAAGCATCTATGCGTTCAAGATAACAACAATGAAGATGCTTCAAGACAAAGACTTCATATTTTGAACAACTACAAATAAGGGGGAATTGTGTCACACCCCCAAATCTCGTGTTCCCGAGACTCGAGGTGTTGACTTCATGGGTCCCAGATAGCAATGATATATAGGCGAACGACCTCTATATGAGTCGTTTAAAAAAAACATACATTCATTGATATTGAAAATCAGAGTTTTACATGATTAACGAAAAGTGTTACTAGAGTTCACAAAACAAAGATTTACATTACATAACTTAAAAGAAAATAGGTAATGCAAGGGAAATCTCCCAAAAGCGTGAGTTTGAAATATGCGACTCTGTCATATCCCAATATCCCTCCGTCGAAAGCCCTTTCGACTAAGCACCTGAGACATACATGCTAAAGTCAACATAAAGTTGGTGAATTCATAGGTTTAGTTTAGTAATAAAGTGGACCACAAGGTTTCCGTTTAAGTAAAGTCTTACAGTTGCACCTAAGCTCATGACATCGAAGCGTAACAAAGTTCCTTACCCCATAAGTGTTCCTATGTTATAGCCAATAACATATATAGTTTTAAAAGTAAAGCACCCTACTCGAGTCCACGAGTTAGTTGTGGTAGACGTGGGTTACATCGTCTAGCCGTTGGGTGAGGGTTGTCAAACCCTAATAGATCTATCCAATACAATCGCGCTTAAGTCCTTAACTAACGATTCATGATAGGGGAATTTCCTTTGGCTTAGTGGTAACTTAGGCAACTAGTAAAGGTTTTAAGTACTTGTGTCCATAAGTAAAAGAGCATGTATCTCACCCCAAGTATGTTATAAAAACAAGTAAAAAGCGGGGCTATGAACTCACCTTAGCAAGCCAGCTAAAAGAAATGAGGTAGTGTGTGTAAGCCAACACGTAGGAGTCTCAAATCCGAGAATAAGGTAGGTCTAACCTTGACCTATTAAGTTTTGGAATTAAGGTTTTTATATTCTAGTCCAATGCACATGAAAATGTATGTATATGTATGAATAAGGTAGGGTTAGGGTTCGGGTTTGATAATAATAAACTAACACCGTTCGGGCCATTATATACAAGACCATTCTATAATCGCATGCGGAGCTAGGACACTTTAAATCGTAAATCCAGCAAGCTCGGCACTACGAAATATCGAGATGGAATCATTGCATACAAAGCTCCCTAGTATTGTTTTATCGCTATTATTATCGAGTTGGTTTTAAAAGTTAGTTTTTATAAAAGTTTATAAAAACTCAGCAAGTGTCTTTAATTTTAACCCAACTTTAAAGTAACATATCTCACCCGTTTCTTATCCGATTTTAATGAATCTTATATAGAAACGACCGCGTTTGAAATACCTTTCAAATGGTTTAGGCCTTGAAACCAGATTGAAAGTCTACTGATATTTATAACAGAAATACTAACAGTAGGTTTTAAGGTTTTCTCAAAGTACATGCTAACTTGAAAATATCATAACTCCTTGGTCGTTTATCCGTTTTTAGTGTTCTTTTTATGGAAATGTAGAGATTTGATTTATATTTCAAATGCAACAGGTCTCATGTCATAATTCAAAACCATTTTTCCCAGTTTTAATAAAAGGTCCGCTGGTATGCAGTTTGGGGGTCAAGGAATTAGGTCAAACTTCAAAATGGTATATCTTGCTCGATATTTATCCGTTTTTAACGAATCTTATATCGAAATGTTCGTTTTTGAGTTAACTTTAACATAGATAATGTCTCCTATTATGTTTTAATGGTCGTTTTCCCAGATTTCCCAAAAACAGTCCGTGTAGACAGTTTATGTAGCTGAAACGTATGTTGTTGCGTAAAATACTTTTAAAATACTTAAACATATCCAAAAAATATGATTTTTATGTCTAAATCTTCAGAAAACATAGAAGTATCTTTTTTTTAAAATGGTTTATCCAAAACATTTGGTTAAGATGGTTAAAAAGTGTCTACAAGTCGGTATAAGTTTCCGGTTAACAAAATAACTTAACTTCTCTTTATTTAACCCATGTTTTTGTATAAAAGACTTAGATTTTATGAAATGTAAGTATGAAAATATGATGCATGAGAAGGCTTTATAGAACATACCTAAATGTATATGAATGCAAGACTTGATGCTTCTTCTTTATGATCAAAGCTTAGAACTAGGGTTTTGATGTGTGTTGGTGATTTCTTTCTTCTTCTTTCCTTTTGCCAATTTTAGAGAGAGAGTGGGGAGGTGATTTGTGAGTTTTGAGCAAGGATAAATGAATGCTAAGGCATTCTATTTATAGAGGGTGAGTTGGGTTAGGTTTCAACCTTAGTTAGTGATTGTTTCAACCCTAGTTTGAGGTCATTGATTGGTATGGTGGTGTAAGTGTGTAAGTGATTGGTATGGGAGGTGTTGGTGTATGTAAGTTTCCAATCTTAGTCAAACAAGTAACCAAGTAACCAAGTTGGTTAGAATTCAAGGAAAATCATAGGAGGGAATGGGGAGGGGGAGAAAATGAGAATTTTCTATAGTCTAGGGTTTACATGCTTGTTTTTGATGTCTAGTGGGTGGTTTATGCAAGTTGAAAAAGTCATAATACATGCATGCAACAATTCATGCAAAGGTGGTGAATGCAAAGTTAGAGTTTTATTCCTTTCATGTTGGACTAGAAATATAGTTGTAAAAATATATACGTTTACGTAAAGCGAATCCCGTATACCTAATTCCGGTATCCGTATATGTTTAGAGATAGTTATTAAGCATTCTTTATGCATAGTGTGACTTACCGGTCGTACATAATTGAAAACATATACAAGTTGAATAATAGTGTTAAAAGAATTTAGTCGGTGTGAACCTGGATTTTTGTGGGTTGTCACAAATTGTTAGGAAAAAAAATTAGGAAGTCTTTGTAAAGTCCCCACACTCCTATAAATAGGAGTGTGGGGTGTGATTAATGGAAAAAATGATGCTTAATGCTAAATTCACTTTCTGTCTCTAGATTAAGTTTCTCTCTAGACTGACCAGAACCAACACTAGCAACAAATGCTCTATACAAAACCTCCTCGTCTCCTAACCCATTAGCTCCAGAATTTACAGAGGGTGAATGATATGCATTTGATTCAACATTCCGACTGGAATATCCTCCATAACCACTTGAACTACATCAAGTAGATGATTGATTGGATGGGCAGCAGCTTCCAGAGTGATAGCTTGTGATATCGCTCATTTTTATACAAAACTTTCGCGATATTTGTTATGTTTTTAAACCAAAACCATGATGGATATACCCTTTTATACTTATGTTTTGTGTCAAAGTGTGTTAAACAGTTTGAAACTAGAAATGGAACAACCAGTCCTCAAAAGGACCAACATGCAGCTGATAGTAAAACGGTTGTATCGGGAGCATACGGACTCGAAAAGACCTCCGGTCTGCGCCAAGACGACCGCAACGAAAATATATACAATTTTGGAGCCCACTGACCTCCAGATGTGCCGCACCTAGGGTGTGGGACGCCGCATCTGGCCCCCTCCAGCAGTTACTTTCGTTTTTTGATTGCTAATTAAGGGTGGAGGTGAAAGGTTTTCGGCTGGCAGCTTCTTAAGCACGATTTTGGGACATCACACATCATCTTTTTCACCATCTTGGGAGGCTAATACATCAGTTTTTATCATCCTAATCCATCAAATAATCACAATCAATCGTTGGATAAATTTCAATCATAGCAATCGTTAGTTAATTTTGGGAGAATCATTGGTGTTATTTCATTTCTTTTAGATCATCTTGTTACTTTGGACATCAATTGCAATTTCTAATTCACTTTGGTATTAAACTCTTTTCATTTTGGAGTTATCTTGTTAATTACCATTTCAAGTTGGTTAAATTTTACTCAGACATTTCATCGAACACCTGGTATGAATATCATTTTCTCTTATAATTTGTTTTTAATTTCTATTATGAGTGAGTAGTTAAATAATACTTGTTTGGATTGGAAACTAGATTATATGATTGCAGTTTTTGGGATATTTGTTTGAGGTTGAATGTTTATGTTCGTTTAATTGAAGAACCATTCGGGTTTAAATTCTTAATATTGTTAGATAACTTATATTCATGATTTGATTAAGAGCTTTAGTATTTGAAAAGAGCTTTAGAACTTGATTGATGAATTGAACGAAATAATCAACCGGTCTATAGTTTATTTTAGGTTTAGGATATTCGAAAGGAATCTTAACGAGTAATCAAACATTTAGATTAAAACTTGAATGTTAGTTGTAATTAGGTTCATATCATTATCAAAGTCATTTTATATAAAACGTAAGTAAGGTGTTAGTGACAAACACATTTTGTAGGTATTCAAAAGGAACTTATAATAACTTATTAGACGTTTTACGAAAAGGTTAATCGGTCTATAATTAATCTAAAATTATTAGTATTCGAACGGAACTGGTAATATAATGATTTGATAAACTGAATTTGATTTTAGCTAAGAAACTATTCGAAATGAAGTTTTATAAGTCTAACTATGAGTATATAAACTTGTTGCTTAATGACTTAGATGTTTAAGGTTTCTACCGTATTCCAAAGGAACGGTGTTTCGTTTTAGATGTCTACAGTTAGCTCGGTATTTGAAAGGAATCGTGTTATAACATTAGAAGTTAATTCAACCAAACAACCCAAAGTGACAATCGGATAACTAGAAACCAATCCAAACGAGTGTTTTTCCCCATATCTTGATTTATTACAAAACGATACTTGTCACTTTTAGTTAATTTAGAAAACCCACTTGTTACGTGTTACTTGTTACTTTAACTATTATCTCGATTATAAATAGTCCACGTGTTCGAACCTGGAATTTGCCCATACTTTACTACGATCGACAAGGGTACACTGCCCGGTGTCGTAGTCTAGTTAAAGCCTATTTTCGGAAAACTAGATTTCGCACATCAAGTTTTTGGCGCCGCTGTCGGGGACTTGATTTAATTGAGATTTTAGTTTGTTTGTGTTATTCTTGTGTCGAATAGATTTCACGGTATTTTGTTTGTTAGTGTTGTGATTTTCAGGATTTATAGATGGTGGATGTTCACGAGTTAAAAAGGGAAACACGTTGTTAGTCCGTTTTCCGACCCGGAAATGTTGTTAAGGCGATTTTATGGGTGTGAAACGCGTGGAGGGCCACACAACTCGGATGAATGTGATCAAATTCGAGGGAGATATCAAAACCAAGGTGGGAATTTCGGTTATGGATATCAACAAAATGGAAGCTTGAGACACGAGGAAGAGAATGTGAGTTTGAAAGACATGATGAAAGAATTCATTCCTGTTCAAGAGGCGAAGAATGAGAGTATTTTTAACTCAATGAAGGAGCTAGACGATAGAATTGAGCAATGTAGTAGAAGCAACCAAGCGGTGTTTCAAGAATTGGACTGGAAGATTGAGGAGATGGATGAACTGTTTGAAAATCAACCAACGGGTCAAAAACAGATTTCTACCCGATCAAACCCGAGACCTTCAAACGATCAAGGTGGTGAATTTAACCAAGGTTCAAGGTATCAAACACGTACTCAAGGGAAAGAGCAATTGAATGCAATTTCTACACGATCGGGTTTCAGCTACGGGAACGAGGAGGAGCAGAACGAAGCAAAAAACGTAAATCTGGGCAAACTGGGTGGAATGCGCCGCACCTATGGTTGGGTGCGCCGCAATTCAAGCACAGTGAGCCCAGAAATGTTTTCACTTTCTCAGATGCGGCTCATTCAAGTCTAATGCGGGGCATTGAGACCCCAGACCCCGAAAATGACCAAAAAGTTGAATTAGAGGTATAGAATCAAGTCGGGGATGAATCAATAGTAAAAAATGAAGACGGGGCATCAAAATGGGTCACAAATACACCCACTAGTTTGGATTTGGAATTGGCGGAGCTTGATGGGTCGGAAATAGTGGCGGTTGACAACCCAATCAGTGTAGACATAACTTTGGAAGATTTTGAGAAGTTATTTGATTTGAGTACGGAATCGGTTGTCACCAAAGTTGAGAAAGAGGTTGAAGTCAAGGAGGAGTTGATGCCCGAGAAAGAAATCGTTAAAACAAGTGAATTGTGCATTAAGCTAAAAATCGTTACGGAGCCGAAATTGAAAGTTGACGAAGACGAGGAGTACTTGAATTTCGATGATTTCATAGATGGAAAACCAAGTGGGCAAGGGTATGAAAAAGATAAGAATGGGGGAAAAGGTGGCGACTCTAGACGATGGAAGGATGTTTCGATCATGCGGGAAACAAAGGAGTGGCATGACGCATGGGCGAAAATCCGCAATGAGCTCATTGTATCTAACTATGAGTTTCTTTATGATGATTTGATTTGTAGGTGTGTTGGGGCCCCAACTTGGGGGATTTTACATCTTGAGGAATGGCGCCGAGTTTGGTTTTTCTTTTCTTTTATTTTATTTTTGTTTCGTTTAATTTTTAGTTTTTAGTTTTTAGTTTCTAGTTTGGAAACGCATTCGGGACAATGCGTTAAATAAGTATGGGGGGACGTCGGGAATTTAGCTTATTTTATATTCCCTCTTATATATCCATTACGTGTTCCTATTTTGTCCCATATAAGTCTTAATATATTAAAAAAAAAAAAAAAAAATTGAAAAACGGTTAAACGTAGTTAGGGAAAATGATAGGGGCTTTTATATTTAACTTTATTCCGGTACTTTAACGTGAAATTGTTTAGGAACATCTCTAGTTAATAAAATATTTGTAAATAAGAATTTAGGTTTCTTAGTTTTAGTTCCTTAAGTTTCCCCGAAAAATCTAAAATCCAGATAACCACTAGATATCCTTAGTACCGAGCCCTTTTAGTCTCTTGCACCCTTTCGGGGGTAGTTGGGGAATCCTAGTATCACTTAATCCCATATGAAAGTTAGAGGCGAAGAAAAATGCCATAGGTCTTTCCCGTCAACAAATTGAACTCAACCTCACTATACAAAACCGTTCACTTCAAAGAAAATATAAAATATAAATCTATAGTATTTGAAGTGAACGAAAGTGAGAGGAAAGCTAAATGAAGTGACTAACCAAAAATTACCAAAGAAAGAAGAACCAAAATGAAGAAACGGTTTTGTGATATTTTAAGGTTTCCCCCGAAAGCAAGGCGGTATAGGGGTCGGCCCGAAAGGCTGATCGCTCCAATTTCGGTTGGAGAGTGAGGGAAAAGGGGTGGTTATTTAGACATATCAAAACTAGGGGATAAATTAGGAAATGAAATTAGGAAATTGCGGTTTTTATTTGCTTAAGTAATTTAGTAGCTTTTGATGTTCGTAGTCGGTTTTACGATCTAGCAATTTCACGCATATCTTTATTTTGAACACCGGAATGTAGTTAAATGTTAAAGCCCGTGATTCCTTAATTTTCCTTAAGTTGTATATTTTGTAAAATGAAGTTAGAGTCTAAGTCGGATTTGCTTGGGGACAAGCAAATGCTTAAGTATGGGGGGTTTGATATCGCTCATTTTTATACAAAACTTTCGCGATATTTGTTATGTTTTTAAACCAAAACCATGATGGATATACCCTTTTATACTTATGTTTTGTGTCAAAGTGTGTTAAACAGTTTGAAACTAGAAATGGAACAACTAGTACTCAAAAGGACCAAAATGCAGCTGATAGTAAAACGGATGTATTGGGAGCATATGGACTCGAAAAAACCTTCGGTCTGCGCCAAAACGACCGCAACGAAAAAATATACAATTTTGGAGCCCACTGACCTCCAGATGAGCCGCACCTAGGGTGTGGTGCGCCTCATCTGGCCCCCTCCAGCAGTTACTTTCGTTTTTTGATTGCTAATTAAAGGTGGAGGTGAAAGGTTTTTGGCTGGCAGCTTCTTAAGCAGGATTTTGGGACATCACACATCATCTTTTTCACCATCTTGGGAGGCTAATACATCAGTTTTTATCATCCTAATCCATCAAATAATCACAATCAATCGTTGGAGAAATTTCAATCATAGCAATCGTTAGTTAATTTTGGGAGAATCATTGGTGTTATTTCATTTCTTTTAGATCATCTTGTTACTTTGGACATCAATTGCAATTTCTAATTCACTTTGGTATTAAACTCTTTTCATTTTGGAGTTATCTTGTTAATTACCATTTCAAGTTGGTTAAATTTTACTCAGACATTTCATCGAACACCTGGTATGAATATCATTTTCTCTTATAATTTGATTTTAATTTCTATTATGAGTGAGTAGTTAAATAATACTTGTTTGGATTGGAAACTAGATTAGATGATTGGAGTTTTTGGGATATTTGTTTGAGGTTGAATGTTTATGTTCGTTTAATTGAAGAACCATTCGGGTTTAAATTCTTAATATTGTTAGATAACTTATATTCATGATTTGATTAAGAACTTTAGTATTTGAAAAGAGCTTTAGAACTTGATTGATGAATTTAACGAAATAATCAACCGGTCTATAGTTGATTTGAGGTTTAGGATATTCAAAAGGAATCTTAACGAGTAATCAAACATTTAGATTAAAACTTGAATGTTAGTTGTAATTAGGTTCATATCATTATCAAAGTCATTTTATATAAAACGTAAGTAAGGTGTTAGTGACAAACACATTTTGTAGGTATTCGAAAGGAACTTAGAATAACTTATTAGACGTTTTAGAAAAGGTTAATCGGTCTATAATTAATCTAAAATTATTAGTATTCGAAAGGAACTGGTAACATAATGATTTGATAAACTGAATTTGATTTTAGCTAAGAAACTATTCGAAAGGAAGTTTTATAAGATTAAATCGAGTATATAAACTTGTTGCTTAATGACTTAGATGTTTAAGGTTTCTACCGTATTCGAAAGGAACGGTGTTTCGTTTTAGATTTCTAAAGTTAGCTCGGTATTTGAAAGGAATCGTGTTATAACATTAGAAGTTAATTCAACCAAACAACCCAAAGTGACAATCGGATAACGAGAAACCAATCCAAACGAGTGTTTTTTCCCCATATCTTGATTTATTATAAAATGATACTTGTCACTTTTAGTTAATTTAGAAAACCTACTTGTTACGTGTTACTTGTTACTTTAACTATTACCTACTTGTTCGAACCCGGAATTTGCACATACTTTACTACGATCGACAAGGGTACACTGCCCGGTGTCATAGTCTAGTTAAAGCCTATTTTCGGAAAACTAGATTTCGCACATCAGCTTGCATATGACTGAGGTTGAGGTTGAGCTTGACTAGGATAATGAGTTGAATTCATAGGAATTTGAACATTTCGAAGAACATCCATATGTATTTCCAGTTTGCTTCTTCTTATCAATCTGCATGTCAACTTCATATGACTGCAGAATTCCAATCAATTCCACCAGGGTCTTAGCATTCAAGTTTGTTGTTCTCTTAATGATCATCACTTGAACTGACCATTTTGTAGGTAGACATCCCAACAACTTCTTGCATATATCACTATATTTCATTATAACCCCAAAGATCTTCAAATCACTCATAAGCAGTGTATATCTACTGATATGCTCAGACAAAGTCTCACCCCTCACATACTCAAACGCTTCATACAGCTTCTTCAACATATCTCTCTTTCTTTCCTTCAGTTCTAGACTACCTTCATATCTCAACTCCATTGCATCCATCAGTTCTTTAACAGAAGCACAGTCCTTGAAGTTGTTGTAAATCTCAGTAGGAAGAGCAAGAATAACAGCTCCTGGTGAACTGAAATCCCTATCAATCAGCTTATTGTCAGCTTCAGTATACCTTTCGGGATCTATATCTATCATACCAGCTTCACTAGTTTCTTGTACCATAGGTCGATGAGAACCATTAACAATTGAACTCCATAGCTGTTGATCACTGTAATAGACAAAAGACTTGAATCGAAGTTTCCACATTATGAAATCAGATCATGGTAGGAAATTTGGAGGTCTACCACCAGATGTTGTCTCGTTATCATAATTCAAAACTGGAGCAGCCATAACACTTGCAGACATATGATTTGAGATATTTGGATTTTAATCTGATTAACAAACTATAACTCGGATGAACTAACTAACACTGAATCGATTCAAACTCAATTAACTTTGCAGAAATCAGCATATAATTTTTAGTATAACACACTAACACACACAATCACACTTAAAACTGATGATTATTACTGAAATACATCAATATCGACTTTTACCGCCAAATTTCAAACTTATGAAAAACTGAATAATCGTTGATGTTACTGCTCTAATCCTTATAACTTTTACAAACACTTCGAATGTAGCTTACAATCTGCAGATAAACAGGCTGAATCAAATTTGATTTGATTTCCAGCTCTGATATCACTTGTTAGGTCTGATTAATCTTTAAAGCCAAACATTCTATGTCTAGAATCAATAACAGGTGGCGGAATCACAAGTTAATGATTAAGCTAATGTAATAAGAACAGTTAAACACAACAAATTCAACAATGGAAGTTTATCTTTTAAAAGCCTTAAATGGCGGGAAAGTTTGTTACTAATATTTTGTCACTCAAAAACTTACATCTGAACTCCTCTCACCACTATATATAGGATAAACTATCTATCTATTACATTATAACAACCCTTATGTTTATTTAAAAACACTTCGGGTGAACTAATAATAAAACATCCTTTAACTTTAGTTCGGGTGAACTTGAACTTAACTCTGGTGAAGAGTTAGTTCACCGACCTAAATTCTTTATGATATTCCTAAATAAGATTTAGTTCGTGTGATGAACAATGTTCACCCGAACTAAATATTCAACACTATATACTTTGATAAAGATCTTTAGAAGCTTCAGTCATCAATCCGTTATGCTCCAACAACATGTTCATATTCTTCTTTGTCACTGTCAATGTCAATAATCACCTTCTCTCCTCCCAACTCCTCATTCCATTGATTGCTCTCATCATAAGTGTGCACAGAAAAAGGATTACTTTCCTTAATATATACTGTGAAGGTTTATGTTGCATTCACATCAGACATTCCCTCATAAAGCCCTTCAAAGTGTTTCTCAAAAGTTTCTTTGTCAATAATTTCCCCAAATTGATCAACAACTTTAAACTTCTTAATATTCTCTCCATGTATCACGCTTTCATAGTCTTCTTCATCACCCGAGTTAAACAACTCATCACCAGAGTGAAATCTTTCACCACCCGATTTAACTAGATCATCACCAGAGATAAATGTCTCTTCACCCGGCTTAATTGTGAAAAAGTTAAAATGTGTAATTTCTTGCCATTTCTTCAATTTTATGTTTTGTTTATCGGATATGATAGATTTAAATTAATAAGAGTAAATTACATAAATAATCCTTATGGTTTATCTGAAATTACGGATTTAGTACTTAATTTTAAAAAGTTGCATGAATCGTCCAGTTATCCAAAGTAATTACTCATTTCATCCCTAATTTGAACGTCCGTTTATTTTTGTCGTTAGCATGGCCCACGTGTAAAACACGTAAGGGTATTTTCGTCCTTTCCGAGTCTCACCTACCTTATTTAATTATCCCCCTTTTCTATTCGATTTCATTTTCTATCCCTAATCTATTAACCTAATTTCTCTCCTTTCATCTTCTTCGCAATCCATCTGTAACACAAATTCATACACTTGGTCAATGTTAAGTTATTCTACCAATCGATAAAAATGGTGATAACTGAAATGGCTAGGGTCCAACTCCCAACCGATAATATTGCTCTTCTACCACAGTTATATGGTAAGTTTTTTTTTTCATTTTAGTAGTCATTAACAACCACATATAGTAATGATTAATGACACAAAACTATTTCTTATTTCAGAAAATGACACGACACATTTTACCATGAGGATTCATCACGGTGGCGAGTTTACAAGTTTCCCTGAAAGAAGGTATATTAATGGACTTGAATCGTATGTTGATCTTTTAGATATTGATACATATTCAGTTCATGAGTTGGATGATATTATGGTAGAATTAGGCTATAAAAAAGATGATATTATGTTTTACCATTATCGAGTTCCTAATACTGATTGGGATTTTGGACTTTAGGCACTTGCTAGTGACCAGGATATAAATAGGTTGTCTAAATATGTTCCTGAACATAAGATGATCAATGTGGACATTGAACATGGTTCAACTAGTTTAAACACTTACGTTGTGGTAGACAATGAAGTACTTGAAGACACACCACCCACACCACCAAGAACCAGTGTTATAATTGAAGAAATACATGATGACACACCAACTAGAATGACAAAATCCAAAATCAAAGCTTCTAAAATCTTGTTGTTAGAGTACGGTCAAGTTAGTGTTCAAACTGATAAGGGTAAAGGCAAAGTTGCTGAGTTAGATGATCCTTTCTTGGGCTTAGATGATTTAGTGGGTGATACAAATGATAAGGGTAAAAGCAAAGTAGTAGAACAATCTGAAATTGATGAAATGAATAAGGATAAAAGAAATGGTGATGATGAGGATTTAGAGGACAGAGATTATCTAGTTGATGAAGAGAATATGGTAAATGAAGTAGCAGTAGACATGAGAGACTTTCATTCATATATTGATTCAAATATAGAGTTTGGTGGTGTCACAAACAGGAGTCTAGTAACAAATACAGAAGCAGTTGTTGAAGAAATTGAAGTGGAAGTCATAGACAATGATTCTTTTGTAGTGTTGAGGCTTCAAATGATGGTAATTGAAAGCATTAGAAATAGAAAATTAAAGTTGTTGAGGAGAAAGAAGGCTGCAAGTGATGGGGGTATAGATCATGAATATTTTTATCTTGGAAAAGATTTTGGATCAAGATTGGAGGTGATTCAGTTGATCAGAAAAAGTCTTATTGAAAGTAGAAGGAATTTGAAGATTGTAAAGCATGACAATAGTAGGGTAAGATCAATTTGTACAGGGAATATATGTGTTTCTGATGATGACCTATGTGAAGCTAGGCCAAGTGAATTTGTTGGGACAAGTGCAGCTGTTGAGAGAAGTGCAGCTGTTGGACCAAGTGAAGCAAGTGGGCCAAGTGCAGCTAGTGGGCCAAGTAAAAATAAGAATTTGGGTACATGTAGGGTTTTTAAATTACCAAGAAATGAGGGTAGGTGTCATTGGGTGTTGTATGTGGCCAAACTTAAGGGGGAATCTACTTGGTTGGTGAAGACCTTTAAAGGTAAACATGAATGACTCCAAACCAGAGAAGTTAAAGCATGTACAACTAGATTTCTATCCCAAGAACTTGTTTCTCAACTTGTGTCTAATCCTGATATACCAGTCAAAGCAATCCAGGATTAATTGCAAAAAAAAATATGCAGACTCAATTAGCAAGATGAAAGCATTCAGGGCAAAGTCATAAGCATAAAATAAAGTGAAGGGTGATTACATGGTTCAGTATTCTATGTTGAGGGATTATTATGAAGAGTTGAGTAAAAGAAATCCAAGTACAACTATAAGGTTGGATGTGCATCTTGAACCAAATCCAGATGTTGACAGTAGAGCTTTTAGGAGGATATACATATGTTTAGGGGCTTCAAAACAAGGATTTAAAGCAATTAGAAGGAACTTGTTAGGATTGGATGGGGCATTCATGAGTGGTTCTTTCCCAGGACAGATTCTTACTGTTGTGGGACTAGATCCAAATAATGGAATTTATCCATTAGCTTATGCAATAGTTGAAGCGGAAACAACTGATTCTCGGCAATGGTTCTTGGAGTGTCTTGGGGAGGATCTAGAAGTAGGTGTGATGTCTAATTTCACTTTTGTTACTGATAGACAGAAGGTATGAATATTTTTATTGATTTATACATTTTGGAGGGTCTTGCTTTTAATGATTTGCACTTTTTGTTACAGGGTGTACTCCTGCAATTGCCAAAGTGTTTCCATATGCTGAACATAGGTACTGCCTTAGGCACATACATGAAAGCATGAAGAAACAGTGGAGATGGAAGAAATATAAAGACCATTTGTGAAAGTGTGCATCTCAAACTAGTGTTCCATACTTTGAGAGGGTAATGGGTGAGTTAAGAGAGTTCAATAAAGATGCATAGAAATGGCTACTTGAGATTCCAGCTCAACATTGGACAAGGTCACACTTTTCAGGTAACTCATATTATTGATTAGAGTTAATATGTTTAAAATATTGAGTAATATGTTTGAAATATTGTTAACTGCTGACATGAACAGGGATTGCTAACTCAGATGTATTATTGAATAATATGTGTGAAGTATTCAATAGGAAACTCAAACTTGGGAGAGATAAGCCCATCATATGTTGTTTGGAGTACATAAAAGAGTATTTAATGAGAAGAATTGTTGCTGTTAAGGGACTAATTGACAGGTCTCAAGGGCATCTTACACGATTGTAAGAGGAAATCAAAACAAGTGTTATACAATACACTACTATATGGAATGGCAGCAGTAGGTATGAAGTTTTGGTCCTTTCTCAGATCAATGTGTTGTTGATATGCAGTTAAGAGTTTGTACTTGTAGAAAGTTTGAAATTACTGGTATACCTTGTAAGCACATAACATCTTGTATATGGAACATGGCACGAAATGACACAAATGTTGGCATACCTGAGAGATGGGTTCATCCTTGTTACAGACTATCTACATGGAAGCAATTTTACAACTTCCATGTGGAACCTGTCACTGGTTCAATTATGTGGCCTAAGTCACCAGTTCCTACCACTATAAGAACACCTTACCATCATACTCCAGTTGGTAGACCAAAGAAAAAGAGAAAAAAGGTCAATTTGAGATGGATGACATGGTTAAATGAGGAAAATTGACAAGGAAATGGAAAATTGTTACTTGTGATTCTTGTAAGCAAATGGGTCATAACAAGAGGTCATGAAAGGGTCCATTTCCAGGTATTGGGTCAACCCCCCACCCCCTTATGTTGGTTAAATTGTTAGTTGTTTACAATGGGTCATAACAAGATTTTGTATTGTTTTGTTAGAATGGAGTCAAAAAAAGAAGAATAGTGGAGCAGATGCTAGTGTTGGAACAAGTGCAAAACCCGGTGGTCAAAAAGGGAAGAACAGTGGAGTTGGTGGTGTTCAATCAGAGGCTAGTGGAGTTGGTGGTGTTCAAGTAGATGCTAGGTGTCACACCCCGCTTGGAAGCGGAAACGCGAGATGTTCCAGTTATAATATCAAAGTCAAGATTACAACAATATAACCGATAAACAAAACATAAAATTAAATTGATCATGCCAAATGTTACCAAGTACATCAATAAGTCAAGGCGATGAGACACCAAGTACGAATACAACTCCAAAAGAGATAAACAAACGGATCGTCATGGAAATTACAATAAACAATATAAATTCAAATTTCCCAAAAGCAAGCGATCCGAAAATAAACTATGGCATGATCAACGGAAATCCTCAATTTCCTGCAAAGCGTTAAAACGACATCAACAACATGTTGGTGAATTATTCGCAATTTTAAAATAAAGTGACCCATCGACCAGTTTCAATAAACATCATAATTTCAAATACCATATCTCAAATCTTTTCATTTCAAAACATATCTTTTCAAACCATATCTTGTTTTCAACCCTAGTGAGGATCCCATGCTTAGATTAGTTATACATCGAACCTTGCCAGTCCTAAAGACGCAAATCCTAAGGCAGTGTCAACCAAAGGCAACCAGTTTAATCAAGTACGGTCATAACATCCACACATAGATACCTACTGAGGGATGAGGGTCAGGCGATATAACCCATATAGCTATATATATGTAACCGTTGGGCACGAAGCTTAACGAGTGTATAAGACACCCAATCTAAAGCAGACCTATTCTACTAGGTAAACAAGATAATCATAACATTTCGCATACGCAAACAGTTTTAAAATACACTACAAGATGATTAATAAGATTCCGCATACGCAGACAGTTTTAAATACGCTTTACAGCCCAAAAATAGTAAGACAAGGGCTACGAATAACTCACAATTCAATCTTCAGCAAAACTCGGGTAAATCAATCACAGGATCAAAATCCCACCGTCTAAGTGCCTTAAAACAATAAACAATATAGTCTCAGTATCTCTATAAGTCTAGGTCCGGTTTAGCCTTGTCGGTTAAGATTAAGTTAAATAAGATAATCCAATTATTAATAAGTTTAAATGAAGTGACGTATTTAGATGGCGATGTTCCGCGTCAAACAGGACCGCTCGGAGAGATATCGGCATTCCACGTCATAATCGTCAACTTGGAAAAGAAGGATAATCCGAATCGAAAATGATTACTAGGAGTATCGGTTAATAGAATATCGTTATCAAGTTTCAAATAGATCGACCAAGGTCAACGGAACAAATGTTGACTTGGTCAAAGTCAAACGTAAGGAATGTTGACTTTATAAAAGTCAAAGTCACAGATGTTGACTTATGAAAGTCAAAGTTATATTATGTTGACTTATGAAAGTCAAATGTCAATTATGTTGACTTATTAAGGTCAAAATCGATTTAAAAGTCCAAATCGACACTTTGAATAATTTGAAGTGTTTTCATACCAAAATGTTTAGAGTAAAATACCTTTTTAAAACCATTTATAAAGTTTGCCGCAAAACAATTTTTGATGACTTAAAACGATGATTTAGTTGAGGCGAAGATTAATATATCGCAAAGAGGTTGAAAACATCCGTTTTAAGAAATTTTATGACATTTTGATTGCGTTGGCGTCTTTGAGTCCAAAGACAATATTATTGCATAATATGTTACTTTTAATTATTAAGTGTTTAAATGTCGCAAAGTCGAGAATGGAAATCCGGCAGCGCTTCCGCGTCATATATTATTATTCCAAATTTTATACACTTTCCCGCTTATCAACAATTTCACTTTAAATCTCAATCATAATACATAATACAATAATAAGTTAATTACGATACTTTCGGTTAGATTACATTTTAATATATGCTTCGTCCATTCTCAATCCAAATCCGATAATATAACAAGTGTTGGTCTAGTATTTAATCCTAACCGTTTTCAAGGCTAAAACCGATGGATAATGGAAATGAAACGAAAGATTCTCAAAGATAACAATTATACCGTTAGCACCCGCAAGATTTGACAAGAATAGAATCCGGAACCAAGGACTTCGGTGGCGTGGTACTGAGGTCAAATCCTCCTCCAAAACACAAGACACTCACCGTTAATAAGGGTTCACAATATAACAAGTTTAAGGTGCAAATTTAACGGGTTTACAAAATTTCCAGAAACTGGTCCACGACCGCGCCGCGGTGGCTTGACTGCGCCGCGGTCACAAGCTCACCACGACCGCGTCGCGGTGGCGTGACTGCGCCGCGGTCGTCATCAGACGAACCAAAGTTTTAACCATTCGTTTTAAGTTGGAAAAATCATCTTTTTATGTAATAGATTCGAACATGCAAGTTAGGGAATCATCAAAATACTTTTAAACAACCATTTTGTAAAGCTTTTCACCATTTAATTCAAAGATCCATACACATTTCATAAAAATTTGATTTCAAAGATTATTACCCATCCAAACTTGTTAAAAACTCATTTTCTTTAGTTAGATCATACATGCAATGTTTAAAACGTATAAAATACAGAAAGTTTAAGTTATTATACCCCAAAGAAAGTGAAGAAGTGAAGATCAAGCTAGATGTGATGAAGATCCTTGATGTGAGAAGGTGATTTTGACCCAAAAAGTGATAGAAATCAACACATGCAACCCATGGATGATTTACCCTAGCTTCCCTTGATGATATAAACGATTTACAGAGATGAATTTGGTGATTAATTGTTGTTTACTTGCTGGAATTACAGCCACAAGAAAGGAAGTTTGAAGGAAATACGGGTGTTTGTGTGTTGGCTTCAAGTAGAGAGAGTGAAGTGAGATGTTATGTGTGTGTGTTTGTAAAGTGATAATGAGTCTTGAAAGACTCTAAATGCAGTATAAACTGGACTAAATGAAGTGTGGACACGTTTGGGACAGGTGTCACAAAGATGTTACATGCAAATGGTGACTCACAACTCAACAAAACATGACTGTCCAGGGGATGACCGCGGCGCGGCCAGCTCACCGCGGCGCGCCCAGTCTGTTCCCTGGATTTGCTTCGTTTTGTTCGTGTTGTCGATACGTACATGTATTTGTTTAGGATTCCCGATTGTTTTACAAATGAACTTAGGAAAGTTCATATAAGTATTATTGGTATTATGATTCATTAGATGGTAACTTTTAAGTCTTGGATTCGAGACACGCACGATTTCGGTATAAGATAACAAGCGAAAAGCACGGTTTCTCGAAGATAAAGAATACGTTAACCGACAAATTGGGCATAACCTCCTAACTTATATTCATGAGCATACTAACTATTTGGCACTTAGATAAAAAATCAACTTACGTCTCAAGGGACTAATCAAAATAATCACATAAAACCCGATTCTCTTCAATAAACCGTGAGTAAAACAAAGCGAAATACAAGGGTCAAAACAATTGCGAATAAAATATAAATAATAACGGTAACATAAGTACTTCAAATTGACGGGACGTCACAGCCTCCCCCAGTTAAAAGAATTTCGTCCTCGAAATTAATAAAGAGCATCGATAGAAGAAAAAGATGGGGCGGTAACTATTGTAGTATGAAAGCTCGGCTAACATAAAATGTCGATCCCAACTTCCGCCAAAGTCTAAAACGTAAGCGCGTAGCGATCAAGAATGACGGAAAAATCTCGTCAATAAGCAATCTAAAAGGTTTCTCTATTCGGTAATCTTCTCGAATAGGCAGGAAAAGTGCTGTCTTAGCCAACCGATCCATGATAATCCAAATAATATATAACCCTCGGTGAGAGCCTCCTGATCTAACAACATTCTCTCTAGCGATAACGGTATGCAGATATTCTTCTCGAATCATATAACCTCTGCACGGTGTGTCGACAACCAACCCATGCTCATAATAACGTCGAATCCACCTAAGGCGATCGGAATCAGATCGATAGGAAAAGAATGGTCATCGGAGCTAACACAATAGGTAAGACGTACATCGATAGCAGGTATAACTTACCAACGGCTCACTCTATTTCGAAGGAAGACGCTAAGGATAAAGCCGTGCCAATATCAAAATATTGAACGCATTAGATATGAATCCGAAAGATGAAATAAAATTGGAGATCAGTAGAATTGAGAGATATTGACTCGAAAACTGTTAACAATAGGAATTACGTTCCGGTCTTGCATAATTTATTCCAAACTAGGCGTAGTTGGCCAAATTACGCGTAGTTCGTAATGAACCATGCAATTGCGGAATTAATCCACTAAAGTTTAAAAGTGCACGAAACGATTATTAGTAAGTCGAAGCAAGGTGATGGATTAAAATTTGAATTCGGACTCCTCGGAATCACACTCGTAGGACCACCTCGTCTCGTCGACTTCTTTGCAGATAGGAGCTTCCTTCGGTTCCAACGCAGTAGGGGCGTAAAAAGGAAATGACATGCAAGGATGCGAAAAGAGAAGTGTGCAATCCGACGATAATAAGACTAAGCATCAAATATCAAATAGGATAAACGTAGGTTGAACTCAGATAGGAGGAGTATATGTACCGGCTGGAGCTAACTCGGGACAGTTGGCCTTAAGATGCTCAGGAGATCCACATTCATAACATTTTCCCTTCATGGTCTTACAATACCTCCCTGTGTGACCAAGTTTCTTACATTTATCGCATTTCCAACAAGCCAACTCCCTAGCGTGGTGACTACCACACTGATCACACTGTGGAGGCCCACCTCTAACATTCGGAGCCACTAGCGCATATGCTTGCACATCTTGAGGAGTATCCTGCCTCCTAGGTCTCTTCTGCGAATCTCCATAACGGTCTTCACCACCCCGTTTCCCTTCGGAGTTTAGCTTAACAATCATCGGGGGTAACTCACCATCCCGAACCGCATTCTGAGTCAAAGTAATCGCAATTTCCATCGCGCTCTGAAAGGTGCTCGGTTTGCTGGATAGTACACTCTTACGAATTGCTGGGGGTAATCCGTGAGTGTAGCGGCCTATACGTTTAAGCTCCGGTCGGACCAAGTGCGGCACTAGCTGGGACAGGGCGTGAAAACGCGAAGTGTACCCTTGGATGTCTGACCCAACCATGGTCAAGTTCCATAACTCATCTTCCAACTTTTGAATCTCAGATTCAGGAACATACTCAATAATCATCAACTCCTTTAGTTGCTCCCAGGTCATCTTGCTGATCTCAGCTCGGCCTCGCACATTCACGATTGAATTCCACCACGTCAGAGCCGTTCCTTGAAATACAAACGCAGCAAATCGGACTCGATCTTTGTCCGCACAGTCAATAGCATCGAAAATAGATTCCATCTTTTCCATCCACTGGAGCGTTCCAGTCGCTCCCTCATTGCCTCTGTACTCTGGGGCCTTACAGCTCATAAAAGTCTTTAGTGTGCACCCAGCGCGTCGAGCTGAGCCCTCTGCTCTACCTGATCCAGTAATCACCACTTCGGGACCCTCCTTATTCACAATCGGCTCAGGGCCTTCATTGTTAACAACCAACTCAGGACCTTCATTATTAACCACCGGCTCAGGATTTCCAGAACCCGAACCATTACCTTGGGCGGTGCCCTCCCTCAGTTGAGCTATAAGCTCGGGCATCATTGCCGCTATCTGTTGAGCAACCATCTGAGCCATGTCAGGATTCGTATCGTTCTCCACATTGTTCCTTCTCGCATTGGACGTATTAGCTCTCGCGTTCGAAGCATTATTTCTCGCATTCGAATTCGCGGTATTAGCCCTCGCGTTCGAATTCGCGGTATTCGCTCTCGCATTCGCAGTAGCACGTCGCGCGGAACTTCGTGTCGTAACTCTCCTCGTAGGCTCCATCGTCCTAAAATAAAAGAGGAAAAGACTCGATCAGCAAATGTGTGCAATACAAAAACAAGGCCAAATGCCAAAACACAACGCGAAATTAAACACGTATAAAAATAGTGCACACATTGCAATCAGAGTAAAAATCGATTTTTAAAAGCCTATGGTCATAGTCCAAGTGATTTACTCAGTTTAAATCACCCGGTTCGCTATAACCTTTGGCTCTGATACCAACTTCTGTCACACCCCGCTTGGAAGCGGAAACGCGAGATGTTCCAGTTATAATATCAAAGTCAAGATTACAACAATATAACCGATAAACAAAACATAAAATTAAATTGATCATGCCAAATGTTACAAAGTACATCAATAAGTCAAGGCGATGAGACACCAAGTACGAATACAACTCCAAAAGAGATAAACAAACGGATCGTCATGGAAATTACAATAAACAATATAAATTCAAATTTCCCAAAAGCAAGCGATCCGAAAATAAACTATGGCATGATCAACGAAAATCCTCAATTTCCTGCAAAGCGTTAAAACGACATCAACAACATGTTGGTGAATTATTCGCAATTTTAAAATAAAAGTGACCCATCGACCAGTTTCAATAAACATCATAATTTCAAATACCATATCTCAAATCTTTTCATTTCAAAACATATCTTTTCAAACCATATCTTGTTTTCAACCCTAGTGAGGATCCCATGCTTAGATTAGTTATACATCGAACCTTGCCAGTCCTAAAGACGCAAATCCTAAGGCAGTGTCAACCAAAGGCAACCAGTTTAATCAAGTACGGTCATAACATCCACACATAGATACCTACTGAGGGATGAGGGTCAGGCGATATAACCCATATAGCTATATATATGTAACCGTTGGGCACGAAGCTTAACGAGTGTATAAGACACCCAATCTAAAGCAGACCTATTCTACTAGGTAAACAAGATAATCATAACATTTCGCATACGCAAACAGTTTTAAAATACACTACAAGATGATTAATAAGATTCCGCATACGCAGACAGTTTTAAATACGCTTTACAGCCCAAAAATAGGAAGACAAGGGCTACGAATAACTCACAATTCAATCTTCAGCAAAACTCGGGTAAATCAATCACAGGATCAAAATCCCACCGTCTAAGTGCCTTAAAACAATAAACAATATAGTCTCAGTATCTCTATAAGTCTAGGTCCGGTTTAGCCTTGTCGGTTAAGATTAAGTTAAATAAGATAATCCAATTATTAATAAGTTTAAATGAAGTGACGTATTTAGATGGCGATGTTCCGCGTCAAACAGGACCGCTCGGAGAGATATCGGCATTCCACGTCATAATCGTCAATTGGAAAAGAAGGATAATCCGAATCGAAAATGATTACTAGGAGTATCGGTTAATAGAATATCGTTATCAAGTTTCAAATAGATCGACCAAGGTCAACGGAACAAATGTTGACTTGGTCAAAGTCAAACGTAAGGAATGTTGACTTTATAAAAGTCAAAGTCACAGATGTTGACTTATGAAAGTCAAAGTTATATTATGTTGACTTATGAAAGTCAAATGTCAATTATGTTGACTTATTAAGGTCAAAATCGATTTAAAAGTCCAAATCGACACTTTGAATAATTTGAAGTGTTTTCATACCAAAATGTTTAGAGTAAAATACCTTTTTAAAACCATTTATAAAGTTTGCCGCAAAACATATTTTGATGACTTAAAACGATGATTTAGTTGAGGCGAAGATTAATATATCGCAAAGAGGTTGAAAACATCCGTTTTAAGAAATTTTATGACATTTTGATTGCGTTGGCGTCTTTGAGTCCAAAGACAATATTATTGCATAATATGTTACTTTTAATTATTAAGTGTTTAAATGTCGCAAAGTCGAGAATGGAAAATCCGGCAGCGCTTCCGCGTCATATATTATTATTCCAAATTTTATACACTTTCCCGCTTATCAACAATTTCACTTTAAATCTCAATCAGAATACATAATACAATAATAAGTTAATTACGATACTTTCGGTTAGATTACTTTTTAATATGTTTCGTCCATTCTCAATCCAAATCCGACAATACATTAAGTGTTGGTCTAATATTTACTCCTAACCGTTTTCAAGGCTAAAACCGAATAACGATGGATAATGAAAATGAAACGAAAGGTTCTCAAAGATAACAATTATACCGTTAGCACCCGCAAGATTTGACAAGAATGGAATCCGGAACCGAGGACTTCGGTGACGTGGTACTGAGGTCAAGTCCTCCTCCAAAACCAAGACACTCACCGTTAAATAGGTTCAATATAACCAGTTTAAGGTGCAAATTTAAGCGGGTTTACAAAATTTCCAGAAAGTGGTCCCACGCAGCGCCGCGGTGGCTTGACTGCGCCGCGGTCACAAGCTCACCACGACCTGCGTCTCGGTGGCGTGACTGCGCCGCGGTCGTCATCAGACGAACCAAAGTTTTTACCATTCGTTTTAATTTGAAAAATCATCTTTTTATGTAATAGATTCGAACATGCCAATTTAGGAATCATCAAAATACTTTTAAACACCATTTTGTAAGCTTTTCACCATTTATCAAAGATCCATAGATATATTTATAAAACTTGGATTTCAAAGACTTTTAACCTCAATGTATATGCAACTCATTTTCTTTAGTTAGATCATACATGCAATGTTTAAAACGTATAAAATACAGAAAGTTTAAGTTATTATACCCCAAAGAAAGTGAAGATGTGAAGATCAAGCTAGATGTGATGAAGATCCTTGATGTGAGAAGGTGATTTTGACCCAAAAAGTGATAGAAATCAACACATGCGACCCATGGATGATTTACCCTAGCTTCCCTTGATGATATAAACGATTTACAGAGATGAATTTGGTGATTAATTGTTGTTTACTTGCTGGAATTACAGCCACAAGAAAGGAAGTTTGAAGGAAATACGGGTGTTTGTGTGTTGGCTTCAAGTAGAGAGAGTGAAGTGAGATGATATGTGTGTGTGTTTGTAAGGTGATAATGAGTCTTGAAAGACTCTAAATGCAGTATAAACTGGACTAAATGAAGTGTGGACACGTTTGGGACAGGTGTCACAAAGATGTTACATGCAAGTATGACTCACAACTCAACAAAAACATGTCTGTCCAGGGAATGACCGCGGCGCGGACAGCTCACCGCGGCGCGCCCAGTCTGTTCCCTGGATTTGCTTCGTTTTGTTCGTGTTGTCGATACGTACGTGTATTCGTTTAGGATTCCCGATTGTTTTACAAATGAACTTAGGAAAGTTCATATAAGTATTATTGGTATTATGATTCATTAGATGCTTAACTTTCAATTTAGATTCCGAGAAACGTACGATTTCGGTAAGAATAAACAAGCGCAAAAAGCACGGTTTCTCGAGGATAAAGAGCACTTTAACCGACAAATTGGCATAACCTCCTAACTTATATTCATGAGCATACTAACTATTTGGCACTTAGGTGAAATAATATTATTACGTCTCGAGGGACAAATCAGTAAATATGAAAACCCGATACTCAATACCAGTAAATCGTGAGCAAAACAAAGCGAAATACAAGGGTCAAAACAATTGCGAATAAAATATAAATAATAACAGTAACATAAGTACTTCAAATTGACGGGACGTCACACTAGGGTAGTTGATGTGACAACCGTCACTTTCTCCGTCCCTAGTTAGTCTAGTATGCCTGTAAATCATTACCGTATTTTACTGAAAAATTTAAAACTTGATTATGACTACTGTTACGAGATTAAAAGTTATGTTTTCTGATATAAGATGACTTCAATGATATGTGTGTATACTTTTTGTAATGTTTTCGTTAGTTAGGTGCACAGTAGATAGTCCCCTAGTCGAGCTCCTAAATATTTAACGAGAAACTTTCTAGATTTCATATTCATACTATGACGTATTCGTATACTTTATATTACCCTTTCAAGAACTTCCGGTTTCAATATTTCAACGACCTTGTACTCATTCTATGTTCCGTATATCGAGGTATTCGTGTATCGCGCTTTCGGGATATCATTTGTGCTCGAAAACAAGTTAAACAACAAAATGTTGTTACTAATTTTATTAAATGATTTTGTAGGTAATTAATTTATGTTTTAAGTTATTAACTAGTCCAAATTCAGTTAAATAGTTAAAAGTCCATATAATTATAACTAACCCAAACTAAACACTTAAACCTAAACCTAAAAAAACACACAAAACCCTAATATTGATCCCTCTAGTCGTCGCCCCCCTTGCCTCCCATTTTCAGCCGACTTCAAACTTCACCATCATCCAATTCGTTGCTGGTTTGATCATCAACATACTCGTGTTCATCATCATCTTTATTCAATCAATTCTTCACAC
This sequence comes from Senecio squalidus, assembly GCA_910822075.1. Lineage (NCBI taxonomy): Eukaryota > Viridiplantae > Streptophyta > Magnoliopsida > Asterales > Asteraceae > Senecio > Senecio squalidus. Next base: position 27,301,163 of record CAJVGC010000065.1, on the reverse strand, counting down.
AACCGAGCCTCCGTAATTCCTTCATCAAGACCGTTTTCAGCAGCCCTATCAGGTTAGTTTTCTCCAATTTCGTTTTGGAGATTCATATTGGTCGAACCCTATTTTAGGGTTTTCAGTTTTATGTGTAATCGTGTTGTTGCAGCCACGAGTTTCAAGCACCAAGTTTTGATTTCCATTTCGTTAACAGTTACACTAAGTGTAACTAACAGTTACACTAAGTAACGTAACTAACAGTTACGCTTACTAGACTAACAGTTACGCTTACTAGACTAACGGATACGCCACCCAATTTACTAACGTAACTAACAGTTACGCTACTAAACAAACTAACGTAACTAACAGTTACGCTACGTAACTAACAGTTTCGCTAAGTGTAACTAATAGTTACACTAAGTAACGTAACTAACAGTTACGTTGAAAAACAGTTGTTCAATACAAAAAGAGTCGAGACAAAGCTCGTTTGAGTCCAATCTTTTTTGATTATAAACGGTTTAATAAGAAAATTTGTTTTAAGATTGTAGAACGTTTATATTTAACAGAATTTAAATTACAGAAAACGTAAAATACCAACATGGGGTCTAATCTGAATAATTTGAGTAAAGTTACTAGGTTTGTTAATCTATCTTGTGTAACCATTTAGATAACCTTAATAATAATTAAAATGGTTTATTATAAGTTAATAACACGTCTAAAAGTTATTAAAAATAATTATCTTGTCTACACCTAAATTATACGACTTTAAAACGTGTTACTCAACTTAAGCAAAAACCTCATTTTTGGACAGATTGTTTAACCAGATTTGTTTTAATAATATCTTCTTCATAACGAACTCATTCGTAATGATATCTTAGTATAAAACGTACCCTCGGTGTCTAGTTTTCGTATATACATTCCTCGATGTCTAATTTCTTCTAGAACTTCATATATCTCAGTTTGAACGAACATATGTGTTCGCCGAGAAAATTTGTCGTCTCACTCAAAGTCTAACCGTCAAATCTTTACTTACATTATACCTTTATCTAGGGGAGCTGTAGGACTAGTGAGGACACTACTTGTGGCCGACGTACTACGCTTATTACACACATTTCCTATTTCATCGCTCATTCGATAAGATGAGTTCATTGCCCCTATTTTCTACTGCTTTATGTGTTTTAAACTAATCGGGGGAAGGTAAAACTCAACTTACTATTTTAAGAAAACGGATACTAGTTTCAAACTTACCATAAATAGATAATTCTATTTATGGAAACTTACTATATTTGGAAACCTTCTATTTCGGCGATAAACTTACTATAAATAGAACTTCCTATTTATAGAAACTTACCACTTTTAGAAACTTACTATTTTCGGAAACTTTCCATTTTTGGAAACTTACTACGAATTGGATTTCAATAAAACGTTTACAAACTTATGCATGTTTTCAAAATACTACGAGATTACTATTGTGGGTTACTTCAAACGTGCTCATTAGTAGATATGTTATACTAATGGAGTCTTCTAAACGTGCTCACTAGTAGATGGGTTCTACTAGTGGAGTCTTCTAAACGTGCTCGTTAGTAGAGATGATCTACTAACGGAGTCTTTTAACGTGCACATTAGTACTAATAGTGTCTTCATACGGTAGCGTGGCTACTACTACTGATACTTGTAGGTTTGCGATTACATTTCTTACATACATGCATATGATACATGCTTTCTTTTACTTACAATTATTACTGCTGAATTGAGATACAAATGCTTATTAATTACCATTTTTAGAAACTTACTATTTCGGGAAACTTACTAAAAATAGAAATTTCTATTTTTAGAAACATTTCTATTTTCGGAAACTTGCTAAATTTAGAAACTTACTTTCAAATGTTTACTAAACTATTTTATTACATACTCGATGAACTCGCTCAACCTTTGTGTTGACTTTTTGGTTTTACTTTCAGGTATTGATCAGGCATAGGATCTAGCTGGATTGAACTTTTAGAGACTTAGAGTTATTCTTGCATTGTGGCTTGAGTTGATACATTCATTTACTTATATTTTCGGGCTTGCATGCCTAAGTACTTTATTTTCATTTTCGGATTTATTTTGGATATTGTTCATTGTAGTGATTGACGTAATTTTACCTTGGACATGGCGACGTCATGACATACGAATTTTTATTTAATTCATATAGATTATCTCTTTATATACTTATGTGTTATGACGATCGCCAATCAGTTGCACCCTGCGTTTCCCCCACTGGCGGGGTGTGACAGTTGAGGCTGGAGTTGGAACAAGGGCCAAAAGGAAGAAACCGATTAGAGCAAAGGGGAAGGGTAACAAGAAGTGTTAGTGTTTATTCAAGTGTGTAACAAATGAAAACACTTTGTTTTGTTTAGTTGTAACGTCTTTTGTGTTAGGTGTCTTGAAAACAAGTGTTAGTGTAACAACTTTGGAACACCTTTTATGGTATTTGTAACGTCTTTTGTTTAGGTGTCTTGAAAACAAGTGACATTGTAACAACTTGGGAACACCTTTATGGTATTTGTTAGTTATTAAATTTTAGGGTATTTATAAGTTATTGGAGTGTCTTTTGTTTAAGGTAACTTTATGGTATTTGTAACAATGTTAGTGTTTATGCTTGTGTGTTATGTAGTCTCATGGAATCAAATAAACTATCCAATACAACCAAAAACCATTACAACTAAGAATCACATAAAAATGCCAACACAACCAAAAACCATTTCATTCATACATATAGCCACATTAAAATACAAGAAACTAAAAAAGGCGTCCAACTGAGAATCAAGAACACCTTCAATCTTCTTTCTTCAACTTCCAACTCATTAATATTTGATTGCATCTGATTCCTTGTCGTCAATAAACCAGGTATTATAATAGTTGATCGAGCACACATTGGAGGATCAACCCATCCAATTAAACGACAATTTGATCCCTATCAAAAGGGAAAAGAGATACAGGTTTTTAGTAAAATCTCAACAACGAAAAAAAATTGTCACTTGTGGAAATAAAAAAAAGGAACTGGCCATTTGGGGACAAGCGTAAAAATGACGATCGGGATTTTGTGATGTCTATGAAGTCCGAACAACAACATATCTTCCACACCAACAATTCACCATTACAAGAAGATTAGATAAGAACCCGAATTTTGAAAAAAAGGACAATTAGAAAATGAAATTGAATAGAAAAGGGGATAATAAAATAAGGTAGGTGAAGACTCGGAAAGGACGTAAATACCCTCACGTGTTTTACACATGGGCCAGCCTAACGGAAAAAATAAACGGACGTTCAAATTAGGGACCAAATGAGTAATTACTTTGAAAAGTTGGACGATTGATGCAAGTTTTTAAACTTAGAGACTTAAATCTGTAATTTCGGGTAAACTATATAAACGATTTATGTAATTTATTCAATTAATAATTAAATAAAATTAGTAGATATAATACTTGTAAGACATGAGAAATGATAGAAAAAATAAAAGAAATGAAGAAGGTTATACACTTTTATTAAAATGAAGGAGAAAAGAAGTGAAATAGAGAGAAGAGAAGAGAGATTTCCTAAATTTCATACATTTGATAAGAGGGACAACGTGTTAGATACTGTTCCATCTGAAACTATATTAAGCCCTCCAATAAAATAAAAAAGAAAAAGAAATGGCTAGTTTTCTTGTTCAAGTTCCCAACATCTTGAGAAACCCAACTGCTAGTATTTCTGCTTCCGCTTCCTCTAATGGTAAACACACACACACAGATAGTCATATATATATATATATATATATATATATATATATGAAATGTTGTTATTGTTTTTCAGGATCTGTTCCAATTTCAAGTAGTAACCAAACAAGTAAAGGAGGCCCAGTTGTTATTGAAGTCCCTTTAAATCAAATTCGGAGGCCTTTAATGCGTACAAGAAGCAATGATGAACAAAAAGTGCAGGAACTAATGGATAGTATTTCCCAAATTGGTCTTCAAGTTCCCGTACGTTAATCCATCTTATTCTTCCATTTCCATTAATTGACCACTACATAATCCATCTTATTCGTCTTACTAGTACTCCTGAATGCGTTTGATAGTACGTCCATTTGGTTGAGCTTTTAGCTACCTCTATGTAGTTGGAACTACTTACACTTGCTCATCTTCTAGTAAATAGACAACCGAATCACTAGATAGCTGTTTTCATTTTCATCTTCTTAATTATCATTGATATCGTCTTTAATCTGAAATGCTTGGAAATGTTGGGACTTAAAACAATATGTACCCAGACTTTTAGATAAACTCACTCATCCTGTGTAGTTTTGTTTAGGTAATCATATTCATTTCTTATCTGCTTTTTGGTAACTTTCATGTTACATGTCGTCAAGTTGTTTCTACAAGTGAGCTCGTGATTCCTTTAGTTTGCAACTTTGTCTTTGATGTAACTTATTGTACATGAAGGTTACAAAAAACTAATAAGATCTGTAACTGTGTAAAACATGAAGGTTACCCAATCATTGATGAAAATTAAATATGTTTTATCACATAGAAAATGAGCCAAGGATGAGTGTCTTTCGGAGGACAAATGGGAAATCTGATACATTTACCTTGACAAGGCAAGAGAGAATAAATATTTGATGCGAGTTTACCTCATGTTTTATAACTTTTACATTTATTTCCCATATTGATGCCAGTGATAAGTATGTTATATTGTTATAGACATACTTTGTCTACCATATCAAGTGGGATACATGATCATCCAAAGGCGCAAACATTGATAACTTCTCCGGTTTACTTTTGTAGAGGGAACTTTGTCACATGTATTACTAATTAGTGGTGTAACGCCATTTCTATTATCTTCTTATAATTTAGGATTAGTAAACATGTTTTGTAAATTCATGCAGATTGATGTGCTTGAGGTCGATGGAGCTTATTATGGTATGCATCCCATGTAGAGTTATATTCCAAAAAAGGGCCCGGTACAAGAACTCGAATTTTCCTCTAAAATTGCAATATTTGATATCTTATACAGTGTTAGAGAAATCTGTAGAGTCACAGGGTAATTGCAGTAATTGCGATATGAGTCGAATACCTGTCAAATTCGTTAATGTTAATAATTTTTTCTAAATGGTAACCTTTGAACTTATAATTTAATCACCTATGAGATGGGGTGAAATTCAGAATAGTCGAGAATCAGTTGAACCCCATTTCATCATATCTTTTTTATACTGAGATCAACAAGTAAATGAGTAACTTCTAGTTATAATGTTGCCAAAAGAATATTGCAATTTTCGTTGGACATAGAGAATACCTATTTTTACATTCTTCTGCAAATCAGTTGTATTACCATCAATTCAACTTTTGGGTCTCTTTCAATAGGCTTTTCTGGATGTCATCGTTTTGAAGCTCATCAACGCTTAGGACTTCCAACTATCCGTTGCAAGATAAGGCGTGGAACTAAAGAAACCTTAAGGTACTCGTTAGTTACCTGTTATTCTAATTAAGGCTTTATTTAGTGGTGGCATTACAGGCAGGTCAAAGGTGTGGGTTGCGTAAAGAGGTTAAAAACTGGTAATTTTTGTAACGGTCGAACGAGCAGGTTGAGTTATATTGAATTTTTTTTCTGTCCAATTTTTATATCAAACGAGTAGTGTTCAAGTATGATCAACAGAATTATTTTTTTTCAATAATAATTTAACATTTTGAATAAGTTAATTATGAAGTTTTATGCATTAATAATATTATAATATACTTTGAGCAGTTTTTTATCCTTGCAACCCATTTGACCCGTTATCTTTTTAATATTACCCATTTGATCTGTCAGAATTTAAACATAACGAATCGACACATCATAAGTTTTATGCATTAATAGTACACTTTGAGCTGTTTTTTTTATCCTTGCAACCCATTTGACCCGTTATCTTTTTAATATTAATCTTTTGATCTGCAAGAATTTAAACATAACATGTATCGACACATCATAAGTATATCTGTTAAATTGCCACATCTCGTTTTATTTTCTTGTTCCCATGCAGCTCAACATTTTTTGGTTTGTCTTTTATATGTAACAGGCATCACCTTCGTTGAGTTGTTTCCTTCGGAGGAGAAGTTCGATCATGTAACAATGATGGTCTATATAAGTACCATGTTTGTATATCAAGTGTAGCATAAATAAGAAAACATGTACACATGCATGTAATTAATACAAATGTTATTACTATGATTTTAATAGTCAAATATTTTGAATATCATTTAACTAGAGTAAGGTACATAATAATTAGCTTTAAGGGGTCGGAGAACATGTACACATGTTTAGATTTGGTATCTTTAGATGTAGAACATCTCATGCTTAAATTGCACTTGAGCGATATCAAAATGTCGCCTATCAACCAGAAAAGATTCATTTCGATGAGATAAACCGGACTCTATGGTTTGTTGAAACCAACCTAAGCTTTCACCAAAGACTAGGCTCTGAAAATGTTTGTCTCATCACCACATACCAAGGAATGAGTCCAAATTCGAACCCAAGATCATTTATCAACCAAGTTTGACGACACCAGCTGCTTCTTATCATGGTCTATCTTCAATCAATGTCTTGTAAACCCGCCATCAAGCTAAACACAAATTACCTGAGATAGAACAACAAACCATAAAAGCAGCAAAACTGCATATTAACTCTTTCTCTGCTTGGTCATTGTTAAAGTAAAATTCCGAAGCTTTAGGCCTTCGTCTAATGACTGATGAAGGCAGTACCAACTACACACACTAACCACAGATCCAATATATTTACTATGATGTTCAATATTCAAATGATTGGAGAGTTAATGCCTAAAGTGATATAAGTGGTGAATTGAATGCTCAAGATGATATAAATGGTGTATTCATTAATTATCCGAGTGTATCTATTACAAAAAGAATGCTTCTTATATATAGTAAATACCCAGTCCTTTTCCAAAGAATAATAGACCGAAGGACCGGTCCGGTAGCTGCTCTGTCAGGTAGTCTCATCCTGCAGTGATGTGACCCACTCCACTCTATACCTTTAAGTACACTGTCACGCTGTTCCAGGCATTTATTGCAAGGTGTGTTGACGGCGCCTTGTCCTCCACGCGCTCCTTCATTAAATGTTACCACCTTCTCTGTCTTATCTCTCATTAATGTCATACCTCTTTTGGAGTTCCCACTCTCTGACATTAATGATGATACCTCTGTCTTATCCATGCCGTTACCTTAGGTAGCCGGACCGTTTCCCCTTAATTACTGGGACCCTCGGTACTTTCGAGGAGTAGCTTCGTCACTTGTGAGTATTAAACAACACCGTTGCTTATTAAGTACTAGGGGCTTCGGTACCTTATGAGTACTAGACAGCGCCGTTGCTTGTCCTTTGTGGGTAATAAATACCCTACCCCAACAGTCATCATTTATTCATTGCAAGCTATCCATGTTTCTCTTGTAACAACATTTATAACACCCCTAAACTGATTATCAAGAAACTTGGACAATACATCAATAGACCTTTTCAGTCATATTAATATTAAATTAAGATTAAGATGAATATAACTACAAAAATATTGTACGGTGGCTTCGCACAATTGTGTTGATAAATAATATCATATCGGATAAATGTTTAGAAATGTATGAGACTTTACTTTTAAAGTCTATTGTATGTATCTAACTTTATATTGGTCAATTGTATTGTATTTAACTTTTAAAAATCAATATTTTATGTATCTAACTAATGAAATCCTAACAAACCGATGACGTGGCCGCTTACGTGCTATTTTATATGGATGACACGTATTTTTGAATGAATGCAATAACAGATTTTGAAAGTTAAATACATATAATAGAGATTTTTGAAAGTTTAGAAATATACAATAGATCAATATAAAGTTAGACTGTAGACTTAAGTTTAATACGTTTCTATACACTTATCCCTAACATATATGTAAGTGAAACTTAAGTTTAAATTATGTAAAATCAACAAACACGAAACCCTAATGCTTAGACCTAACATCTTGATGGGTAGTTTAGAAATAAAAGTTAACCATGTGAGTTGAGGGTAAGTTTAATGAAAGAAGTAATGGAATAAGTCAATGCTTACAATCCATATTAAACGTATAATAATAAAAAAATAAAAAAAAAAATAAAGAGAAGCTAAAGAGTTATATAATGGATATGTTTTATGTTATATAATTGCTAGGCATGAGTGATTGAAGCTGCAAGACGACCTGGGGTTAGCTCATTATAGCATAGAAAACTAGAAATAGTTTACGATACTATCAGATCATGCTGGCAGCTTCAATCTCTTAGACCAACATGAACATCATCGATACTCTCATGAAACAACAACTACAATCTAGAGAGAGAGAGAGTTGTGTAGTTTTGGTATTCTTTCACGAGTAGTAACACAAGGAAAAGACTAATGCACGTATATAGAACATTATGGCCTTTCTTCTTACCTCAAACAATCTACATTATTGTCCGACTTTAGCAGCCAAATTATGACCACAAACAAAATATGAGTGAAAACCAATAGGGGGTAGAAACCAATTGCGTAGTGTTACAACTTTAACATGAAAAGTTGTTACTTGTGGTTATCGTCGAGTAATGATGGACCATATTGCTTCTGTCTCTTGGGTTCTGGTTCAGCAAACTGCAGACTCACAATTTCTTCAGACTCGTAATCTAATGGAGAAAAACTCTTTAAATTTACACCTCCGCGCTTTCCAGTTTGATTATTTGATCTTGCTGAATAGCTATCAATAAACTGATGTTCCACGCTATGAGTTGTTTCTGCGGCAGTTTCAATGTGGAAATCCTGTTGCATGAACTCTTGTTTTGGAGCTTCTTGAATATTTATCCCAAGTGGCTCGTACTTTTCTTCTTTTGGTTCACCAGAAGATGATTCTCCAACAGTAGACTCGATCCCTGCTGCTGAAGCACTTCTTTGATCGTGCAATGCAGCTAGTTTTGGAAACAAGCGAAGAGTAAAGAACGATGAACATGTAACTATCAAGTTTTGTTAGTCAGAATATCAAAAGGGTCTTTGCATTTTGAAATTGGTTATGTGATTCTAGATAATCAGAATCAACTGTAAACGAACAGAGTGCAGGAAATAGTAGTGTCTGGATGTGCTTTTGCTGTTCAATCTTGTAATATTCAGATAATCAATTATTTGAGTGTTAGACAAAAAATGAGTAATTTAGAATTTAAGGATTTTTTCAGTTCTAAATCGTTTTATATCTTGTATTAAATCACTTAAAGATGAGCATTGGCACGTCTTTCTAAAAACAAAAGATGAGCATGGGCACAAACCTTGAAAACTTTGATTGGTTGTGATGAGATCAAGTTCCAAAAGATCAAGAAGGCGTCCAAGATCAACTCCACTGGTCCAATTCTCTGGAGGCTGACCAACTTTGAGTTTTAACCGCCCTCGATTGGCGGTCCCTCCCCAAATGATCCCAATGGGACGTGGTTTTTCCGCACCCTGTCCTGTTAAAAGAATGAGACTTCCACTATCACCTTCAAGATCAAACGTTTGTTGGTTCTCACCAACAACCAAGAAATCAGTAAAAAAACAAATTCCTTTTTCATCATTGTATTCCAAAGAATATGCCATTATGGTCCCTGTAGTTAGACCCGAACTTCTCCCAACTTTGGTCACTTGTTTGCCAATTACACTGTTTATTGGGGATTGCAAATCTATGACTTTAACATCGCCAATTTCGCCAATTCCTTTAACAGATGTGGTCACATTTGAAACGTTTAAATCTTCTGAAAATGCAATGAAGGCTCCATCTGCTCGAATAAAGGTTTCTGCGGGATTAAGATGTTACAAAAACAAAACAATTAAAACTTGAGAAAACTACTAGTTGTTTCTAATATTGAACAAATTCACTTCAAAGCATACATCTAAATCAACTAGGAACCATGGAGCTAGTTATAGTACTTATTAGTAATCTACAACCTAAAGCTAATAAAGAGTTCAAATTTTCTCACTTATCTATGAATGTGGGATGGTTTTTTCACCTCACCAACACCCCGTCCCTTTTATCAGTTGACAATCTAGGCAAAAGAAAGAAGTAAGATAGAAATAAGGAGAGAAATAGAATGTACAGATGTGGACGATGTTTGAGCCAGGGGGATCATACACTTGGCATTCTTACTCAAGTATTTCTTTCCACACACATATATCCATTAAATAGTGACACTTTTTGGAGTGATTGGATTTGCGTTTTAAAAGTTATAATCTAAATATGAAAGAATCAATCCTTAATGTTTGGATAAACAGATTCTGTTGTGTTTCTGATTATTAAGAAGTAAAAAAACTAGTTTCTGCTATTTACCCCCTTCTTTAAGCCTGATTTGAGACTTACATTCGCATTTTAAAAGTATTCCTTTTTTCACAAAATTATTCTCTTTGGTCTTTTTATCTTTTGGTTTATGAATAATAAGTATTTGCAAACAACATATTAGGATTTAAACACAATCAGCCCGTTTTATTACATTCGATTATGTGATTATTCAATGTCACTTTTTCAAATCACGCATCCTAACACCTCTTTCAACCTTCACAACTGTATCCATAATGAGAAAGGTGAGGAATTTTGTAGCATCATAATCTTTATGTACTTCCGCCTCCTATATCTGACCTACATTTCTTCTCTTGAAGATTTATTTTCAAGTGAACAGCCAAATAAACAGCATTTACTCGGCATTTTTGGTGGCAAAACGGGCGGGTTAGTCTGCCACTCTATTGTCTATTTTACACTTTTCTGTAAATAATAAATTTATTATATATACTAACCTATAATACTAATGTAATATGGTTTACAAAAAAATGTTTTAGGATGTGCTAACCATTTAAGAACATGCAAGACGACTATTGACCATCATCTGTTGCTACATTTTAGTTTCCCGTATGACCAATTATGAAACGAAGTCAACCTGAATTGACCCGTAATCTTATAAATGGGTTAAATTTTGTATATTATTACCTGGGTTTGTCCCAGCAAATATCCCATACCAGAGATCGTCTGTGATGAATGATGTTGCCCTCTCAACAGCCCCCAGATACACCCCTGGTCCAAGGCTTGGTGGCAACGGATGGAACATTTTTTGGTTTGGATAATCCAAGTCAACTGCCACATGTCTATTTGTGAGGAAACCAACCTGCCGGTTTCCTGTTCTGCTCTTAACAATGGCACCCAGGGTTCCATATGTCTCTTGGTTTGCAACCTAAAGAATCAGCAAGTTGCTGCATATTTTAGTTGAGATCCATAAGAAAGTAAAAACCAAGAACAAGTAAACCGTTTTTAACCGATGAGTCTATGGGTTTAACAGATGGTTGCAATTTCCACCCATTTCTTAAGAACGGGTCGATTTGGGTTATCTTTTATTTCTAATAGTTCAAATACATAACAGAAATGGAAGGGAAATATGTCAAATGGTTAAGCGGTTCTAAAGTCACCCACACCGTAATGCATATGACTCCTAAACCACTATACTTAATAATTTAAATCAATAATGCAATAATATAATCTGAAACCATGTTTAACACACTATCTGTAAACAAATTAGATAACAAGCGATTCTGGTCAACCCAAACCGACGTTTATTAAAAACAGTTAAACAGATACAAAAAAATACTCATTTAGACCTATACTCATGTAGGTTGATATTAAGAAAACAGTCTGGCCTACATGCCGTGTTTTAAAGATCTAAGAATAAGGAATGGGGTGGACGGGTTACCAGGACAAACAGCATTCGAGGATATGTTTTTATGACAGATTGACGGAGAATAAATATATAAAGCTTTCTGAAGTTTAATAGCACATATATAGTACCTGTGAACCCGAACCAATGCACGGATCACTTCCACGCAAGCCATCAACAAGTTCTGAATACAATTGTTCCTTTGGAGTTGCTGCAGGTGCACCATAATAAGAGAACTCTACAACATCAACGTCACACCACACACCTCCAGGGCCCTGTACAAAGCTTTAATAATAAGCAACAATAAAAGTGAACATTGGCTCCATGACAACACTAGACCAACTATAAACGCCACACACATGATATTCAAGTAAATTAGTCAAGACAGGGGAAAGTTGAACCCATGTACTGAGCCAATCGATCACCCACCCGTTTTGCCATCTCTAGTAATTTGGAAGGTTCAAAAGTAGTTAATAACCTCAAGAGCAGACGGTAAACACTGGATGTGGGTGAGCCACTGCCTGTGAACCTTGCGAGCAACAAAAACAAGAACAGCAGGTATATCTGTCAACAAGCCGCGGCGAATACGGAAGCCTATTGCAGTTCCCAGACTACAGCGTCTCAAGATGTTGCTATGAAACGCCCTTATTGTCATGAGTTCAAGCAAAGTGGTTGCTCGTGGTCCAGTTGGAAGCCGACCAAGAGTTTCAGGCAAAACTCCCTTTAGAAGATTTCCAAAGTAATTAGCTCGGTCTTGAGCAGCATCAATTAAGCGGCTTGAAGTAGGCCATGAGAAGTATGCAGCATTAGTCTCTGCAACTTGACCAGCAGCTTTTTTAGAAAAGCAAAGGTTTATTAAAACACCGAAAAGAAACGATACCCACCTGATGTTGTGTAAAAGGATGACTGTAAATGTGCCAAGTCCAATGCCTCTGATTCCTCGGATGGTGTTGAGCCATCCATAATACAAATCCCAGCTGACCAAAATTAAAAACAATAATCAGTTTCATAGTAGGTGCAACAAAAGGGTAAATAGAAGTGAGAATCTCCTATTTTCAAAATCAGTTTATGTAGCAAGAATCAGAATTTGCAAGCACACTGAAACAACTTATTATTGCAAATTGCTTATATATAATTTAAACTATTGATATCCAAACAACCTAGTAGAATATTAATTTGTAAAAAGGCATAGACTCACATACATTTGGCCTTAATGAACCACACAACTCGATTAATAATAGGATAAATCTTCCAACAATCTGAAGACTAATCACTTCACTGCATTCACTTATAGAAAATAGATTAAAAAAAAAGACCCAAATTACATTTAAAAATACAACTTACACTCAGATTTGGAAGAGGTAAGTATTAGTAGAGATATTTATTTAAAGATGGCGGAAGCTTCAACTGAGTGTTAATGGCGACTGTAAAGCAACACATTTTTATACAAACAAAAAATACACTCCCATAAGTTATTTATATAAGAGCATACGCCCCAATAAAACCGAAATAGCTGGTGTTATGGCCACGCCACGTTAACACCACCCATAAAATAACATCGTTAATAATATTTAGTCACTTAGATTAATATTTTAAAAAAAAAAAAAACGATACATTAATACTTAAACGATAAAAATACAATACATAAAAAACTAATCGTCTCGTTCGGCGGCAAATTCGGCGCGTATTTCGGCCTTCATCATCTCGACTTCAGCCCGATCCGCCGGCTCCATATCATGTGTTGGCATACGGAGTGTTGCGACACCGGAATATCACAATTACAAGGGGTAGAAGGTTCGGATCCGGAAGAGCTGATCCGAAGAAGACCTTCAGCCTGGTCCTTATCTTCAGTCTTACAACTATCTGCACAGGTAGCAACACTCGAGTAAACGGAGCGGGGATGATCCCCTGGTTTACCTCGGGCGTGAGAGTAAGAATATCGAAGAGTAAGGGGTAAAATATAAAGTAAAAGAGTATAATGTATGTGAAACGTTACCCTTGAAGTGAAGTGTGAGCTTGGTATTTATAGACCTTGAGTTTCGGATAATAGAGTGCTCTTAGTACAACACCTTGTTTATCCTGAAGGTATTCCGAGGTGTTGTACTCTTTGTCGAGAAGTCATCCTTCGGCCTCCTGGTCCTTAGGATGTTTTTCGGATAATAGATGTTGTTTAGATTCCTTTTATCAAAGATTGTGCCCAGCTTATTAGATCATTCGGCGTACCAGCGGTTGGCCGATAGACTTCTATCGGCCAGCCGATGGTACGTCATCAGCCCCCCTAGTCCAGTATTACGTAGTTAAGACTATGTAATGCTTGACTAGAAGAAAAATAAAGTGTCTTGGTTCTTTCGCGTAGCTGGAGTACGCCTCTGTAGTTTTTTCGGAATTTAATAACTGTCTGCCTATTTAGGCGGGATAATTAAGTTTTATCTTGGGCGGGAAGTTTTTTCAACCTATGGCAATTAATGCTTATGCCACCTGTCGCTATGCCATTGGCCGGGAGAGGTGGTGGGATTAGACGCGCGTCCCATCGTCTGACTTACACTTCCCTATAAATACCCCGTTTTTACCCCATTTGTAACTTTTTCTTTCTACCGATTTCTCTTTTTCACTTTTAACTGTGTGTTTTTCTTTCCTTGATTTTTCTTTCATTGTCTTCCCGTTTTTCGCTTCGTCGTTATGTCGAAAAAGGATAAAGAAAACCTTCGGAGGTCTTTCAATACCTTGACTCAGGGGGAGCTTGATGCCCTTTGTTTGAAGTATGCCATTGGTTCTGGTTATGGCGTCGTTCTTCCGGGTCCGGACGACACTATACGGGACGCTCCTCCTGGTAAAATAGGTGTATATGCCGAGTGGTTCGAATTCTCGAACCTCCGACTTCCGTTCTCCAAACTCTTCCTGGAGGTTTGTGAGTATTTTAAATTCCATCCCTCACAGATGAATCCTCTCGGAGCTTTGAGACTTACTTGCTTTGAGATTCAGAGTTGGGCTCTTGGGTATACCCCTTCGATAAACCTCTTTCGGACGTTTTATAAGCTTGGTAAAGCCGGTGACTGGTTCACCTTTGATAAAAGAAGAAAACCTAGCCCCGCTTGTTCTTCCGGGGATCCTTCTGGTCGGAAGAATTGGAAGACGAAATTCTTTTTCGTGAATGATGGCGTGGCTCCCATCAGGATGAGATGGAAGCATAAGGATGAGTCTGTTTCAGACGAGCAAGTTAGACAGGGAGTTGTTTCGGACGATGCTCTCTTGGCTTTTACGACTCATAAGATAGAGTGTCGGACGTTGCCGGAACATGTGTTGGTGATGGCCGGTATAAGTCGAGTATGGGCGTCTAACATTGCCAGACCCTGCTTGCAGATGAATGACCGAGGTACGTTGAGTATCTATGTTCATTCTACCGATAGTCCCATGTTGATCATTAATGTGACTTTTCTTTCTTTTTTGTAGATTTGCCTCTGATAGATTTCTTGGAACTGACTGATTGGGATTCGGTTAAGTATATCTCGCGCACCATTGCTGAAGGCGAGGCAAGCTGGCTGGTCCGGATGAATTCTAGGGTGGTACATATGTCTACGGACGAGCTTCCCCCTCCCTATATCGATGCTGACACAGTTTTTCCAGCGGGCTATGCATTGAGAGATCCTTCGGATGAGGACTTTATTCAGCCGGCCCCTGGGACCATTATGGGTAGTGGAAGTCATCCGACAAAGAGTGGTAACAATACTATTCCCTTGCTTTTCAATGCTTTGTTTGCAAATACATCATCTTCTGTGGGAAATGCAGCCGCTAGGAAGAGGAAAACTACTGATTGGTTCGCCCTCGGTGGGTCGTCTGAGGAACCGAGGGTGGAGGATGTTGAAGGTGGGGGTTTCGGGGAAGAAGATGCACTGAAAGTTGAGGTGCCAAAGAAAAAGAAAAAGATTTTTGTTTCTGCTAAGAGTTTAGTCATCAGGGAAAGGGAAAAGGACCAACAACCTGAGATTCCGGAGGCAGAAGAGGCCGATACTGCTAGGCCTGGAGAGGAGAACAAGGAAACTGCCACTTCTGTCTTTCGGGGTAAGTTTGTCATCCTTGAAAGCTCAGAGGAGGGAGATACTTCGCTAGATGGTACAGAGTTCTATCAGAATCCTCCCTCTTGCGAGACTTCTTCCGAAACAAGAAGAGCTCTAGGACTGATAGTTGATGATGATTTCTCGACAGGTCCTCCTACTGATCCGGAAATGGTCACTTCTAATCCGGAACAGGTTGTTGGGGAAACAAGTGCTGGTGCTGATGATATGGGTGAGAAGCCCTTAGAAGATATTTCTTCGGCTGTTCCGATGGATGAGGGGAATGAGGAGCTTGTGGCTCCTAAGTTGGTTGATGAACCTCTGCAACAGACCTATTCGGGGGTTATGCTGGAGCAGGAGGATATGGGTTATCAGCGTCTGTCGCCGGAAGATTTGACTCATCAGCCTATGCCCTTAATTCTATCTCAACCGGAACGGAGTCAGAACGTGATGGGCGAAACTTCTACTCAAGTTTCGGCGGATAAGGCAGAAGGTACTTTTCTTTTTTCTGGTATCGTTCAACCTTCTCCTGTTTCGGAGTTGGCTGGGTCTTCCGCCCGGACTCGAATCTGGGTGAAAGGTAGGAACTTGATGCTTTCATGTGTTTCTTTTACTAACTTTCTTTCGACCATTTACTGATCTTCAGTTATTCTCTTCCAGGTGACCAGAGGGTAGTTGAACACACGGGGGACGCCAGTGTTCATTCTGAAGGTGATAATTCGGATACAGAATCCGAAGGTTTGGGTGCTGCCTTGGCCGGGACATCATTTGTTCCGGCAATAAGCAAGATAAAGTGTGGGGACCTCTTCCAAGCAAAATCTTACGAGATCAATCGGGATCTTGTTGACAACCTTGCTACCCCGGCTGAGACTCTTCGCCTGGGAAACTTGGAAATGTCCAGGTGGGTCGTGAGTTCGACTTTGCTCTTGCCTCTCTAAACGTCATTGGTCCTGACCTCCGACGCCGAATGGAATCATCGGCTCGGGAAACGGAAGAGCAGAGACTCCGAGCCCTAAATCTTGAAGGTAAACTTGCTTTGGCAAAGAAGGAACTGGCCGAAGCTTTGGATAGAAAGAGACATTATCGTGAGAGGAGCCAGCGTCTGTCGAATGAGGTAGAGACAATGAGAACTTCTTCCTCTCAACGTACCCAAGCTACTATCAGGGAACTTACTGACAAGTTAAAGAGTGAGCACCAAGTTGAGATGAACAAGTTGAGGGACATACTGAAGGCCAATCATGAGGCTGCCATAGCCAAGCTGAAGACGGAATATGAAACCGCTATGGCCGAGACTCGGGCCCAGTATGATATTAATGGCGATGTGCTCCGGTCTTTGGAAGAACGGTTGAGGAAACAAGATTCTGAGTTAGTTGTACTTCGCTCGGACAGAAGTTGGTTGGTAACAACGGGTCCGAAGCATGTCGTTAAGAAACTACACTCTAGTCATGAGTACTCCCGTCCTCAAGAGAACATTCGGGTGCTGAACTACAGACTTGGGTGTCATGATGGTTTGGTTGCTGGTGTTAACCTTGGCCGTCTGAAGCAGCGACCATCATCGTCTCCATTCTTTAATGCCAATGCTGCTTCAGATTTAGAGAAAGATTTAGCCGAAGCTTCATACATCAGTTATCCTTATCTGGAGGCTTTATCTGCTACTGATGGTTCTTCTCTGGAAGACTTTCAGGCTGTTGAGCCTGCTGCTGGTCCTCCTTCAGACGAGGAGTGAAGCTTTGATTTGTTTTTCTTTTGTTATGTAACAACGAAACATGTCTTCGACCTGTGAAGATATGTTTCCACAAAACAAGTTATGAGAAATATAATTTTCAGTTGCTTGTTTACCTTCCGGATTCACTTGTACTTTTTATTTACTTGTTATGATTTAGTATATTGTTTGAATGCTTCGTGTGAATCCTTTCGATACTTGTTGAGGTTAGGCTCAATTTATCATTCGGAGTTAGGTCCGATACTTATTGAGGTTAGGCTCAATTTATCATTCGGAGTTAGGTCCGATACTCATTGAGGTTAGGCTCAATTTATCATTCGGAGTTAGGTCCGATACTCATTGAGGTTAGGCTCAATTTATCATTCGGAGTTAGGTCCGATACTCATTGAGGTTAGGCTCAATTTATCATTCGGAGTTAGGTCCGATACTCATTGAGGTTAGGCTAACCTCAATGATTGCAAAAATCTCATCCTTATTTTTTCTTAGACTATCTGAATTAGTTGTATGTTCAGACACTTCGTCAAGTGTCATGAACATTCATTCGAATAGTACAAGTAGTAAAATGAAGGGAAAAATTGGCCGCGAAAGCCTTTCATTCATAAATAAATAAAAAAAGTTACATTACATACTATCGGTCAATGATAATACTTTCGAAGGTTCATTGCATTCCGCGTTCTGGGAATTGGAGTTCCAGCCATGTCTTTCAGCTCATAAGCTCCATTTCCCTTATCCTTGGCCACCTTGTAAGGACCTTCCCATTTCGGCCCCATTTTTCCTTCGTTTTCCTGCCTGCTCGCTTCATTCTTTCGGAGGACCAAATCACCTTCCTCCAACACCAACTTCCTTACCTTCTTGTTATAAGTTCCTTCAATTTTTTCTTTGTACTTGGCTTCTCGGACTGCCGCTGCATTCCTTCGTTCCTCTAACAATACCAGGTTTAGCCGGATCTCTTCTTGATTAGTTTGATCGTTTTCGGATGTTACGCGGTGGCTCGGCATCCCTATTTCGGCTGGGATGACAGCTTCGGATCCGTAGGTCAGGCTGAAAGGTGTTTCGCCAGTGCTTGTTTTCTGGGTGGTTCGGTGTGCCCATAACACATGGGATATTTGATCCACCCAGTCCGTTCCTTCTCTTCCCAACCTTGCCTTTATCCCGTCACCGATACTCCGGTTAATCCTTTCCACCTGGCCATTGCTTTGCGGATGTGCCACCGAAGTAAAGGTTTGTTTGATCTTCATCTCACTGCACCATCGTCGCAACGGGTTGTC
This sequence comes from Senecio squalidus, assembly GCA_910822075.1. Taxonomy (NCBI): domain Eukaryota; kingdom Viridiplantae; phylum Streptophyta; class Magnoliopsida; order Asterales; family Asteraceae; genus Senecio; species Senecio squalidus. The sequence continues at coordinate 27,282,433 of CAJVGC010000065.1, read as the reverse complement.
CGAAAACTGCTTACCGTTATCTGAGATTAATTCATTCGGCAGCCCGAACCTGCACACGATATTCTCCCACACAAACTTCTGTACCTGCTTTCCCGTGATCCGGACGACAGGCTTTGCTTCGACCCACTTCGTGAAGTAGTCTACTGCCACGATCAGGAATTTCATTCCACCCGTCCCCGTTAGAAATTTGCCAACAATATCAATACCCCACTTTTGGAAGGGCCACGCCGACAGTATTGACACCAAGTTGTGCTTGGGAAGCTTCGGTATAGGTGCATGAATTTGACAAGAATCACACTTGCGAATTACTTTGATGGCATCAAAATGCATCGTGGGCCAGAAGTATCCCAATCATGTAATCTTCGAGACCATGCTTCGTGGTCCGGCATGCATGCCACATGCTCCCTCATGCATCTCTCGGATCACGTAGTTGGCCTGCAACGGTCCCAAACAACGAAGCAATGGTGAAAGTGGGTGTTTTCGATAGAGTGTGGTACCTTTTATTACGTAATTCGGTGCTTTCATCCTGATCTTTCGCGCTTCATTCGGATCCTGTGGTAAACTTCCCTCCTGTAGAAACTTTATGATCGGCGTCATCCAAGTGATTCCTTCGTCTTCGACGATCATTAATGTTTCTTTCGGGTTAGCTATCCCCCGTTGATCTTGTGTTTCCACCATCACCTCCATTGTGGTGTGACCGAATGCTATTGACGCCAACTTGCTCAGAGTGTCAGCAACTTTGTTCTTTGTTCTCGAAACTTGTTCGATTGTACATGATTGAAAGGTGGCCATCAAGCCCTTTGCCCTCTCTTTATATTTGTTCATCCGGTCTTCCTTTGCTTCATACGTTTCATTGATTTGGTTGGCCACCAACTTCGAGTCCACTTTAACCTTCAAGTGTTCCACTCCCTTTCCTTTGGCTTTTTGTAATCAGGCCAACAAGGCTTCATATTCGGATTCATTATTTGTGTTATCAAAACCAAAACGGATGGAGAATGAGAACTCTTTCCCTTCCGGGCTGATAAGAAGAATCCCAGCTCCTGAACCTTCTGAGCTAGAAGATCCATCAGTGAACAGACACCAAACTTGGTCTTTCTTCTGACTCTTTCTTTCGACATTGGATTCTGCCGGCTTCTTCCTCTTCTTGTTCTCCGCGGGTTGTTCACCGTTTACTTCTTTCGGAACAGTGTCTCTAGAAACAAACTCATCAGGGACTTCGGCTATGAAATCCGCCAGAACTTGTCCCTTGATAGATGTCCTGGGGACATATTCTATGTCGTAGCTTCCTAACTCGATGGCCCACTTTGTAAGTCTTCTGGCCGTTTCCACATTCCTTAAGATTTGCTTTAATGGTTGGTCAGTGATCACTCGGATACTGTGGGCTTGAAAGTATCTCTTAAACCTTCGGGAGGTATAAACCAAAGCTAGTGCTATATTCTCTACCTGGGTGTAGTTGTTTTCGGGACCTTGTAGCACCTTGCTAACAAAGTAGATAGGCATTTGCTCTCCTTCTCTTTCAGCCAACAGAGCCGAACTAATGACCTCGGTCGTTGCTGATAAATACAGAATCAAGGTTTCTCCTTCCTTCGGCGCCGTCAGAGTGGGAAGTGCCATTACAAACCTCTTTATCTCCTGTAAGGCTTCTTCGGCTTCTGGTGTCCACCGAAAATCTCCCTTCTTTACACAATTCTTTAAGGTTCGAAAGATCGGTAGTGATCTTTCGGCAGACTTCGAGAGATATCGCCCCATGGCTATGACTTTGCCGTTTAGGCTTTGAACTTCCTTCATCGTCTTAGGGGACAATATTCCTTCTAAATCTCGAACTTTCTCCGGGTTTGCTTTGATACCATTTGGAGTAACGATATGACCCAGGAACTTCCCTTCCTCCATCCCAAAAGAGCATTTCTTCGGATTGAGTTTCATGTTTATTCTCCGGAGATTGGCGAACGTTTCCCGAATATCTTGGATCATTATTTCTTCCGATGTGGATTTTATGACTAGATCATCAACATATGCTTCTAGATTCCTTCTGATCTGTTCCGAAAAAGCTTTATCTATCAATCTTTGGTAGGTTGCTCCGGCATTCTTCAGACCAAAGGGCATTTTTCGGTAACAGAAGATTCCCATATCGGTATGAAAGGTCGTCTTGTCCTCGTCCTCTTTAGCCATTTGTATTTGGTGGTATCCCTTGTACGCATCCAGAAAACACTTGAACCTGAAACCAACTAACGCTTCCACTTTTAAATCTACTTCCGGCAGTGGATACGCGTCTTTCGGGCAAGCGTCATTGAGATTCTTGAAATCAACACACATTCTCCATGTATTATCACTTTTCAGAATCATGACCGGATTAGCCACCCAGGTTCGGTATCGGACTTCGCGGAGAATTCCAGCCTCGGTCAATTGTTTAACCTCTTCACAAGCAGCTCTACTTCGGTCAGGCGTTAGACCTCGTTTCTTCTGTACTATTGGGCTTTTTCCTTTCTGGATGGCTAGCTTATGTTCGGCTAACCCCCTTGGTACCCCAGTCATTTCCGAGGGTTTCCAAGCAAAGATGTCTCTGCTCTGTCGGAGAAGCGTGATGAGCTTTTCCTTGCCTTCCTGGGTGAATGTATCTCCAATCGTAACAGTTTGCTCTGGATGATCCGGATGAATGATAACCTTTCCCGGTTTGACTTCCTCTTCCTCCTTCTGCAATATCCTCTCAATTTTTTGGCATTCCAACACTTGGTGAGCCTCCGGACGAATTTCAACGATTCCTCCGGGTGTGGGAAATTTCATGAGAGAGTGAGCTGTCGACACAATGGCTCGGAGCTTTGCTATTCCGGGTCTTCCAATAATGACATTGTATGGGGAGTTGGCCCGGACTATCAGGAAATTGATTTCAACGGTCCGGAACTTGTCTTCGTTCCCGATGGTGAAAGGCAGTCGGATCTGTCCTATCGGCTTTACGGCCTCTCCGGAAAACCCGACCAAATATTGGGAGCATCTCTCCATCCCGCGTTGTACCTCGGAATCTAACTTTAGAAAACAACTTTCAAAGAGTATTTCCGAAGCACTCCCATTATCGATGTATATTCTGTGGACCGTTTGGTTTCCAATGTCTCCTACCACAACCATTGGATCCGTGACCCCTTTAGAGGTATTAACCGGAGGAAAAGACATGTCTTGCATCATCCAGGACTCCGTTCTCTCGTCACGAAGTTCGCTGCCTTCTCCTTCGAAGAAGACCATTTATATTTCTTTCCCTTTTCCTTTTCCAAGGTGCGCCATGCCTTGCTTCTTTTGGCCACCCTGTTTAATTCCTTCCATTAAGTGGTCCAGCTGTCCCGTTCTCACGGCCTCTTCAATCTGCTTCTTCAGTTGAAAACAGTCATTCGTGTAGTGTCCTTTATCCTGATGGAATTCGCACCACCGGTCAAGAAATCTCTTGTCTGGGGTACCCACTAAAGGGGCCGGAGCAGCGAAACGGACTCTTCCTTTTTCAGTAGCGAAGATCTCACTGGGTGTTTTGTTGAGTTCTGTGAAGTTGACGTGTCGCCGAGATTCTCCGGGAGAGATGAAAGGAGAGGCACGGACAAGTCCCCGTCCGAACCTTCTTTCATGACTTCCGGGCGAAAAGCTTTTCCGATTTGGGGAAGACCTCCACGGGGGACTTGTAGCAGGGGATACCATTTTCGACCCCTTTCGGGATGTAGCCGTGTTAGCTTCAACATATTGTCTCGAGGCTTCTTTCCCATTAAGGAATCTCTTAACACGTTCCATCATTTCATCTACGGTGACTGGAACTCGAGCATTGAGCTTTGCAATGAGGGTCGGTATCCGGATTCCCTCCATAAATCCTGATACCTTCACCATATCGTCGCCTCCTTTAATCTGCAGAAGTTCCCGCTTCCATCTTTCCACAAAATCCCGGAGACTCTCATTCTCCCTTTGCTTGATTTTAGCAATATCTGTCGGACCTCGCGTATACCTACGCTGCTGCATGAAGTAAGTCTCAAACTTCTTCTTCATTTCCTTGAAACTGTCTATACCTTCTTCCGGCAGTTCTCCGAACCAGACTCTCGCTGGCCCGACGAAAGTCTGAGCAAACATTCGGCACCAGATTGGCATAGGCCAACCTTCGGTATCAGCCGCGCCGGAAAAGATTGCCAAGTGGTCGTCTGGGTCACCACTTCCATCATAGGTACGTACAATGCTAGGCATCTTTGCTTTCCGAGGCATTGTGAATGTTGAGATTCTACTGGTGAACTTGGAAGCGAAGTCCGATTGATATGGAAGATTCAGATCACCTTCTTCATCACTGTCGTCTCGCCCCGAGTCACTCAAATAAATGATCTTTCTAGCCACCGGAGGACTCTTTCGGGAACGATCTTTCTTCTTCTTTCGCTCATGTTCCTCCAACATAGCCTTGAGTGCGTCATAATTCTTTTCCAGGAACTCCTCAGAGATCCCAGTACCCTTCTCCGTATCGTTCTGATCGTTCCTCGGCGTTTCATCTTCAACTATTGGTTCCCTATTACTTCCTGAGGTATTAGCCGTAAAAGTCATATATGGTCCTGTAGAAGCCATGTATGTCCCACAGATGGCGCCAAATGTTGCGCCACCGGAATATCACAATTACAAGGGGTAGAAGGTTCGGATCCGGAAGAGCTGATCCGAAGAAGACCTTCAGCCTGGTCCTTATCTTCAGTCTTACAACTATCTGCACAGGTAGCAACACTCGAGTAAACGGAGCGGGGATGATCCCCTGGTTTACCTCGGGCGTGAGAGTAAGAATATCGAAGAGTAAGGGGTAAAATATAAAGTAAAAGAGTATAATGTATGTGAAACGTTACCCTTGAAGTGAAGTGTGAGCTTGGTATTTATAGACCTTGAGTTTCGGATAATAGAGTGCTCTTAGTACAACACCTTGTTTATCCTGAAGGTATTTCGAGGTGTTGTACTCTTTGTCGAGAAGTCATCCTTCAGCCTCCTGGTCCTTAGGATGTTCTTCGGATAATAGATGTTGTTTAGATTCCTTTTATCAAAGATTGTGCCCAGCTTATTAGATCATTCGGCGTACCATCGGTTGGCCGATAGACTTCTATCGGCCAGCCGATGGTACGTCATCACGGAGAAATTCCATTTTCCGAAAACGACGTTTGTCTTGGATCTCCATTGTTTTAGCGATCCTAAGTTCGCGAAGTTCTTTGACAACGCCGTCGTTAAACTCGTCCCGCTTTGAAGTAACATCAGAGGACGAGGAGGAACGTGTGGCCTTAGCTGCTCGTGGCTTTCCTAAAAGTCGTGGAATTTCATCATGACCATAAAGGTCCGGTTCTGCATCGTCGTCGAGGTCTATCGGTTCGTCAACGGGTTTAGGATTCAGAAACTCTGGCGATTTGTGCAAAACCTCCCACGCAGCATGATGACGAAATGGGCGTCCGATCTCGACTTCGTACATGGTTAACGCCGTTGTGTAGACCGCTTTGTCATCCTCAGCGCTCGATCGATCTCGTTCGGCACGGTCATGACATGTTATGAAAGACCGCAAATTTACGCTCATAGCCCTCCATTTTGAACTTAGTGCATTTTTTGTGAAAGGTTCCACCAAACCTTCGTTGAAAATAGTCATAACACGAAACCAAAAAGTTAGACCCGTTTGTGAGTTTCCCTTTCTCCTACACTTCGACACATGAACCCAATTCTCCGCCAAACGTCGTTCTTGGGATTGTGACCACTGAATCTTAGACGATGGGGCTTCGACTTCCACAACCGTAGCTTTTTTCTTACCTTTGTCTTTTCTCTTACGAGAACTACTAGGTTCTGCTTGTTGTGGTTGGAACGATTGAGACGGTTGGAATGGTTGTTTGGAATGATTGAGTTTGGGGTTGGTGGAATGATTGAGTTTTGGGTTGATGGAATGAATGTGTTTTGTGATGATTGTTGTTGTTGCCATTGCCAAAACTGGAATTGTTGTCATTCGTTCATGGCTTGTTGATGGGGTTGAGGTTGCATGTTGGTGTTTCCACCGAGTAGTAAAGTAAAGTCATCGGGTTGTGTTTGGAAATTTGCGAAACCCGGGGACGAAGGCGAGTTGGGATCGGATGGCAAAAAATCGTTGTGTTGAGACATTTTTGGTGTATGCTTTTGTAGAGAGAAAGAATATGATTTGGTGTAAATAATTTGTGTTTGTGGTTGAGTATTTATAGAGTTGGTTAGAAAAAAAAAGTTAAAAATTAAAAACGTCTAGCCAACGGCTACTTTTTAAATTAATAAAATATATTATTTTTTTATTTTATTTTACTAAACGGTCAAAAAAAAAAAATGAAAAAAAAACACCACGATAACGCGCGTTACCGTGGTAACGTCGGAGGAAGAACGCCGCCATAACGCCACCCCCTAGCCGTGAAACTTTCGTCAGTTGGAAGCGCTCTAACAGTCGTAAGTTGAACTCAAAACAACAAACTAATCAAGACGTGTTTACAAAGTTGAAGATTGTTAGAGCTACAAATATATTCTCTAAAGGACTTCATGTAAAAAGGTAATTAGCATAAATAATTTTCTTCTTGAAGTAAAATCTGTTTGGTATACGTATTTTAGTCATATCAAATTACCCATATATTCATATAGTGTTATAGATATATATTTAGAATTGCTAAGTATTCTATACACCGAGTATAATACGTTCGTAATTAGTAATGTGTTTCTTGCGTTATATTCACACGTAAAAAGTGTTAGTTTTTTAACACGTCAAATTAAATGTGTGTCTGTAAATATATGAGCTTACAGGGTCTGATGTGTAAAATATAGTCTTAAAACTTAACCTACTATTTCACTTAATTACACACTTATCGAACTCAAGGACTAATTTAGTTTTTAATATCGAACTAGTAGAGACTCGTGCGTTGCACGATTCCAGTGATTTATGTTCCAGCCTGTACTTTCACCCAATGTTCGCAAGCCAAGAAAAAAGGCATCGTCTTCGTCGGATTATTTAATTCGCAAACTATATTTTTTATTTCATACTAATATATATATATATATATATATATATATATATATATATATATATATATATATATATATATATATATAAGGAGAGGTTCTTATAAACCAAAAGTTAAAGTAAAAGAAGTAAAAAAATATGAAAAAATAATTTATTATATATGTAATTTTGTATTATGTTTATTTATTCAATTATAACAAACTTTAAAAAAATAAGTTTTGATATGCATCAAAATATATGTCGTTTAGGGATTGTGCATCAAATTCTTTGTTTTTGTGCAGTAAATATTCAAATTTGATGCACAACGGTAAAATTACCCATTTTATGATGTACAACAAAACTTTGTTTTTTAAAGTTTGAGATATGGTTAAAATGAACGATAATCCAAAATATCTAACGTTATAAATTATTTTTTAATTTTATTTTACTTATTTTACCTTAAAGTTTGTTTTACAAGAACCAACCTCTCTCTCTCTCTCTCTCCCTATATATATATATATATATATATATATATATATATATATATATATATATATATATATATATATATATATATATAGAGTTGGTTTCATTTAAGAACCATGTAAATATTTAGGAACCATTAGGAACCAATATTCACCAGTGTATATATATGATATTCACCAGTGTATATTTAATATGATATTCACCAGTGTATATACATATAATATTCACCAGTGTATATACATATAATATTCACCAGTGTATATATATATATATATACATATGCTTTATATACACTGGTGAATATCATATATATACACTGGTGAATATTGGTTCCTAATGGTTCATATATATATATATATGGACTGATTATTGCGAGAACTGCGAGAACTAAATCTGAACCACTCATTTTATTTTTTATATTAGTTATATATTTTTAATTTAAAACGGTAATTTAGTAAATTGCTATTTTTATTTACTTTCTTTTATTTGTCTTCCCTTCTAATTTTCCTTATATTTCTCTAACCTCCTTTCCATCAAGTATTTTTCAAAACAATAAAAATAGTTTGTTATTTTATTGATTAAACATTTCAATTTGTCATAAAACATCGTATCATCTTTAATATTTTTATTTTATTTTTACAGAATAACATGTTTTTCAATATTGAAACATGAGTAGAAGAAGTGATGATAAATAAAAAAACGGTATCAAAAATGGTGAATTCTTTTTTTAATTATTAAATATGAACTATTTACAGATAGAAAACCCTCATATTTTCGATGATCACAAATGCACATATTATATTTTCCGTTGATCATATATGAACAATTTTGTGTTTTTAGTTGTGCAGAGACGGAAAACTTGGTTTTTCGTATTACAGATGTTGTATTTTCGTTTTCTTTTAAGTTTTAAGTAAGAAACTAATCTAAACAAATATTTAAGCATATGTATAAAATAAAAAGCAAAAAAAAAAGAATTCATATTGTTGTTCATTAATGATCTAGTTGTGTAAACAAATGAACCAAAATAATTTTGGTGTTTAAATAACATCAAAACCACATTAAATGCATATAATCATCACATGGTAACAAGTTATTTTATACAAAATATCAATAGCCTACACCCACGAAAATAAAATTTTTTTAGTAAAAACTAAGAATGAAGAATTACAAATTCTAACGTACAGCAACGAAATATATGAGTTGTGATCATATTCTTGTAATTTTTCTTCGTTTTGATCGTATATGAACATACTACGGAATTAGCATGATCCTATATCATCCATGTCGATTATATCTGAACAACTTGTGTACTTAATTATCTTTAAACCTTTATCATCCTCTTCATCATTGACTAAGAATAATATAGATAAAAATTTGAAACAGTAAAATATTAAACCTTAAACATAATTTCGATTCAAAATAAATTACAATCATAAAGCAATAAAATAACAAAATTTAACCTAAATAAACATTACCTTAAAAAACTTGAAACAAACATGTCACATATCTATAAATTTGAATGATAATAAAACAAAATATAAGCAAAATCACAAAAGAATAATAAATAATATATATATATTACTTTAGTAAAATTACTGTTTGAATTCTTGATGAAATAGAGGCGCACACACACATACTAAAGCACAAAGGGACACACTAGAATACATAACCTCTTATTGAAAATCATCATAGTTTTTCAATCTAATTTAATGGACGTTCTTTGTTCGAGCAACGATTGTCAAACACGAAGGTGAGGTGATATCAACCTTGGATCTCCTGTGATGATCCCAGTGCAAACCCAACAAGCTCTTGACGAACCTAGGGTGATCAAGGTTGAAGATGAAAGCAAGAGTATATGAACTCTGTTTAAGCTTTTGTGTGTGTGTTGAAGTGAGATCAGATCAAGTGTGTCGATAATGATTTGGACCATGTATTTATATGGCCAGTGTCAAGTATATGGAACGTTGTCATGATTACGAATACTTGAAAGGTCTTAATCATTAATCACCAGTAGTGTGTAACGCCTTACTATTATGACGATAATAAAGCACTCACAGAGGCTGACACCTTGGACAGGCGGTGACAGCTTGACAGGCGCTACCGACATGGACAGGCGATGACGACCTGGACAGGTGCTGACGACCTGGGCAGGCGCGGCCGCCCTGGGCAGTTGGCCGCCCTAGGCAGGCGCTGACGACCTGGGCAGGCGATGACGACCTGGGCAGGCGCTGACGACCTGGGCAGGCGCGGCCGCCCTGGGCAGGCGATGACGACCTGGGCAGGCGCGACCGCCCTGGGCAGGCGCTGACGACCTGGGCAGGCGTGGCCGCCCTGGGCAGTCGGCCGCCGTAGGCAGGCGCTGACGACCTGGGCAGGGGCTGAAGACCTGAACAGGCGCTGACGACCTTGACATGCATTGACAACTTTGACAACTGCCACCATAAATTATTCTTTATCTCTATCTATCCTTTTTTCATGGGAGAGATAGATAGAGATAAAGACTAAAACTGCCACCATAAATTAAGTCCACTTTTAATGGATCGGAAGTTTTAATTTAAGTTTATGATTAAATGACTAAAATGTCCTTAGTGATTTAAATTTGTCACACCCCGCTAAAGCGGAAACACGGAATGGGAAGAGCTGAAAGATCATTACACAGGTCATATAAAAAATAACGGCATTCAAGTCATAGATTAAAATAAAAGTGTTTACAATCCAACACAACTAAGATGTTTAATACACAATTACATAGTTTCAAAGATTTCATTAAAAATTCCCAAAAGAAAAAGTGGACAAGTCTTTTCCCAATGAGGTTCTCACACGACCGTCTCGATCCGTCCATGTCATGCACATCATACTTACCCTAATTTCCTCAAACATAAGATAAAGTGTCAACTACGAAAGTAGTGAGTGAGTTACAGTTTAAATAGTTGGCAAAAATATAAGTAAAGTATATAAAAGTAAAAGTTTCCAAAAGGAGGTTAGCGGAGAAAAGTCGCTTAAAAATTTATATACTTTTAAAGTTCACGTAACGGGCGATTCGGTGCCCTAAGTTTGTGAAGACTAAATAGAGCCAAATGTAGTCAAATAGTAGAAGCGGAAATCAATCGCTAAAAGGTTCATAGATTTATGCGTAAGTAACTAATTAGATTTCTTGTATCAACCTCTTGGCATCTGTAACTTAAGTGTTCACACTAATCCGATTGTTCAACCGTGAGGCCCCTCTTCCCGCCTATCCTACGGGAAGTTGTTCAAGTTATTAGTAATATGTTCTTAGACTGCAATCTAAGCAAGGAACGGTTCTTTCCTAAATATCGATACTCATAATTACTATACGGCTCTGTAGTTAATAGTGTGTAAGTTCTCGTCAAAAAGTAGCTGGGCACTAAGTAGTTTTGTTCTAAGAGATAGTCGTTCTGTCACTTAAGAGTCATGTTATAGTTCCATCAAGGGTCGGTCGCGCATACAAGCATCAATAATTAGTTTAGCCGAGAAAGGGGGGGCAGGCTCGTAAGTTCAAGTAGAGTCAAAAGAGTTTTACGCATAAGAGTTCAAATAGTTTGTCCAAAATATCAATAAGTTCCAAAGTTCAATTTGTTCAATAGGTTCCAAGTCAAAATAGTTTATAAGTTCAAAAGTCAAAGTTCAACAAGTTCAAGAGTCAAATTTCGATAAGTTGCAATTTGATTCATAAAGTTTTCAAGTACAATTAATCTTATGTTTCCCCCAAAAATTCATGCAAAAACATATAAAATAAGGGGTTGTAAAACACGGATTGCGAAGAGTAAAGATACGGAAGCTCGATCGGAATATGGAAGCCGGGAATCACGGATTGCCTAATAATACCAAGATAGTTTAATTAGTTGTTATATTATTATGTTCTTATATAATAATATAGATAAGATTTTATTAAACTTTAAGTGTCAAGGTTAAGTATAGTTAAAATAGTCCGAAAAGGTAATCGTCTCGTTTTTGTCCAAAAGTCCAATTTAACGTTTTTGATTATTATGTCTTAGGTACTTTTGCTCGCTGAAGTGATTTACAATTTTCTAAGGAAATTTGGGCAGCGCTTCCGCGCCGAAATTTCATGCCCAAAAATTGTACAATCAATTCCGCTCACAAATCACCTAAAACGCAATATATACATATTATAGTTCAAATTACGTCCAAATAGTCCACACTTGTCAATAAATATCAATACTTTTACATAATCAGTCCCAAAGGTCAAAGTGTCAAAAGTCAGCGGGTCAACATATGGTCCAAACGTGCTAAAAACGACAAAAACGAAGAGTTTTGGAAATCCAGCAGCTCTGTGCGCCGCTGTGACACTTAGGACGGCGCATAGAAGCTGGGAAAATTACCCGCTGCGTCGTTCTAAGGCTTAGGACGGCGCACGTATCACGGGTTTTCGAGTTTTTTGTTGCAAAACGTATTTTAAGCCATAGATTTCGACATGCAAAGAGTTTAAACTTATTAAAACATCATATTAACAGTTTATGAAGCATTTTTAGTTACAAACCGTGGATCTAAAGGTTCTTTTTGTTAAAAACGTTTTTGACCATAAAAAGTCATAGATTTGTATAAAAACATATTTTTAACCGTTAGATCTTACATGCAATTGATTATTTGTAATAAAATGGTAAAAAGAAAGAAATCTACCGAAGGAAAAGCTCGGATGGTGAGTTTTGGTCGGATTTACGCTCCAAAAATCTTTATGAAACTAGTCCTTTTTGATATAAACGACACCCCCTTGCTTCTCTAGATGATTGGGACGATTTGTATGGATTAAAATGGTGTTTATGTTGCTGAAACTCACTGGAACAAGGTGGGTTTTGAGAGAAAAGTTGAGAGAAAAATGTTTATGTGTGTGTTTTTGTTTAAGAGAAAGTGATAAATGAAAAGAAAATGATAGGATGAGTAAAGAGGGGGTTGGGGTCTGGTCACAAGTCAGTAATGAGTGCCTAAATCGAGATTGATTGGTGGGTGAAGTTGGTAAATCGAGACATGCAATTTATTTGAATTTCTTACAAAATTCGTCCTCCGGGACGGCGCACATGGCCTCTGTGCGTCGTCCTGGACCTTTTTTGTAAATTTTTTTGTGTTTTGGCTGATTTTGTACAAGTGTTTCGTTGGACCTTTTCGTTAACTAATATTTTAAAGTGCGTTACATTATGAACTTAGGAAAGTTCATTAGGGGTTTTCTTGGTATTAGGACTTATTTAATTTGATTCCGGTTGTGATTCCGACGTTGTAGCGGTTCCGATTATGTGAAAAGTTAAAGACTAGATAGACCGAAAGAGACATAGATTATAAATGCACCTGGAAATTGACGGTTGTCACATTCTCCCCGGGTTGAAAGAAATTTGGTCCCGAAATTTAGTTCGTCCCATCATGAAGAAGAGTTCTCGAATA
>CAJVGC010000065.1:27244687-27269465 GCA_910822075.1 Senecio squalidus | reverse complement strand
TCTTCGGTGATGGCAATAGTGTTACGCCCATTATTGTATGTGCCTGTAATGACAGTTCTTTCATCATTTGCCGTGCAGGTGAACCACCATTCACATAGAAGTGGAGGACACATATTGTTTGCACAAAAGAAGGCACCATATAGAGGATGAGCCTTCATAAACTGAATCATTTGTTCAAATCCCCTGCCTTGGCGATTTGCGGGAATGTCAGCCGTCGCCACACGATTGTTGTCTTTAACTTGAACCCGTTGTTGAAATTCAGCGCCTGGGATCATTCTTGAAGTAACATGAAGCATCATATTAGGGTTAGCCATGAGAAAAGAGATAATCAAAGAGTTTGAAGGAAGAAAAGCAAGGTTAACTAAATTTGAAATTCTGTTAGCTTTAATATTGCAAAGATTTTAAACTAATTTAGATAAAGTACAATTTAGACCCCTAGAATTTTACAACTTGCAATGAATGACCGTTGACGGGACTTGACCAAATTAAAAATTAAAAAAAACTATCTAATGAGTAGTTACAAAGATACATAAGATATAGAAAAATTAAAAAAAAAAATTGTTCCGAAAAAATTGTTCCGAAAATACATTGATTCTGAGGACGGGGATCAGATTTAGAGTCCTGAGGCTGACTTTTTAGTCAGACTGAAAATAGTCAGACTGAGTTAGTGGTCAGCTTGAAATATGAAATTGACCGGACTAAGGGTTTAACATGCCAAGTTCTCCTAACAAATAGAAGAACCTTTCCTCACTCAGAGGTTTAGTGAATATGTCTGCCAGTTGATCATTGGTTACCACAAACTCCAGTCTGACCTTTCCTTTCTCCACACAGTCTCGAATGAAATGATGCCTGATTTCAATATGTTTAGTCCTGGAATGGAATACTGGATTCTCAGTGATTTGAATAGCACTCTTGTTGTCACACATGATGGGTGTGTTTTGAATGTGGATGTCCAGATCAGCCAACTGATGTTGCATCTAAAGCAATTGTGCACAACAACTTCCTGCAGCCACATACTCAGCTTCAGCTGTGGAAGTGGCAACTGAGTTTTGCTTCTTGCTAGACCAACTAACCAGCTTGCCTCCTAGGAGCTGACATCCTCCTGAAGTGCTCTTTCTGTCAAGCTTACAACCTGCATAATCTGCATCTGAGTACCCAATTAGCTCAAAACCAGAATCTTTAGGGTACCATAAACCAAGGTTTGGTGTACCCTGAAGATCCTCTTTACAGCTTTAAGATGAGATTCCTTAGGGTCAGCCTGATAACGTGCGCACAGACATGTAGAGAACATGATGTCAGGTCTGCTAGCAGTCAGATAGAGTAATGAACCAATCATTCCTCTATAAGTAGCTTGACAGACTGTCTTGCCAGATGAATCCTTGTGCAATTTGTCAGAGGTGCTCATGGGTGTTTTCATTTCAGAACTTGTAGCAAAACCAAATTTCTTGATTAAATCATGAACATATTTACTTTGGTTTATAAAGATTCCATCCTCCTTTTGTTCAACTTGCAGACCCAGAAAGAAATTTAGTTCCCCCATCATGCTCATTCTGTATTCACTACACATAAGGTCTGAGAACCAAGTGCAAAGTTGGGTATTTGTGGATCCAAATATGATGTCATCCACATATATCTGAACCAGAATGACATGACCAGATTCCCTTTTTATAAACAAAGTTTTATCAATTGAACCCCTTTGAAAATTATTTTAATTGAGAAATTCAGACAAGGTTTCATACCAAGCTCTAGGAGCTTGTTTGAGACCATATAGTGCTTTATTTAACTTATAAACATGATCAGGGAAGTTGGGGTCAACAAAACCTGGAGGCTGTTTCACATATACTTCCTCCTGCAGGTCTCCATTTAAAAATGCACTCTTTACATCCATCTGATAGACCAAGAAGTCCTTGAAGGCTGCATATGCTAGGAACAGTCTGATTGCTTCAATTCTTGCCACTGGAGCAAATGTTTCATCATAGTCAATTCCTTCTTCCTGTTTGTATCCCTGAGCCACCAGTCTGGCCTTGTTCATGATCACCACTCCATCTTGGTCAAATTTGTTTCTGAAGATCCATTTAAGGCCAATAATGGTCTTGCGTAGTGGATGTGGGACCTTTGTCCAGACATTGTTTCTTATGAATTCACCAAGCTCCTCCTGCATGCCCTCAACCCAGTCTTCATCTAACAGAGCTTGTTCTACAGTCTTGGGTTCCATTAAGTTGGTGTAGAAACAGAAGCTGGCTGTAGCATTCTTTCTTCTTGTTTTAACACCTTCAGTTATGGATCCAATAACTGATGAAATTGGATGTCCCCTTACAGTCTTGATGTTTCCTGAGCTATGATCAGCAACTTCATTTTCTTCAGTCTGAGTGTTTTCAGTCTGAGTATGTTGAGACTGAGTGTGGTCAGACTGAGGTACCTCAGACCGAGTGTTATCAGTTTCATTTGAGTCTAAAGTTTCCGAGTCTGGAGCCTTCTGAAATGATGGTTCATCTGTTTCACTTTCAGATTCTTGATTTTGAGACATGTGTCCAGCAGTCTGATCTCCACTTTGAGGTTCAGATTCAGAAGAGATTTGGAGCAGTTCATCACAGAGTTGATTAATTGTAGAGATGTCAGTCTGAGAAGAGGATTCATCTCTATCAGACTGAGTGGAGTCATCAAAAGTGACATTGATGCTTTCTTCAACAACCTTTCTTCGTTCATTGTATACTCTGCAACACTTGAGTATCCAACAAATAGTCCTTCATCAGCTTTAGGAGACATTTTACATAGCAGATCCCTTTGATTTAGAATGTAGCATCTACTTCCAAAGACATGAAAGTAATGAATGGAGGGAACTTTGTTGTGATACATTTCATATGCTGTTTTGCCATGTCGCTTCACAATGATTGATCAGTTCTGTGTGAAGCATGCAGTATTCACAGCTTCAGCCCAGAATTTTATCTCCATCTTTCCATAACACAACATAGTTCTTGCAGCCTCAATGAGAGTCCTGTTTCTTCTTTCTGCTACTCCATTTTGTTGAGGAGTTCTAACTGAGGCAAAGTTTGAACTATCCCCAGTTTGTCACAAAAGTCTATCAATACTGAGTTTTTGAACTCAGTTCCATGGTCACTTCTCATTTGTCTAACTATATAATTTTTCTGTCTCTGTTCTCTTTTGATCAGACTGATAATTTCCTCTGCTGCATCACTCTTGGCTCTTAGGAATATGACCCAAGTAAATCTGGTGTGTTCTCTTTTCACATATACTTCCTCCTGCAGGTCTCCATTTAAAAATGCACTCTTTACATCCATCTGATAGACCAAGAAGTCCTTGAAGGCTGCATATGCTAGGAACAGTCTGATTGCTTCAATTCTTGCCACTGGAGCAAATGTTTCATCATAGTCAATTCCTTCTTCCTGTTTGTATCCCTGAGCCACCAGTCTGGCCTTGTTCCTGATCACCACTCCATCTTGGTCAAATTTGTTTCTGAAGATCCATTAAGGCCAATAATGGTCTTGCGTAGTGGACGTGGGACCTTTGTCCAGACATTGTTTCTTATGAATTCACCAAGCTCCTCCTGCATGCCCTCAACCCAGTCTTCATCTAACAGAGCTTGTTCTACAGTCTTGGGTTCCATTAGACTCAAGAAGTTGGTGTAGAAACAGAAGCTGGCTGTAGCATTCTTTCTTCTTGTTTTAACACCTTCAGTTATGGATCCAATAACTGATGAAATTGGATTTGATGTTTCCTGAGCTATGATCAGCAACTTCATTTTCTTCAGTCTGAGTGTTTTCAGTCTGAGTATGTTGAGACTGAGTGTGGTCAGACTGAGGTACCTCAGACCGAGTGTTATCAGTTTCATTTGAGTCTAAAGTTTCCGAGTCTGGAGCCTTCTGAAATGATGGTTCATCTGTTTCACTTTCAGATTCTTGATTTTGAGACATGTGTCCAGCAGTCTGATCTCCACTTTGAGGTTCAGATTCAGAAGAGATTTGGAGCAGTTCATCACAGAGTTGATTAATTGTAGAGATGTCAGTCTGAGAAGAGGATTCATCTCTATCAGACTGAGTGGAGTCATCAAAAGTGACATTGATGCTTTCTTCAACAACCTTTCTTCGTTCATTGTATACTCTGAAAGCCTTGGCAACACTTGAGTATCCAACAAATAGTCCTTCATCAGCTTTAGGAGACATTTTACATAGCAGATCCCTTTGATTTAGAATGTAGCATCTACTTCCATGAAAGTAATGAATGGAGGGAACTTTGTTGTGATACATTTCATATGCTGTTTTGCCATGTCGCTTCACAATGATTGATCAGTTCTGTGTGAAGCATGCAGTATTCACAGCTTCAGCCCAGAATTTTATCTCCATCTTTCCATAACACAACATAGTTCTTGCAGCCTCAATGAGAGTCCTGTTTCTTCTTTCTGCTACTCCATTTTGTTGAGGAGTTCTAACTGAGGCAAAGTTTGAACTATCCCCAGTTTGTCACAAAAGTCTATCAATACTGAGTTTTTGAACTCAGTTCCATGGTCACTTCTCATTTGTCTAACTAGATAATTTTTCTGTCTCTGTTCTCTTTTGATCAGACTGATAATTTCCTCTGCTGCATCACTCTTGGCTCTTAGGAATATGACCCAAGTAAATCTGGTGTGTTCTCTTTTCACATATACTTCCTCCTGCAGGTCTCCATTTAAAAATGCACTCTTTACATCCATCTGATAGACCAAGAAGTCCTTGAAGGCTGCATATGCTAGGAACAGTCTGATTGCTTCAATTCTTGCCACTGGAGCAAATGTTTCATCATAGTCAATTCCTTCTTCCTGTTTGTATCCCTGAGCCACCAGTCTGGCCTTGTTCATGATCACCACTCCATCTTGGTCAAATTTGTTTCTGAAGATCCATTTAAGGCCAATAATGGTCTTGCGTAGTGGACGTGGGACCTTTGTCCAGACATTGTTTCTTATGAATTCACCAAGCTCCTCCTGCATGCCCTCAACCCAGTCTTCATCTAACAGAGCTTGTTCTACAGTCTTGGGTTCCATTAGACTCAAGAAGTTGGTGTAGAAACAGAAGCTGGCTGTAGCATTCTTTCTTCTTGTTTTAACACCTTCAGTTATGGATCCAATAACTGATGAAATTGGATGTCCCCTTACAGTCTTGATGTTTCCTGAGCTATGATCAGCAACTTCATTTTCTTCAGTCTGAGTGTTTTCAGTCTGAGTATGTTGAGACTGAGTGTGGTCAGACTGAGGTACCTCAGACCGAGTGTTATCAGTTTCATTTGAGTCTAAAGTTTCCGAGTCTGGAGCCTTCTGAAATGATGGTTTATCTGTTTCACTTTCAGATTCTTGATTTTGAGACATGTGTCCAGCAGTCTGATCTCCACTTTGAGGTTCAGATTCAGAAGAGATTTGGAGCAGTTCATCACAGAGTTGATTAATTGTAGAGATGTCAGTCTGAGAAGAGGATTCATCTCTATCAGACTGAGTGGAGTCATCAAAAGTGACATTGATGCTTTCTTCAACAACCTTTCTTCGTTCATTGTATACTCTGAAAGCCTTGGCAACACTTGAGTATCCAACAAATAGTCCTTCATCAGCTTTAGGAGACATTTTACATAGCAGATCCCTTTGATTTAGAATGTAGCATCTACTTCCAAAGACATGAAAGTAATGAATGGAGGGAACTTTGTTGTGATACATTTCATATGCTGTTTTGCCATGTCGCTTCACAATGATTGATCAGTTCTGTGTGAAGCATGCAGTATTCACAGCTTCAGCCCAGAATTTTATCTCCATCTTTCCATAACACAACATAGTTCTTGCAGCCTCAATGAGAGTCCTGTTTCTTCTTTCTGCTACTCCATTTTGTTGAGGAGTTCTAACTGAGGCAAAGTTTGAACTATCCCCAGTTTGTCACAAAAGTCTATCAATACTGAGTTTTTGAACTCAGTTCCATGGTCACTTCTCATTTGTCTAACTAGATAATTTTTCTGTCTCTGTTCTCTTTTGATCAGACTGATAATTTCCTCTGCTGCATCACTCTTGGCTCTTAGGAATATGACCCAAGTAAATCTGGTGTGTTCATCAACAACAACCAGAGTGTACTTCTTTCCTCCTTTGCTTTCAATTCCAATTGGTCCAAAGAGATCCATGTGTAGCATGAACAGGGGTTCACTAATGGAATGTAGCATTTTGGATGGAAATTGTGACTTTGTTTGCTTTCCAAGGACACAAGCTGAGCAAACTTTATCTTTGGTATAGGTGAGTTCTGGCAACCCCCTTACTAGTTTGCTTTTGGACAGAGCATTAGTGTTCTTGAAGTTTAAATGAGATAACCTTCGATGCCATAGCCAATTCAATTCTTCCTTAGTTTCAGTGAACAAACATGTCTCAGCTTCATCATTTGCTGTACTCAGATCCAGACAGAATACATCTCTTTCTCTTTTGGCTAGCAGTAATGGTTTTCCCTTGGCATTATAGATTATCCCAGCTTGTTTCCTGAATCTGACTTCATGATCTTCATCAGTAATCTGACTCACACTGAGTAGATTATGTTGCAATCCTTCCACATAAG
Source organism: Senecio squalidus (assembly GCA_910822075.1). Taxonomy (NCBI): domain Eukaryota; kingdom Viridiplantae; phylum Streptophyta; class Magnoliopsida; order Asterales; family Asteraceae; genus Senecio; species Senecio squalidus. Next base: position 27,262,896 of record CAJVGC010000065.1, on the reverse strand, counting down.
CAACTCTCTTGAATGTGACAGCTCCAGCATGAATCTTGCCATATCCCCTCGTCATTGAAACTCCATTGTCTCCATATCTTACTTGAGGTCCATCTTCTTCCTTGTAGTCCTGTAGAAAGGACTTCATCCCTGTCATGTGCCTTGATGCTCCACTATCTAAATACCATTTTGTAGAATCCTGCACATGAACAAGGAAGAGATTAGTTCCTTTTGGGTACCCACTTTAGAGTGGATCCATGAACTAAGACAGGTTTAGGTACTGATTCAATCTTGCATTCAGTTTTAGGACTTGTATAGTTCCATTTATTTATTTCATTCATGCAATTTACAGAATAGTGACCTATGACACCACAGTATTTACAAGGAGCATTTTTGATATTGACTCTAGATGGGGCTGATTTAACTTTAGAGGGTTGTACAAGTTTAGCTTTTGATGGAGAATTGTTTCTTGAAGATGAAGTGGAGTTTGATGAGACTGATCTGGATTTTGATGATCCTGGCTGATATGAAACTGAACCCTGTTTTGATGAAACTGACTTGTGAACATAACGATTCTTAGATCTAGACCTGGTCAATAATTTACAAAACACAGCTTCATGCCCTTTTTCACCACAGTTATAGCAATTTCTCTTTGGAGGAGATTTGAATCTTGATTGATTAGGTGATTTATCCCGAACTAAAGTTTTTACAATGTTGGTCAGTTCCATTAATTGATTTCCTAATTTATCAATTGTTTTTGATTCAGGACTTTTGGTATGACTTTTGGAACTGACAGGGGTTTGACTCTTGGGTTTTCTCATAACCTTGTGAGTAACTTTGGTTAAGGATGTAGAATCCTTTTCAATCTGCTTATCAGTCTCAGACAATGTAACACATTCAGATCCAGAAGAAGATGAAGACAAAAGTTTATTTTTATTCAAAACTTGAGAAAGTACAGGTTTAACAAATGCATTTGACATCATTGTTTTATTTCCTTTCAAATAAGTAAAAGTATTTGGAAGGATTTCTGGTTTAAAAATGATTTTTTCTCTTTCTGTCTTTAGAGCTTCTTCTTCCTCTTCTGTCATGTGCTTCTTCAAACTGAATCATTCACCCAACACAGCTAAAACTTGATTGGGTACCTGTCTGTTTAAGCAATCCTCATTTTTTAAAGATGAGATACACCATGATTTACAAATTCTTTTATAGTGCTCAGTTTCTTCTCTAAATTTGTGATTTTCTTTTGCAAGATCACTATAGGCTTCAGTCTGAGCATTTAAAAGAACTTTATAACTTTCTAATTCAGTTATTTTATCATCTTTACTTTTTAGAAGATTTTCAAGGTCTTTGAATTTTTGTTTAAGGTCAGTTTGTTCTTCTAAAGTAGTGGTTAAGTCAACCAAAATATACTCAAACATTTGAATTTTTTGTTCATTTGTGTAAGTTTCAAAGTTGTGTACCTTATAGAGTTTTGACTTGTTCCAGTCTGAATTGCAACTCATTCTTTCAGCTTCCTTTAGATCCTTTTCGAACTGAGAAGCAGATTTCTCAGCTTCAGTTGCCTCCTCCACCACTGCCATTAAACACTGATCTACCACTTCTTCTTCATCAGATGATAACTCCTCATCCAACCATTCTTCAGCAAAGAATGCTTTTTGTTCAGTTTGAGTCTTTTGAGTGTTGGAGCTGTTGCCTTTCTTGTATTTTAGATACTTGTTTCGGTATCTTTGGGCCCTTTCAGCAACTTCGTCCATGTGCTCAGTCTGGGCATTCTTCACTTTGCAGTCAGCAGCCATGTGTCCATGTTCATTACATTTGAAACATTTTACCTTTTTCAGATCAAAAGGTTTCTTTCCTTTGTAGCCTGTCTTTTGTTCAAGCTTCATGGTTAACAGGGCAAGTTGACTCTTTAGTTTCTTAACTTCAGCTTCATTTTCAGATTCTGAGTCTGAGTGTGACTCAGACTCAGATGAGTCAGCTTGAGAATAAATTTCTTTATTCCTTCTGCTCGTTGCAACTAATGCAGCTTCTGGATCCTTTGCAGTTCGCCTATTATTGATCTTCTTTCTTTCTTGAGATTCTTCAAAGTTTAATAATAGACCAAAAAGTCCCGGCAGCTTGTAGGTAGACAGTTTCTCACTTACCACAAGTGATGTGATAACAGATTCAAATTTGTTAGGTAGTATATCAACAAATTTCTTACATATATCATCATCATCTTTTGTCACTCCCAGAGCTGACATATCATTCAGTAGAATTTGTAATCTGGTGTGAACATCAGCCAAAGTTTCCTTTTCTTTCACATAGAAATTCTCATAATTTCAAATGAGACTGTTCAGTCTTTGCTCTTTCACAACTGGGACACCTTCATATGATACAATTAATGTATCCCACAGTTCTTTTGCCGTTTTACAGCCTGCAATTTTTGAAAAGATTTGTTCTGACACTGCATTTCCTAGAATGCTTCTGGCTTTGGGATCAAGATTGTATAAGAGTTTGTCTTGATCTGTCCATTGAGATTTGGCAGTTTGAACCCATCTGGCACGTTGGACAACTCTATCACCATCTTTTACTTCATCAATGTTTTTACCTGGAATTATGGGTCCTTCAGTTATAATTCTGATCATTTCTTCATGAATTCCTGATAAATGCCACTCAGCCTTGAGCTTCCAATGTGAAAAATTATGACCAGTGAACACAGGAATTCCTTTTCCAGCCATTGTGGTTATGTTTGAAGATGATGACATTGTTTTGAGATTTTAGGTATTGATCGTTTAAGATTTATAAATTTATTAAAATTTAAATCTTATTTGCTCTGATACTAGTTGTTAGGTCTCACTAAGATCCAAAACAATGGCAAATCAATAACAAATAAGTATTTAGACGTTAATTGTTATATATCGATTAGTTGCTCAGTTTCAGTATATATTATAGCGGAATTATAATATAGAAGCAATGAAAATAACACACAGTTATATTTCCTTTAAAGTTGTACCGATTACAAAACTCAAACTCACTATTTATACACAATATAGTGAGTTTCATAAGGATCAATCTAAGAGAATCTTTTAAACATATAAAAGATATTAACCAACTAGACTACCTTAAATCACGGCTAACTTCTCTCATGAGTCTGAGTTAGTCAGACTGAGTCACTCAGACTCATGTCACTCAGACTGAGTCACTCAGACTCATGTCACTCAGACTCAGACTTTGATTAACAGATTTATTAATCTTGGGATAGATCATTGTTTTTCCCAACATCTACTGAATACCAATCATTAGATTTAGTCAATTTATATCATTTCCTAAACAAAGACACTGTTGGTTTTATTCTCATTGCCACCAGCAACATCTCAAAAGTCACGACTTTTGAACAAGCTACCGGATGTAACTGTGCAAATCCCAGCTTGTAATAGTTCAGCACATTCAAGTAAAAAGTGGTGGCAGGCAATCTAAAATTGCAATGGGAAAGGTAATGGATATAAAGGGCTACTTTCCCTTTCGGAGGAGAATTGGCTCGTTGGTGTTCCCTAGATACGATAGCATTATATTTCCTAAGGCATGGGTACACTTCCATAAGTCTTCCTAGCATGTTGTCATCGATTCTGCTAGGGCTACGATAAACGGAGGGCAATTCTTTTGCTGACACTGGCTCCCCCATGTCAAACAAAGGTAACTATGGTATGCCTCATAAATAACACAGTATATCAGTTATTGCTAGCAGGCGCAAACAAAGGAATGCAAAGGACAAGTAAGTCACATACCTGCAGGATAGCTTCCTAACACAAACAACCAATTACTCCTGCAAAAAGACAAACAATTACAATTAGAAGGTTTAGCGTACGACTAAAAACATCAAACCAGCTTGTACCCGGCTAAAACAGCCGGTACCCGGCTAAAACTGCCGGTACCCGGGATAAACTGCCGGTACCCGGCTAAAACTGCCGGTATCCGGGCTAAACTGCCGGTACCCAAGCTAAACTGCCGATATCCGGCTAAAACTGCCGGTACCCGACTAAAACTGCCGGTACCCGGGCTAAACAGCCGGTACCCGGGCCAAACTGCCGGTACCCGAGCTAAACTGCCGGTACCCGGCTTTGTTCCTCGATACCGCCGGTACCTGGCCTAAACAGCCGGTACCCGGCTTTGTCCCCTTGAAACCGCCGGTAATGCTCGATCACCAAGCCGCCAGTACCCAGCTACAATGGCCGATACCCGTCACTCTCACACGAACGCCGGTACTCGGTTTTGATTATACCACCGGTACCAGGCTAATGCCCTGGTACCCGGCTCGTTACTCCGGATTCAAAAAAAAAAAAAAGAAAAAAAAAGAGGGAGGCACGCAGACTTACGCGAATAAGGAGTACTTACGACTTGAAAACCGTTGTTTTGACAAATCCTAACTCGGGGGCATGATGAGGTTAGTAGGGATTACCCTATGCATATATATAGGTAATCCCTAAAACCTAAATACTAACATGGGCTTTTATTGCTTAAAGCCTGCTGCTACAAGCAAGCCCATTGAGCAAGACATGATCGCCTGTCAAGATTGTACCGTCTGTATGCCATCGCCTGACGGGCTGTCATCACCAGTCAGTCGCCTGACAGGTTTTCATCGCCGGACAGGCTGTCATCACCTGTCAGCCGTCTGACAGCCTGTCATCGCCTGTCAGTCGCCTGACAGGCTGTCATCGCCTGTCAGGTGGTCGACATATGTCATCACTTACCAAGTACCGCCTGTCAGGTTGTCTTAGGTTGTGAGACGTCGCATCTTAACAATAATAAAATAGAAGACGATTAGTATACCACTGATTGATTATTAAGGCAGTTTAAGTATTCATGATCGTCATTAATTGATGGACGTTGCCTATGCTTGAAACTGGTCATATAAATACATAGTCTAATCATGGTCGACATATACTACTTCACTTCAACACACACACAAAAGCTTAAACAGAGTTCATATACTCTTGCTTTCATCTTCAACCTTGATCACCCTAGGTTCGTCAAGAACTTGTTGGGTTTGCACTGTGCTCATCATAGGAGATCAAAGGTTGACATCACCTATTCCTTGTGTTTGACAACCACTGCTCGAACAATGTTCGTTTATTTAATAAATGAACGAACATGGACACAAATTTATGTCCGTTTAGTTAAACAAATGAACATGAACAGAGACCTTGTTCGTTTATTACGTTCGTTAACGTTCGATTATGTAGTTGAGAAGTTATTATGTAAATATTAATTAGGATAATGATGTTATTTATGACTATATTATGAGATAATGATGTCTTTGTCATCATTGATGGAAATAATATATTTTTGTATACGCTCGTTTATGTCCGCTTATGTCCGCTTATGTTCGTTTATGCTTGTTTATGTTCATCTACAGTAAAAACTCTATAAATTAAATCTTACATGTTCACTAGAATTTACTAATTTAAAGAGTTATTAATTAATTGAGTATAGAAATGTAATGATTATTCGATTAGGAACCTGTAAGTTAATTTTATTTAAGCGAGTTTATTAATTAATTTCTATTATATGTTCTTTTATATTTGTTTAACTTATTAACGAACGAACATAAACAAGTTTAATTTTTAATGAATGAACATGAACAAATTATTATGTCCGTTTACCCGTCCGTGTTCGTTTATTTGTCCGGTTAAAATAAAACGAACGAACATGAGCACACCCCATTCATGTCCAACCGGTTCATTTACAGCCCTATGCGTAATTAAAGACATAGTTAAAGACATGGATCACACGAACTTAGAATTTGAAGATTGTAGAAAGCTTAATTGATAGAGTCGGTTTCTAATTTTAGTTTCGTTTAGGAATAAGTTTCGTAATCAAGTTAAAAATTGGTGTCTTTAATCATATGTTCGGAACTTATATAAATAGATGTTCTCCAAAGAACATAAATCTATCCGACAATCTATTCATTAGGAATAGTTAGAATTAGTTTCTGAATTTATAAACTTACTTTAGTTGTGAGTCAGAGTTATTTATTCCACAAAAAAAACCTTTATAGAATTGTGATTGAGTTATAATATAATAAAGTTAAACGTAATATTGTGTGTTCATATCTTGGTTTATCGTCAAAAACCTCCACTAAAAAACAGAGAACAAGTATTAGCTCTGCTTTAGTTCCATCTTAAGAGATCAGTAAGCTTGGCAAATAAGGAATTTCTCTTTTAGATAGGGACCAAAACCAAATCAAAGTTTTCATAGCAGCCGAGATAAAGGGAACCGAAATGAACATGAGTATAAACGTATATGGTTCAAGTTGTATTATCGTTTTAAATGCACAAATAACCCAAACAAACCTCCAATATGAACCCGAGTCAAATATTTTAATCTATACAAAGAGTAAACTCCACTCGATACCCCATGAGCCACAGATAAATCTTGCAATCATGCTCATTTCGAAACCACATTTAACCCATGCCGAACAATAACTCAAACTTCAAAAGGATGATCATCCGTGTATTTACAATAAAGCAATTAGTAATTAGTTAGTACAAGATACTTACTTACAATCATATACCGTAATCACGTGGGTTTTAGAAACTAAACCAAAACATCGTTTCCTTAAACGATTTAATGAAGCCGAGGAGACAATAGTTATAGGCTTATAGCTCATGTTCATGTTGCGGAGCTCTCGAACCACTTCTGAATCCATATCAACACCATACTCACCTGCAGGTATCAGAGTATTTATAGTTCAAACAAAATCAGGCAATTTTTATAATAATACCAAATGATAATGTGTTATATAAGTCATTGAACGACAGTGATAGAACAAGTGAAAGGCTAAAAGATATCTGGTTCCGCTACTGTTATTGATTTAGCAGAATTAAAATACAAATCTAATATTCTCAAACGGAAAATGTTCGGCCAGAAGTGTTAACATGTTAGACAATCCAGAATATCAAAAAGGGGCTGTGCTTTTTAGTTAGTTTTGAAAGTAAAAAAATTATCAACTGGTTTACAAGTCTAGAAAATATGAACACTATTCCTCTGTGAAATGGGACGAATGTGGAAATCATAGCGTTTGATAAAATATCGAAAACGATGTAAAGAAGATTGTTAGGTATGTTATGCGTAATTAATTTCTTTAAAAGCGAAGTGAATAACTATTGCAATAACAAACATTAAAATTGTAAGTTAGTCCAGAACTTACTTTCATAAAATGTTTCCTCTGTAATTTTTAGAGCTTGGCCAAATCAAAATAATGATTCACTAGATCGTTCTGATGTAACAAACTCGATGCATGGCAAATCTGGAAATGTCTCATTTTCATTTATGAGATAAAATGAACACCTAAAGATACATGAATGTTCAAGATGTGTAACAACGGAGAAGATACGCAATATTAAGACAAAATTAGCCTATTATTATGAATTTAGTCTAAGGTCGACAATTATACAAAATCACATAATAACATACAAAGGTGTGTATACGAGAATTGACATAAACTTTGTATAATGTAAGGTAAACACTTGGGAACGTAAAAGAACTGAACCATGTACATAAAAGGGTAGTTACTAAATGCAACTTCTGTATTTAAAGAGTCCTAGTATACCCAATGATCACCTTATAAATCCAGCGATCATCGTCATTCCCAACCTAAAAAAGAAGGCAGTCTGCCTCTTTGCACTAAAGCAGTTAGTGATTAGTTATCAGAACCTAACAGCAATACTATACAAGTTATAAATTGGGTTTTAATCCCATGGGCAGCAGATGAGGAACCATTTGGAGAAGAAGGTTCCAGATGTTATCTAAACTATGCTAAGGATCGATCATGTGTGCATGTCATCCAACTCTCCCAGCCACGTTAATCTCCAAATTCTGGACCCATATCAACACCACTCTCACCTGCCAAACGTCTTAATATTTTTAGTTCAAACAAATTTTATATACAAATACAACGATTTTCATAATAAAACCAAAAAGAGAAGATTAAGAGAATATACCAACAGAAATATATACATACCATTATTGCTCAAAGGACTTCGAGGACTGCAAGCATCCAAAGTTTTCATCCTCGTCAGCACTCTTTTAACATCGATTGATGGAGAGTATTGTGATGCAGTATCACTCCTTTTGCTTTTAAAAACTCCCCAGAGATAGTACTTTTCTTTAAATCCTATAAAAATGGTTGTTATCATATTCAGAAAACAGATTATCTTATAAAAAAAACGGATAATCTTCAAGGACTCACTCCAGAACGATGAATGCAGAACAACAGAAGTGAAAATTAATAACTCCGCATTTTTAGATGTGACACTCATTGCAAGCTCTTCATCCACCATGTCTGAGACCAAGGAGTCAAAAGCCTTTTCTACTCTGAAACCAATATTAAAAACAAAAACTATTAAAAAAATTGGTTTTTAACAGAGATATAATAAAAACAAATTATGAGGGATTATTACATCGGGTTTCCTGGGAAAAAGTAAAGAGCAATGTTGTCATCAGATGGCGCGCACTCCTGGAAACTCTTTGGCCATAAAACAGTCTGCGGATGCATTTCTACTTGAAGCACTGATGGCAGTGCTTTTGCTTCGTCAACTACCTTTTTACAAGCTCTGATCGATAAGTGGCCAAAAATACTTTCAAATTGATCACAATCCGAGCTAACAATGGTAAAACTCCCCCTGACCAATTACAAAATAGATTAAAACAAATTGAAGGCACAGTAAACATATAAAAATGATTATTAAATGGCTACAAAAATTATTATTAAATGGCAAAATAAATACATCTAATTACCCCTTCTTTTAACCTAATCGAGAGACTTTCACGACCATCTCACATGACTCGTCTATTTTTTTCACCAACGTCTCTTTTGGTCAGATTATTTAATAAATTGTTCAGTAATTAGATTATTATCATACTGTTAAACTTTAAACAGGAAATATCAGATCCAAACACTATCTTTTATGTCCTGTTTTATTGAAACTGGTTATCTAATTCTGATTATTCAAAATCATGTGATAACTTTCAAAAAGTGGACATTTAAATACCTTAAAAGAAATAAAAAGCCTAATAGTCTGCTCAAAATAAATCAAAAGCCTAATACCTTAAAATAAATGTATGAAAATAGACGTATGCAAATGAATAGATCATAAAAATACTTACCGCCATACTGGGTCCATGTTTGGTTGAGCATGCGTATAGTAGATTTCTCGATCCTTAATTTGAAACTGCGCTGATTGAGAAACATTGGTGCCTATTTCAGCTTGGCATTCATGGGTTAAAGTTATATCCGCCTCTTTTTCCATTAATGAAGAACTAGATGTTAATTTTTCACGCTCAGAAGATGACGACTTGGGAGGTTGAGATTCATCTGTATGCTCAACCACATCTTTGTTCTGTTTGAAAGCTGGAACCGTTCTTCTGTTTGACCGTTTTTTCTTTGGTACCTTGTGAGCAAACCATTCTGTGGCATGATCGTACTGGGTCTTGTATGCAATAGTTTCTTGACAGATAATCGTTTTTGTCGTGGCTATTAAAGAAGCAATATTCCTTTCCTTCTTTTGTTTCTTGTTACGAGGGGTTGTTTGTATATGTACCGAACTTGCAGGTTCCTCTTTCTGGGATCGGGAAGATTCTACTCTGCAGGCTTCACAATGCCAAATGACAAATTGATGGGCCGTTTTGGGCATTACAGGTAAGCAGTATCTAAAGGAGAACAGTTGAAACAATTATTGGGTAAATTAAGAAATATAGGTACTTTTAGAATGAGTAGTGCAAAGTTGTTTGGAAGGGAAATGGTGAAAAATCGATAAGCGCAGGCGTACCGGTGAATGGGAAAGTTGAGACAGTTGACACAGAAAACAAAAGCATTGGTGAATCCTTCATCACCACATGTCTCACATACAAAACCCTAAACAAACAACAATAAACACTAACTAAAACAAATATGGAATTAAAGGATACCATTTTTAATCTTACAAAAACATACCTCAAAGGAGGCATCCATCGCATTCGCCATAGCTAGGTAGGTAGGTAGGGTTTGGGCCTTCAATGCATTCGCCACCCATACTTGGAGGGAAACTCCATATCACCCAACATACACTTTTTTAAGACCAACTAAATTTTGTTTAGACATCCCTAATCGTCATAATTACCTGTGTTCTCGAGTTTTTTTCTATTCTAATAGAAAAAATAAAGGAAATGAAATATAAAAGTAGGGTTCTTGAGTGTTTTTTCAAATGAAAGAAAATGAAAGCTAAGAAAATGAATGAAAAGTTTAATGGCTTTTGGATCCGAATAAAATTATCGTTTGATAAATGTTTAGAATACATAATACATAATTTGTTCAATTCATAAATGTCTTGAATTCATACACACCTTACCAAAATAATTTAAACTAATCTAAACAATAATACTTATTGTAATTCACTTAAAATTATTGCTACATTTATATTTATATTGTAAACATAATTCATAATTTATCTAACCATTTTGATACCATTTAATTTTTCATCTCTAACGAACTTGTTGGTTAATTAACTTAATCTTTTTATTCAAAAGTTTCATAACCATATCATATGATGCACAATTTGTATGATAATATTAGACAAAACAAAAGAATAACTAATTGTGTTAAACACTCAAATATATTATAAAATAAACAACACCAAAACTACTTTACAAATCATTATTATAAGAATTAGTAAACAAAATAGAAATAGTTGCATGTTTAAATATGGACGTTGAAGTTAGAAAGAAGAAAAAAGACACTTGTGATTTAAGTTATCACTTATCTTTTTTTTTCTATCTTGAGCAAACTACATTATCACCCATTAAGTTATTACATAAGTGGATCGAACTTGAGAGAAAGTATTTTTAAGTCACTTGTGATTTAAGTTAGAAAGAAGAAAAAAGACACTTGTGATTTAAGTTATCACTTATCTTTTTTTTTTCTATCTTGAGCAAACTACATTATCACCCATTAAGTTATTACATAAGTGGATCGAACTTGAGAGAAAGTATTTTTAAGTCTTCAATCCGAAAAGGATTAGCGGTGCAACATGTTTCTCGCTTGCCTTTTGCCACTTTTTAAATTCTTATAATCCAAAAACAATGAAACTGGTTTAATTTGAGTTTAAAATCATTTACGATTTTTCTTAGTCTTCAATTATATTAGTTTGTCATGTATTTAGAGAAGTATTTATTAAACTACAATTTTCTAGTCAAGTTTTGGTGTATATACTTGTAATTCACCATAATAGAATAAGTTATTGAAAAATAAACTTGTTTTCAATAAAGTTAAATCATTATTTTACGGGTTAATAATGATTTAAGTATCTATCTTTAATATATTTATCTTTTAAATCACGTAAGTTTATATTATGATGCTTTTTATATTTAACTTTCAATTGTTTATCGGTTTAACCACTTAATTCTTTTTAAAAGTGTTTTAGACCCAACTTTTAGGCTAATTATTATTTTATGCCTTCAACTTACAACACATATACTTTTAAGCCCTTAATTTAGATGGTGAAAACATTTCACAAGTGGTTAAAACACCAATTTAGAAAAAGTTTAGGAGTTAAAGTGATATCTTGTTATAAGTTAAGGGTGAAAAAAATATTATGAAAAAGGTTAAGTGGTTAAAACAATAATGTATGGAAGATTTAATTACATAAATGGTCCCTATGTTTGTTAAGATTTAACGGGTTCAATCCATGGATCGAATATTCTACGGGTTCGATCTCTCTAACACTAGTTTGGCTACATAGACGGTCTCTCTATCACTTAAAATGACTAAACTATTCTTTTTATTTTATAAATTTATTTTCTATTAAAATTGTAGGGACCATCTTTTTTGTGGTTAAACACACAATCTTCTTCTTTTTTTCTCTGGGTCATTTTTTCTTCCGTTCCTGTGACAACCGTCAAATTGCAGGTGTTCTTTTCGTTCTATGACTCTCGTTTCGTCTATTATGTATTTAAATTGAAGCTTGACCGGGACCGTGCTCGTGTCGGAATCACAATCGGAATCAAATTATATAAGTCCCGATACTAAGAAAACACCTAATGAACTTTCCTAAGTTCATAATGTAACATACCTTAAAACTTTAGTTAGCGAAAAGGTCCAACGAAACACTTGTACAAAATCAGCCTAAACACAAAATTTTTTACAAAAGAGGTCCAGGACGACGCACAGAGGCCATGTGCGCCGTCCTGGAGGACGATTTTTGTAATGAATTTGAAAATTCTGCATGTCTCGATTTCCTACACTTTTGACCAATCAAACTCGATTATAACCCATCATTTACTGCGTTTTTGCAGTCCCAATCACCCCCCTTTACCATTTTCTTACTTTACTTCATTTTCCTTTTCATTTTTCTTTTCCTAATTCATTTTTACAAAACTTTAAACATAAAACACACACTTTCTCTCTAAAACCTTCCAAGAACCTCCATTGTTCCAGTAAACTACAGCCCTCAAACACCATTTTCATCCATCAAAAAACGTTGAATCATCCAAAGAAGCAAAAGGAACCAAAAGATTTCGGCTAAGGACCATTTTTGTAAAACAATTCGGAGCTCAAACATCACCAAACCATCATCCAAACGGTTTCCACCGGTAGATTTCTTTGTACTTACTGTTTTTATATAAATAACAACTTGCATGGATGATCTATGGATTCAAATTAAGTTTTTACAAAGATTTATAACGTTTTATGTACAAAAACGATTTTTAACCGAAATGTTATTTAGATCTATGTTTTTATGGATAAAAACGTTTTAGAAACTGTTAGAATAACATTTTATTAAGTCTAGACCAATTGCATGTTGAAATCCGTGGCTAAAATAATCGTTTTGATCGAAAAATCCCGAAAACGGGACCCGTGCGCCGTCCCCGTGACCAGGACGACGCAGCGGGGGTGGAAAACTGGCTCTGTGCGCCGTTCTAAAGGTCACAACGGCGCACAGGCCTGAATGATTTTTCCCGATTGCTTTATTTTGACGTTTTGGACATGTTTGACTTGCTGACTTTTCGTAAATTACACTTTGGGACTGAGTTGGAAAATAAATATACGTTGGTGTCTTGTAATGAACTTTTGGAACTTAAATGGACTTGTTTGGTTATAATATAGTGTTGTATGTATTTTGTGAGCAGTATTGGCATTTGGATTTTTGGATATGAAATTTGGGCGCGAAAGCGCTGCCTAAATTTCATTAGAAAAGTCTAAACCAATTCAGCGACCAAATGTGACAACCGTCTAAAATTCAGGTGATTCTCAGTTACTACATCGGTTCGGATCTCTAGTTACTCTTTTGTCGTGTTCATATTGTTCGGGTTCATATTTGTTGTGTATTTAATTGTCGGAACCAAAAGTCGGAATCAATCTATAAATCCTAACACCAAATATACAACACAAGAACTTGACTAAGTTCATAACGGAAACTAATAAGATTCTGGTCCTTAACTAACAATAACGGGATACTTAAAATGTCACTGTGCTGGAAAAAAACCTTCCAGCCGACGGCTGAAAGCCGCTGACTGTGCCTAGGTGACTCATTTTTGCATGAAAGTTTATTGGACCAACCACATTGGCTCGGGACTGGGCAGAATTAACTGCCATTTGGGGTCCCAAGGCCAGTTTTGGCTCCTTTCCCACCTCCCCAATTCACTTTCTTAATCACATTTCATAATTCAAAACACCTAGTTACTCTCTCTCTCTCTCTCAACTCTCTCTTCTCCCTTAAGAACACAAACCAAAAACAGAAAATATCACCATTAAAACAGTCCCTTAAACACCAAGAATCGACCATCCAAGCCATACAAATCGTTCTAGAGTAAAAGGGTAACAAGGAGGAAGGTTTAAATCGGGTTTTGAAGAAGTTTTGCATCACTTTTGAAGCTAGAAACTCATCCAACCGTCACTTTGCTTTTTTCTTCGGTAAAACCCTTTCATTTTACTCTTTTTACTTAAATAATCGGTTGCATGTAAGATCCATAAACTGAAAATATGTTTTTATAAAGATCTAAAACGTTTTCTTGCTTAAAAATGGGTTTTTACAATAGATCTACATTTTTAACATATAAATCCAAAAGAAACAGTGACTTTACTCTAAAAACATATATATTTGATAAATAACAGTTTGCATGTTCGAATCTAACCTTGAAACAAGCTAAAAATCGAAAAATAACGAAATCTAGAAACTGGCCGAAGGCTTCTGGCCGGCGGCTAAAGTCCAACCGGCGACTGAGTGTCTCCAGCCGCCGCCTGGATCCTGCTGTTCGTAAAATTTGTCGTTTTAAGGGCTTTAAACGTAAAAATAAGCTAAAATAAGTTACCACATATTATAAACTTTGAAAAGCTTACTGTTTTTGATGAAGAAACTGTTTGGGAAAGATTGAGGAATTAAAACATGTGTATTATTGTTTATAATCGTTAAATTGCATGTCTTAAAGCGGGAAAGTGTTTTGAAATTGGACTAAATTTTTATAGAGCGGAAGCGCTGCCCAAATTTCACCGTAAAATATACTCCAAATTCAGTAACTTAATATTTTCGAGACTAACACACTTTGACTTTGAACTTTGACCCTTTTTGGACTTAATTGGACTTATCAGACTTTAAAACGTACACGAACGCGTTTAATCACATAATCTTTCCGTAATAATGTTTCGGGACAGAATCTAGAGTATAAGAAATTGGGATTTAAAATGTTAAATTGAAACTTAACATAACTTAAATTATACTAATAAAACTTATACAATATTCCAGTGTTCTAGGTTATCTTTGATTCCCGACGTATTCCGTTCCGTCCGCGCTTGTTCTTACTTTTCTTCGCAAACCGTGAGTTACAACCCCACTTTGTTTTACTTTTATGCTTTTAAACATTATTTGGGGGAAACATAAGATTATATGATTTGTAACTTTCGAAACTATTTGCGATTTGTTGAAACTATTGGAAACTTGGTACTTTCGAAACTTTATTGAAACATTTGGAAACTTGTGTGAAACTTGGAACTTATTGAAACCTTGGAAACTTGAAACATTTTTGGAAACTTATGAAACTCGTAAACTTTGGAAACTTGTACGTAATTTGAAACTCTTTTGAAACTTTGGGAAACTTGGAAACTTGTGAAACTATTATGCGTATATGTGTTGTTACTCCTTAAATGGTTAACTAAATTTATGATACTTGTTAAAACAACCAATCCTTGATGAAAATATAAACCCGTAAGTGCTTACTGCTATTTTTGGAAACTATGTTCAATTTCCCCGTTTTTGGTTCAGGAACTTTATACACTATTAGCAATAGCGGTTAGTATTATGAGTATCGATACTTAGGAGAGGTCACTCCTTACTCACGGTTAGCGACCCAAGTACATATTACTAAGATTCAGTTGGAAACTTAATGAAACATTTTGGGGCTAGATCAGGGCCAGACAATCGGTTTAGTGTATACTTACTATTTATATTATGCCAAGTGATTGATACGAGTTACTAATTTAGTTAAGCACATATTACCTACGCATACACCTTTTTAGCGCCTGGATTCCGCTTCAACTTTATTTATACGAGTTTTATTTGTTTTACTTGCGTGTGTACAAAACCTTTTTACATATTTATGTTCTAACGTCGCTCCGTTCTTTTTTACTTAAGAGGTCATCATATATATTTATATATATTCTATTTTTGGAAACATTTATCGAAACTCTAAACTGTAACTCACTCACTACTATATGTAGTTGACACTTTATCTTATGTTTCAGGAAATTAGTGTAAGTGTCGGGATGCATGGCAAGGAAGGGTCACTATGGTTACGTGAGACGCACTTTGGGAAAGACCTTTCTTGTCACACCCCGCTATAGCGGAAACACGGAATGTGAGAGCTGGAAATATCATTACACGGTCATAAGCAAATATAAACGATTCAAGTCATTTCGATTAAAAATAAATTGTTCAAGATTCAACAACCAAGCAGTTCATAAGTTTAAAATAAAGTACAAGTACAATGTTTCCAAAACAAATTCCCAAAACATAAAGGTCTTTCCCAATAAGCGCCTCACGTGACCATATCGACCCTCCTTTGCCATGCATTCCGAACACTTACATTAATTTCCTGAAACATAAGATAAAGTGTCAACTACATAAAGTAGTGAGTGAGTTACAGTTTAGAGTTTCGATAAAGTTTCCAAAAATAGTAAGTTGCCAAAAGTAGTAAGTTTCCAAGACATATATTGAGGTCATGAGTAAAAGAACGAGTCGACGTTTGAGCATATATGTAAATAATAAAAGTTTGTACGTACGCGAGTAAAGTAATTAAATAAACTCGTATAGTAAAGTTGTAGCGGAATCCAGGCGCTAAAAGTGTGTATATGCGTATGGGATATGTGTTTAACTAAATAGTAACTCGTATCAATCACTTGACATAATATAAGCAGTAAGTATATACTAAGCCGATTGTATGGTCCTGAACTAGCCCAAAAGTGTTTAATTGAGTGAACATCTGTTGTGGTAGTAATATGTACTTGGGACGCTAACCCTTAGTAAGGAGTGACCGCTCCTAAGTATCGATACTCATATGACTAACGGCTATTGCTAATAGTGTATAAGTGAACCTGAACAAAAAACGGGCAATTGAACAAAGTTTCTAAAATTGTACTGAACTCTTACGGGCTTATATATCCATCAAGGATTGGTCGCTAACAAGTATCCTATTTTAGTTAACCCGCTAAGGCAATAACACAAATACGCATAATAGTTGCAAAAGTACCAAGTTTCGAACAGTTTCAAATAAGTTTCAAAAGTACCAAGTTTCGAACAGTTTCAAATAAGTTTCAAAAGTACCAAGTTTCGAACAGTTTCAAATAAGTTTCAAAAGTACCAAGTTTTGAACAGTTTCAAATAAGTTGCATATAGTGTTAAAATGTTACAAACATGTGATCTTATGCTTCCCCCAAATAATGTTTAAATGTACAAAAAGTAAAACAAGTGGGGTTGTAACTCACGGTTTGCGAAGAGAGAAAGGTATGAACTAGCACAAAGTGAGGCGGAACGCGTCGGGAATCACAAACGACCTAGAACACCGGAATGTTGTATAAGTTATATTAGTATAATTTGAGTTATGTTAAGTTCCGATTTAACATTTTTAAGTCTCAATCTATAATACTTAGATTCTGTCCCAAAAAGTTTATTACGGAAATTTTGTAAGGTTTATGTGATCGTGAACGTTTTATAGTCCGAAATGTCCAATTATGTACCAAAAGTGTCAAAGTTCCAAGTTAATGTGTATAAGTCTCGAAGTTATTAAGTTTCTGAATTTGAAGTGTAATTTACGGTGAAAGTTGGGCAGTGCTTCCGCGTTATAAAAATTATGTCCATTTTCAAAACACTTTCCCGCTTTAAAATGCACAATACAACGTTTAAATCAATAATACACAAGTTTCAAGTCCAAAAACCCTTTTTAAACAATGTATAAGTCAAAACAGTAGCTTAACATGATATATATGTTCTGTGATTAATTATTTTAGCTTAAAATCAAGCTTACGACCTATAAAACGACAAAAGTAGCGAACAGGGACATTCTGGCGGCGGCTGGAGGAAAACAGCCGTCGGCTGACCTTTAGCCGTCGGCTGAAATCCTTCAGCCGCCGGCCAAAAGGCTTCGGCCAGTTTTATAGTTGCTTGTTTCTTCGATTTTAAGCTTGTTTAACGGGTAGATTCGACATGCAAGTTGTTATAACTTAAACATATGTATTTTTGAAGTAAAAACACTATTTTCTTTTAGATTTATAGGTTAAATATATAGATCTTTCATAAAAACTCGTTTTTAAGCTAGAAAACGTTTTGCATGTTTATAAAAATTTATTTCCAGATTATAGATCTTTCATGCAAGTGAGTATATGTTATAAAAACAGTGAAAAGAAAGTGTTATACCGAAGGAAAAAGATATGTGGTGGTTTGGATGAGTTTTAGCTCCAAAAGTTCCTTGAAAACCCGATTTAAACCTTTTCCTTGCTACCCTTTTCTTCTTAGGACGATTTGTGAATGATTTTATGGATGAAAATGGACTGAAAATGGAGGAAATGTTTCTGTTTTGAGTTTTGTGTTCTTGAGGCAATAGAGAGAAATGAGAGAGAGTTAGTAAGGTGTGTGTGTCTGTGAAATGAATTTGAAAATGAAAGTGATTGTGATTAAGGGTGATGTTTCTGCTCTTGGGAACCCCAATAGCAGTAAATAATGTCCAAA
>CAJVGC010000065.1:27220727-27244587 GCA_910822075.1 Senecio squalidus | reverse complement strand
CGGAATCAACGATATAAATCCTAACACCAAATAAACAATACAAGAACTTGACTAAGTTCACAACGGTAACTAAAATGATTCTAGTCCCTAACTAATTATAACGGAAAACTTAAAACGTCAAAAAGCTGGATTTTCATTCCAGCCGGCGGCTTAATATTCTCAGCCGGCGGCTGAAGCCAGCCGGCGGCTGAATATAGCCAGCCGACGGCTAAATCTGGCTGTCCAGCTAGATGATGACTCATTTTTGCATGTCTCACGATTGGGCAACGATTTTTACTCGATTGTTGGACAATATTCACTGCATTTTAGTCTCCCTAGGCCAGAAACATCACCCCTTTACCCACTTCAATCCATTTTTCATTTTCATTTCAATTTTTCAAACACACACACACACATAATACTCTCTCTACTCCCTCTTCATTTCCTCAAGAACAAAGGCACAAACCCAGAAATATTCATCACAAAACAGTCCATAAACATCATTTAATCAAGCATCTAAACCATCAAAATCGTCCTAGAGTAAAGGGTGTTAAAGGAAAAGGTTTAAATCGGGTTTCCAAGTCGTTTTTGGAGCTAAATCTTGTTCAAACCATCACATCTTTATTCTCTTCGGTATAACACTCTCTTTTTACTATTTTTATACTTATTTTCACTTGCATGTTCGATCCATAAACTGAAAATATGTTTTCATAAACTTTCAAACGTTTTGTTGACTAAAAACGAGTTTTTATGTTGGATCTATATATTTTACATGTGAATCTAAAAGAAAATAGTGTTTTTACTTCCAAAAATGCATATGTTTAAGTTATACCAGCTTGCATGTCGAATCTAACGGTTAAACGAGCTTAAAAACGAAAAATAGAGCAACTTTGAAACTGGCCGAAGCCTTTTGGCCGGCGGCTGAAGGATTTCAGCCGACGGCTAAAGGCCAGCCGGCGGCTGTCTTCCTCCAGCCGCCGCCAGAATGCCACTGTCCTCCATTTTTGTCGTTTTAAAGGTCGTAAACGTGTTTTTAAGCTGAAATAAATTATCACAGGTTATATACATGCTAATAAGCTACTGTTTTGACATATTATATTGTTGGAAAAGCTTTTTGGACTTGAAACATGAGTATTATTGCTTAAAACGTTATATTGTGAATATTAAAGCGGGAAAGTGTTTTGAAAATGGACATAATTTTTATAACGCGGAAGCGCTGCCCAATTTTCACCGTAAATAACATTTCAAATTCAGAAACTTAATAACTTCGAGACTTACACACATTAACTTGGAACTTTGACACTTTTGGTACATAATTGGACATTTCGGACTATAAAACATACACGAACATACAAACCTTATAAACTTTCCGTAATAAAATTTTTGGGACAGAATCTAAGTATACTAAATTGAGACTTAAAAATGTTAAATTGAAACTTAACATAACTCAATAAAACTTATACAACTTTCCGGTGTTCTAGGTCGTTTATGATTCCCGACGCGTTCCGCTCTCTTTGTGCTAGTTCATATCTCGTACCTTCGCAAACCGTGAGTTACAACCCCACTTGTTTTACTTTTTGTACATTTAAACATTATTTGGGGGAAACATAAGATCAAATGTTGGTAACTTTTTGGTACTTTTGAAACTTATTTGAAACTGTTCGAAACTTGATACTTTTGGTACTTATTGAAACTTTTAGAAACTTGTTCAAACTTGGTACTTGTTCAAACTTGGTACTTGTTCAAACTTGGTACTTGTTCAAACTATTATGCGTATATGTGTTGATGCCTTAGCAGGATAACTAAATCTAGGATACTTGTTAGAAACCAATCTTTGATGGATATATAAGCCCGTAAGAGTTCAGTTCAATTTTTGCAACTTTGTTCAATTGCCCCTTTTGGTTCAGGTTCACTTATACACTATTAGCAATAGCCGTTAGTCATATGAGTATCGATACTTAGGAGCGGTCACTCCTTACTAAGGGTTAGCGTCCCAAGTACATATTACTACCATTCAGATGTTCAATCAATTAAACTTTTTGGGCTAGTTCAGGACCATGCAACCGGTTTAGTGTATACTTACTACTTATATTATGCCAAATGATTGATACGAGTTACTATTTAGTTAGACACATACTCCCTACGCATATACCTTTTAGCGCTTGGATTCCGCTACAACTTAATTTATACAAGATTTATTTACTTAAATTACTTGTGTACGTTCAAACTTTTACTATTTACTTATATGTTCAAACGTCGACTCGTTCTTTTACTCATGACGTCAGTATATGTTTTGGGCAACTTACTATTTTTGGTAACTTACTATTTTCGGCAACTTTCTATTTTTTGGAAACTTCTCTTGAACCTCTAAACTGTAACTCACTTACTACTTTATGTAGTTGACACTTTATCTTATGTTTCAGGAAATTAATGTAAGTGTTCAGAATGCATGGCAAAGGAGGGTCGATATGGTCACGTGAGGCGCTATTTGGGAAAAGACCTTTATATTTTGGGAATTTGTTTTGGAACATTTGTACTTGTACTTTATTTTAAACTTATGAACTGCTTGGTTGATTGAATCTTGAACAATTTATTTTTAAATCGAAATGACTTGAATCGTTTACATTTGCTTATGACCGTGTAATGATATTCCAGCTCTCACATTCCATGTTTCCGCTATAGCGGGGTGTGACAGAAATATTGTCTCTTAATGTCTTTATTCAAGCGGGAAAGTGTTATAAATTTTGGACATTATTTCTATAGCGCGAAACGCTGCCCAAATTTCGTTAGACCAATTTAAGACACTTTAAAAATAAGTGTTTCATTGACTAACGAGTATTAAAAGTAATAATAATAATACTCACACGAAAACTTGATATATTCTAGGATTTCGTTGATTCCGGCACCTTCCGAGTACATTCCACACACATTTAGATCTTCGCAAACAGTGAGTTACATACCCCCTCTTTTAAACGCTTTATACATTTTTGGGTGAAATACGAGTCTCATGCTTAAAACGTTGTTTTGCATGCTTAAACAATACACTGTTATGCTTGAACACTTAAACTAAAACATATTTTAGCATTGTTAAATGTTTTGCCAACATGTTGTGGACACTCTTAAAACTTATACTTTTATACTTATCGTCTTACACATGTGGATGGTTCCACCGCTGAGGTATTGACAACATATACTTAACGTCTTACACATGTGGATTGTTCCACCGATGAGGTAATGATAACTTGCCAATGAACTAAACTTTTGTTCGTCATATTGTGAATCTGTCCAACATGTACGTGTGATACCACTAAAATTCCCGACACTTCAAGAGACATTAGTTGCTTTTAATCCCTTTGGAGACCGTTAGTAATTGAGCATAGCGCTATTAGGGTAGTTTGACCCTCACCACAACACCAACAACGATGGTGCATGATTATTAATTGGGTAGGCTTTGAGGCTTAGCAACGATCATTGGGCAATACTTTAGGATTGTCATATAGCCGTACACTATGTGGTCAATGCCTACATACTTGAAACTTATTCCACGTTACCTAGTTTGGTACAACGCGCATATGCAACTTTTATATACTCATACTTTACGCAACGTTGTGTCCGTCAAACTTATATGCTTACTTAAACTTGTGACTCACTAACTACGTCTCCCGTAGTTAACATTCTACTCGTATTTTCAGGAAACGAGTAAGTAGAGATGATGCTTGTTGACTTTGGGCTTGACCTTTTGGATGACTTCAAGAAGGGGAATGGTTTGGGCGGTTTGGAATTTGAACACTTTTATTTGTACACGCTATGTAAATTAATCTTAATGACTTTGTAAACTTTGGATGCATGTTTTAATATAAACTTGGTGCTTATCTATACACTTGTGTAATGAATACTCTCGCGCTTCACCTCCCGTGTTTCCGCTTTAGCGGGGTGTGACAGAGAATCAAGCCCACAACGAGCCATACCGTGTGCTCTTATAAACATGATGCGAAATTGTAAAACTATATTCGTTAATTAATGAAGAAAGTTGCTTTTATTATATATATATATATATATATATATATATATATATATATATATATATATATATATATATATATATATATATATAGAGGTGGGTTCATTTAGGAACCACTAAATATTTAGGAACCATTAGGAACCAATATTCACCAGTGTATATATATGATATTCACCAGTGTATATAAAGCATATGTATATATATATATATATACACTGGTGAATATTATATGTATATACACTGGTGAATATCATATTAAATATACACTGGTGAATATCATATATATACACTGGTGAATATTGGTTCCTAATGGTTCCTAAATATTTACATGGTTCTTAAATGAAACCAACTCTATATATATATATATATATATATATATATATATATATATATATATATATATATATATATATATATATATATATATATATATATATATATATATATATATATATACATATATATATATATATATATATATATTATTTAGAAAATTAAATAAAAAATCATTAAGAATAATTTAGTCATTTCAAGTGATGGAGGGACTGTCTTTGTAGCAAAACTAGTGTTAGAGGGACTGAGTCCGTAGGATTTTCGACCCAGGGACCGAACCAGTAAATTCGAACAAGCATAGGGACCATTTATGTAATTAACTCTTTATAGAAAGTTAAATGATTAAAACGATAAATGATTGAAAGTTAAGAACTAAAATATTGTCAAAAATAGTTAAGTTATTAAATCAATAAAGAAATGGAAATTCGATGATTAGACTATTATTAACCATTATTTTACATAACTTGTGTTGCAAGCTATTTCTATTTTAGCAAGTGTTTGTGGTAAAAGAGTTGTTGTGTGTAGTTACTAGTTAAGACGTACCCGGACCACATCCTTGATATTAATACCAAATGTTCAAATTTATCAAAGTTTAACTAAATGATTTTTAAAACCTTTTCGTCAGTAAAAACTTTTAATAAGTAACTATTCACGCCTATCCTTTCTACTTGCCTACTCACTCCATACCCATTTATCTTAACTTGTTGTAAGAGTATCGACGATGTTTCTACATGGCTCTCCAATACTCCATGAGCTCGAGTTTTGCCAAACATGTATTTGTTTTACCGCATTTATATGTCAATATGACCATAATGGCGTATCTCACCCTTCTTAATAAACATGCCACTTTTATTCATCCATTTTCATGAATTTCGTAAGTTCATTTGTAGCTAACTCGGTGGAGCGGTATAGGTAAGATCCTCTTCTATAACACACTAGTGCTAGCTTCATTAAGGACTGCCACCACTATTTCTTTCTCGCACTTTACATCATGCATCGAATTCCAAAGAAACCTAGTTGAAGTCGAACCAGATTGGAACCAAAAATCCTTTCTAACGATTTGAACACAAACCATTTTTTCAACAATCTTGATTTTGTTGAAGCATTTGATGATGTTCGTTGTTTCTCTATATTTGTCAGGTAGTTTTGGTACTGTTTTATTGTTCTTGTCATCTTGTTGGGCTTTGGAGGATAGATAGTCTTGGTTTTGTTTCTTTGGGGGACACACGAAAAATTACTATAATTTTTTGGTTCAATTGATTTACTATACTTATAAAAAAATTCATTTATGTTACTAAATTTAAAAAAATCTTTGGTTATATTAATGATTTTTTTTAAAGGAAAGTATTACATCTATCACAAAGTTATTCATATTTTTGTCTTTTGTCGGACTTAAACGAACAACCTCTAAGGTTATAGAGTGACCTTACTGTCAAGCTCTTTGATTATATTAATAAATTATTTATATTACCAATTTTATAAAAAAAAAAGACATTGACAAAATACACTATAAATATTTATGGCATATGGAATTGAAAGTAAAGTAATATAATTGAGCCGAAAAAAATATAGTAACAAAATTGAATAATTTCACGAAATACAATAAGTTTTCTGTGTATTAAGCAATTCTTTGGACTTTGTTGAAAATGGTTTAATTCTTAAACTTTTATTACTTGACATTTTTTTATCCTTTAAAGTTTTTTTCTCGTGATTTAATTCTTAAAAGACAAAAGTGTTTTGCCAATTTTGTTTTATTATTTACTATAGAACTTATAGAACTGAATGAATATCAAAATTTTGACATTTTTAGTATATTTTAATTTACAAATTTTGACATTTTTAGCTTGTTTTTACTTACAAATAATTTCGCTAAAGGTAACCTCTAGAGCGATGGTTTAATTGTATATTATGTAATAAACACCATTAACGACAACATTTAACAAGACCTAAAAGTTAAAACACAGTACTTATTCGAGTAAGGGGTCTTTGGGATTTCATATTTAAAATGAATGTAATATGTTGAATATTTTAAAACCTGATTTAAATATGAAAATTGATAAAAAAAAAAAAAAAAAAGGACTTAAATATAAATATACATCTAATTATACGTGACTGAATGTTAAACTTAATCCGAAAACTTAAATATTCCTAAACACCCTACTTGAATAAAATAAAAAAATAGAAATGGTTTAGATGTTTACTTAAAGTGAGGTGACACATCAAACCCACCGCAATTGGTATTAGAGCGTCTCCAGTCACAACATCGAAATCGTCGGTATTATAGTCACGTCAGCTTAACGCCATACATATCATAACACCAGAAATACCCCCAGCCATAACACCGAATTCTGTGACCCACCAGTTTTTTTATTTATCATTTTTTTTCTTTTTACTCATATTATTTTTAATACATTATTAATAATAAAAATACATTAATAATAAAAATAAATTTATATTAACATTAAAAATTATAAAAAACGATACAATAATACTTAAAAATAAAATACGCTTACAATAATTAAAACCTAATTGTTACGTTCGGCGGCAAATTCGACGCGTATTTGGGCCTTAATCCTCTCGACTTCGGTCTGATCCTCTGGATCCATATCATGTGTTGTCATACGGAGAAATTCCATTTTCCGAAAACGGCGTTTGTCTTGGATCTCCATTATTTTAGCGATCCGACGCTCGCGAAGTTCTTTGACAACGCCGTCGTTAAACTCGTCCCGCTTTGAAGATACATTAGAGGACAAGGAGGACCGTGCGACCTTAGCTGCTCGTGGCTTTCCTAAAGGTCATGGAATTTCATCATGACCAAAGAGGTCCGGTTCTACATCGTTACCGTCGTCGTCGAGGTCTACCGCTTCGTCAACGGGTTTAGGATTCAGAAACTTTGGCGATTTATGCAAAACCTCCTACGCAGCATGATGACGAAATGGGCGTCCGATCTCGGCTTCGTACATGGTTAACGCCGTTGTGTAGACCGCTTTGTCATCCTCACCGCTCAATCGATCTCGTTTGGCACGGTCATGACATGCTATGAAAGCTTGCAAAGCTGCGCTCATAGCCCTCCATTTCCCTGTTAGTTGATTTTTTGTGAAAGGTTCCACCAACCTTCGTTGAAAATAGCCAAAACACGAAACCAAAAAGTTAGACGGTTTTGTGAGTTTCATTTTCTCCGACACATGAACCCAATTATCCGCCAAACGTCGTTCTTGGGATTGTGACCACTGAATCTTAGACGATGGGGCTTCGACTTCCACAACCGTAGCTTTTTTCTTACCTTTGTCTTTTCTCTTACGAGAAGTACTAGGTTCTGCTTATTGTTGTTGGAAAGATTGAGACGGTTGGAATGGTTGTGTTTAGGGTTGTTGGAATGATTGAGTTTGGGCTTGGTGGAATGATTGTGTTTGTGGTTGATGTAATGATTGTGTTTGTGATGATTGTTGTTGTTGCCATTGCCAAAACTGAAATTGTTGCCATCCGTTCATGGCTTGTTGATGGGGTGGAGGTTGAATGTTGGTGTTTTCATCGAGTAGTAAAGTGAAGCCACCGTGTAGTGTTTGAAAATTTGCGAAACAATTTTTTTCTTTTCAAGTTATGTATTTTTGGTGTATAGTTTTGTAGAGAGAAAGAATATGATATGGTTTTGTAGAGAGAAAGAATATGATTTGGTGTAAATATTTTGTGTTTGTGGTTGAGTATTTATAAAATTGGTTAGAAAAAAAGGTTAAAAAAAAAATTAAAAAAAAAGCTACTTCTAATTTAGAAACGGCTAGTCAAAGTCTATTTTTTTAAAATAATTAAATATATATATATATATTTTATTAACTAAACGGTTTTAAAGAAAAGAAAAAAAAACAATTTGCCGTAACATGCGTTACAACGGTAACGCCGTCCATAACACCATCCCCAACTATGACGGCATTATGGGGTCATTACGCGCGATTTAACGCGATGCGCTCTTAAAGAGTTTGTGGAATCTATTTAGGAAAAAGTAACAATCAAATGGCTTTAGCACCAAGATTATGGGCTTCTAAAGCTGCTTCATATCTCAACATATCCGCCTTCAATAGAACTTTTGCTTCTTCGGGTATTTCCATCACCTTTTTATTTTTAAATTTTCTTTGGAATAAAACAGTTATAAGGAATAACAATATTGGTGGCTGATATTGTGAAATTATGTATAGTATGTGTATATTTGTGATTGCTCAATATCTGTCAGCCTAGAATTAATCCGTAGATTGCTCCTACATTTACCTCTTTCCTTATTGTAAATGTTCTATATAAAGCCTTGTATTCTCTGTAATGAAGTAACAAATAATACAATCATTCAAACCTTAACATGGTAATCAGAGCCTTCTCACAACTCCTCTGAGTTTTTCGATCCAAAAACATTCCTGTTATTTTTTTTCTTTCAGGATGACCACTTCCAAGATCGTTGAGCTATCAACCCACACCCACTTCCCCATCAAACTAACAGCCAACAATTTTCCCTCATGGCGTAAACAAGTCATATCCACACTTGTGGGTCTCGAACTTGACCAATTTGTCGATGGCAAAACTAAAGCACCACAAGAAACCCTTGACGGAAAATCTAATCCCGCCTACCGTCTCTGGTTTCGACAGGACCAGATCCTCCTTGGGGCGCTACTTGGAAGCTGTTCCGATACGATTCAACCGATTGTATCATCGGCTGAAACATCCCACCAACTCTTCAAACGCCTAACTGATAGCTACGCTAGCGTCTCACGATCCCGAATTATCTCTCTCCGATCCAAACTAGTCACAACCAGCAAAGGAACCAAGCCCGTTGCTGAGTATCTCAACGAGATGAAAACTATTGCTGATGAATTAGCATTGGCACAAAAGCCCATCGATGATGACGATCTCATTGTTCACATACTCACCCACCTAGGTGACGATTACAAACAGATTACTGCAGCCCTCACAATACGAGACACACCAACTACTTTCTCTGATTTATATGAGAAATTGGTAGATTATGAACGCTCGATTCAAGAGTCTCAGCCTACAACCTTAATTGCCACTGTTAACAACACCCATCAATTAAAGTCCTAAAACTTTTACTTAAGAATTTGGGGCTTGATTATAATAAATTGTCAAATGTTTCATTTCATTGTGATTCCTGCTCGTTAAATAAAAGTCATAAAATTCCTTTTGGTGAAAATTCATTCAAAGCAACTAAACCCCTTGAACTCATCTATTCAGATGTTTGGGGTCCTGTCCAAACCTCTAATGATGGATATACATACTATGTTATTTTTGTTGATTTCTTTTCCAAATACACATGGCTATATCCACTCAAAAGAAAATCGGATATCTCCCTCTTATTTCCACAATTTAAAATACTTGTTGAAAAATTCTTTCACACGCCACTTGTATCACTTTTTTCAGACAATGGAGGAGAATATGTTGGGCTCATCCCTTATCTTCAAAAAAATGGAATTTCCCACTTCACAACTCCTCCACACACCCCGGAACAAAACGGTGTTGCTGAACGGCGTCATAGACATATTGTTGAAACCGGGTTATCCCTACTACATCATGCCAACTTGCCACTAACCTTCTGGTCACATGCGTTTCAAACCGCCGTCCACCTCATTAATCGCCTTCCAACACAAATCCTGGATTTCAAATCACCTTACGAAAGATTACACAAAACCTGACCAACTTATACAAAACTAAAACCCTTCGGCTGTTTATGTTTTCCATGGTTGCGCCCTTACGCCCCATCTAAAATTCATGCTCGCTCTATTAAATGTATCTTTCTTGGCTACTCCTCCTCTAAATCGGCCTACAAATGTTATGACCCCGCATCTCAACGCCTCTATCACTCGCGTCACGTGGAGTTTATTGATCACATTTATCCCTTCAAAGTAGACAATGCCTCATCACAATTTCTCCCTTCACCTGACACCTTCATCCCTACACCCAGTTCTACAACTCCAGTTTTACCAACCCACAATACCCATACTAGCATACCAAACAACATCCACCACCCTTCCCCATCCACCTCACAATCTGCTCCATCCAATTCCACAACCTTTTCTCCTGATAGTATAGCATCCGCCTCTACCTCATTCCCTCCTGCCCATGATGACACTACAAACACCGATGACACGTCAACACCTTCCACCTCAGATTCTAACCCTCCCGCGGAAACATCGCCACCAACAACTAACACTTCTCCACCGTCCAACACCCCTCCCATGCCGTCTTCTCCTACTCGTCCACAACGATCTCGAAAAAGAAATCCTAAATATTTTAATCCAAACCTTGTGAATACCACCACTCTCCACCCTTTACCACTCACCCTTGTACCCACAACTCATACTCAAGCTTCAAAAGATCCACGATGGAGAAAAGCCATGGATTCGGAGTTTAACGCGCTTATTCTGAATCAAACATGGGAACTTGTCCCCTGCACCTCCCACCAACCGATTGATTGTAAATGGCTCTTCCGAATCAAACGCAATCCAGATGGTTCTATCGACAAATATAAAGCACGTCTCGTGGCAAAAGGTTTTCTCCAACAACACGGCAAGGATTACTATGATACGTTTAGCCCTGTTACTAAACCTATCACCATTCGCATCATTTTATCAATTGCTCTCTCGAAAAATTGGTCATTACGTCAACTTGACGTTAACAACGCCTTTCTTCATGGCACCCTTCACGAGGATGTTTTCATGACACAACCACCGGGCTACGTAAATCCTGAATTCCCTCACCACATTTGTAAGCTCAAAAAGGCCTTATACGGTCTCAAACAAGCTCCCCGTGCTTGGTACATTGAGCTAACAAACTTTCTTCTTCACTTCGGATTTCGTAAGTCCTTAGCCGATGCTTCCCTTTTCATTTATCAAGCTCCAAAAGTCACTTGCTACCTCCTGGTTTACGTGGATGATATTGTCCTTACGGGCAATCATTCTGAGTTCCTTGATCACTTCGTCCATGCCTTAAGCCAAAAATTCTCCATCAAAGACCTTGGTCTACTTCATCATTTCCTTGGTGTTGAAGTAATTCCTACACCAACAGGTCTCTTCTTGTCTCAACACCATTACATCCATGACATTCTTCACCAGTTTAAAATGGATGGCGCTAAAGATGTCACCACACCTCTTAGTGCCACCGAACCCTTGACTTCTCTTGACTCATCTCCATCGGTTGACGCCACTCCATATAGGAAACTTGTTGGATCTCTCCAATACCTTTCCTTTACTCGCCCAGATATTTCCTTCGCCATAAACAAACTTTCCCAATTCATGCATAGTCCTCGCCAAACCCATTGGCAAGCTCTTAAACGAGTTCTGCGATACCTAAAAGGAACAATTCATCATGGTCTTCTTCTAAATCGAAACTCCTCTCTTACTCTCTCGGCCTTTTCAGATTCTGATTGGGGAGGTGTTAACGATGCTGGTCGATCAACTACTGCCTATATACTCTATCTCGGTACAAACATTATTTCATGGAAGTCCACCCGTCAAAAGTCAGTATCTCGTTCATCTACAGAGGCCGAGTACAAAGCCTTAGCGAATGCCTCAGCTGAAGTGTCATGGACTAAAAACTTACTGAATGAACTGGGCATTCCTACAAATCACACGCCAACCTTATTTTGTGACAACACAGGTGCGACATATCTATGTGCCAATCCTGTATACCATTCACGAATGAAGCATGTTGCACTCGATTATCACTTCGTAAGGGAACAAGTAGCCGCTGGTCAATTACGAGTTCTACACATCAGTTCAAAAGACCAACTTGCAGATATGCTCACCAAACCACTAATGAGAGCACCATTTCTACCAATCGGTCCAAGATCGGTGTATCCGACGGATCCTCCATCTTGCGGGGGCGTATAAGGAATAACAATATTGGTGGCTGATATTGTGAAATTATGTATAGTATGTGTATATTTGTGATTGCTCAATATCTGTCAGCCTAGAATTAATCCGTAGATTGCTCCTACATTTACCTCTTTCCTTATTGTAAATGTTCTATATAAAGCCTTGTATTCTCTGTAATGAAGTAACAAATAATACAATCATTCAAACCTTAACAACAGTAATATCTAATCTAAATATAAAAAATAATGTGGCCATCGATCTATCAGAATACTGTTATGCATATGATCCCCATGGAAACTGGTCTCATAATGTGCCCCATCTTAACACGTGTTTATTTTACTTTTGAATTGAAACAGGGAAGTTGATTTGAATCGGTATGAGTAGGGCGAGTTGGATATTAGTTGTAAGATTGTATATCTAGTTTTGAATACGCGAATGTCTTATTTTGATTATGAGCTACATGAATCTACTCCCGTGTAACCAGATTCAAAATGCTTAATACTACTATGTATAAGATTTTTTTTTAACATCAGATAGTTTACCTAATTACCAACCACTTGCCAAAATTTAATACTACCATGTATAACAAAAGAGCTCGAAATAGTAACAACCGTTGCATTCTCAACTGATAAAATAACCAGCCTCACCCTAGGCACCCCAGGCCCGGCCCTGACATTTGGGAGGCCTGGTGCAAAAAATTAAAAGAGACCCTGTAAAATTTATAATAAATACTTTTCCTTATAATAAACACGAGTTACATTATTATTTTCTAAACATCGATCTACTATATTTTTTGAAACAAATTCATCTATTATACTTTTATAATCAATATTATTAAGAAACTCGTTCTCAGTTGAAATTAAAGCTAATGCATTTAATCTCTCTTGAGACATGGTCGACCGCAAATAAGATTTTAAGAGTTTTAGTTTAGAAAAGCTTCTTTCCGCGGATGCAACTGTAATGGGATCAGTCAACAATATTTTGTATGTCAAACAAGAAACCGGATAAGTGTTTAACTGTTTCAAAAAATTAAGTATTGAGTTGGTTGGGTCGTGTTCGACGGGAAAATTCTTTTGTAACAATTCCATTTCGTTGAATAAATCATCACCATCAATGTCTGAGATATCACCATTTTGTAACCTCTTTTCAAGATTTTTGCAACTTGCCTTTAGTTCATCAGTATTCACTGACTTCAACTTTTCAACTATGAATAAAAAACCAAAAATGCTTTCATACTGTTTGTATTGCTCAAAGTGTTTGTTCCAATGAAATAATAGCATGATCAACTATGTACACAAAATAGTGAAAAAAAAACTTCACAAGTTAACAATTATCTACTAACCCGATTCAAATTTTCTAGTTGGAGGCATCCTTTATCTAAAAAATAGATAAAAACTTAACAAGTTAACAATTATCTACTAACTAACTGTGTAACAAATAGTATATATTGTATTCTTAGACAATAGATAAACTATCCAATACGATACTTTTGGAAATATTAAACATAAATAATAATCAAATGCGTACTTGAAATTGAAAGTATGTGTGATTTTTTCAAAGGCATAAGTAGGTTAATTTATAGCTATCTAATCAATTAATCATTTTCTTCTTCCACCGATGTGGGACAAAAGTAAAAACTAAACTTTTATTTCTATCGTAACTCAAATGTGAGACAAATATAATTTGTAAACTTGAATCCAAAAAAAAAAAAAAAAAAAAAAATTAAATCAGAGGGCCCCTAAAAATTGAAGGCGCAGCACACCACAGGGCCGCCACCGGCACCCCGCTTACTTTCTTTCCAGAAAATGATCTTACTAAACAAATCTGGAGATCTAGAAACTGTATGGTACAATTACGGAGTTCCAGATAACGGAAAATTAAGTCTTTCTTTAGGTAAGTTTCAAATTGAGACAACAGATGAAAAGATGACAAAACTGATGGACTTGAGTTATAGATGCCATATTTCGTTCTGGTAATATGCCCAGAAAGCGTGTTCTCCGTTGTGAAAAAGCATGTATATATTTTTTTAAACATTTATAACGTTATATTTCTATATGTATGTCTTGGGAACTCGTAGCTTCGTATTGATTCTTATATTGTTACCTGAACACACCAAATGATGCCTAATCTCCCATTTGGTGCTTCCAGTTGTCAAGGATCTTAAGTATGCGGACTCACATGAATGGGCGAAAATCGAAGGTATATCTGTGACTATAGGGATTACGGACCATGCCCAGGATCACTTGGGAGATGTGGTGTATGTAGAGTTACCAGAAGTAGGGTCAGCTGTAACCCAAGGTAGCGGTTTTGGTGCTGTTGAAAGTGTTAAGGCTACTAGTGATATTAACTCCCGTGTTTCTGGTAAAGTGGTTCAAGTCAATAAAGAACTCACCAGCTCTCCCGGTTTGGTGCCCAATGTATGGGCGGCTTGGGGCTAGGCCCAGGGCATAATTAAATAAGGGGCATCATCAAACAATCGACCCAATAAGGAAAATTAGTATTTGAGAATTGATCGGGCGGGAAACCAAACGACGCTTAAGGCGCCAATTGAAAAGGTCTGGAGAAACCAAACGATGGCCATTCAATCGCCATCCGACATTAATCCATTTTCTCAATCAGGTTAACAATCCCTCTTCATGTCTATGTTTTCTTTCACATTTTTTCTTGTTTTGCTTAATTCCCCTGTTTTTGTTTATTGCTAAGTTCCTCTATTTTGTTTTTCTAAGGTATTCGATAAAATACCCGAATGAATAAAAATCTTTTTCTATGTTTAGTTGTTGGTAAAGCTTCATGGGTTCATTTTATTATCTTATTTGATTAATGGGTTTGTTATGATTCATGTAAATGTATAATCAATTTTTTTTTTTCTAAATTTATTTTGCCTTTTGGGCAATATATGTTGAATGTTCAAAGTTTTCTGTTAGCTGATTAATGTCACAGCTCATTAGCAAATCATATTGTTTAATAATTGTCAGGTATTAGTTGTCACTAATTACTAAAATATAACAAATTGTTTTTTTTGGCACGGGGTCGGAGTCCGAATTTTTTTTTACGCGGGGCAAAGTAAATGGGCAACTTTTTGCGGATTGATTCTTAGAGTTAGAGGGGTAAAATATCGAAAATAACATAAATATAACTATATTTTACGGTGTTCAAGAATCTTTTCCCAAAATGAACGAAATTTACATCGAATCACCAACATCGGATATGGATGGATCGTTGCAATTGTCTACTTCTGATTCGGGTAGTCCCAAACATGAGGCGGCTATAAAGTTACAAAAAGTGTATAAAAGCTTTCGAACACGAAGAAAAGCTAGCAGATTGTGCAGTTTTAATTGAACAAAGCTGGTTAGTAACTTTGTGGTGTAATTTGTTTAATACTTGCATAGCGACGGCATCGTTTTTTCCTAATTACAGCTTCTTTGTGATTATTTTTAGGTGGAAAGTATTGGATTCTGCAGAACTTAAACGAAGTTCTATATAGTTTTTTGATATTAACAAACACGAGACCGCCATCTCACGTTGGGCCAGAGCAAGAACAAGAGCTGCCAAGGTACATTGAAAGCTAAAATAGAAAAAGCATTATTTGACAAAATAATATCTCGAATTTTATCACTTATGAATTTTTGTTTATCACAGAATAGCAAGGCGCAAAAACTCGCTTTGCAACATTGGCTTGAAGCGCTAAGTAAAAAAAGTCGATATTGATACATTTCCTACTCATTTATGCATTTTTCTTAGGTTGTTTATCTTTGAATACATACAGATCGATCCAAGACATCGATATGGTCTCATTTCCTACTCATTTATGCATTTTTCTTAGGTTGCATTTAAGCATACAATTTGAATTGGTCTTGGATCGATCTGTATGTATTCAAAGATCGCCATTCAATCGCCATTAATCTGTTATCTGTAAATTTATTTAGTTTATAATTTTTTCTGCATTTATTAAAAGAAACTTATAGTATGATACAAGTTTAAGGGGCATAATTTTTTCATCTCGCCCGGGGTAGCAAAAACCATTGGACCGGCCTATTGGTAAGTCATACTTACACCACTCATTTTGTCTATTCAGTCCAGATATATTGCAGATAAATTGCATGGTTTTATGTAAGTGTGACGGAAATTTATTTGCTTGGCCACATTACTATAGTTGATGAAAGTTGCATGGTGTTATGCAAGTGTGACCGAGAATTATATATTTGGCCCCTTTAGTATAGAGCAACATAACCTTGGCCTCTTTATTTTACAGAAGTTTTCATTTGTCTGTTGTTCTTTCATGTTCCGGCCATTTTTCTCACCACCTGTATTCCCCCCAAAAAGAAGACCCGACTAATTTACTCCTGTAAAGTCCAACAATCACAGTCCTTAGACAGAAAGTAAAACTAGGGGAAAAACTTATTAAAATACGTGGTGTGGTGTATATCTATCTTAAGTTGAGGATTATCCCGATGCCACCTCAGAAGTCGCTGCTCGGGTTTTTATTTTATTTAAATCCATTCGCTTCTTGCATTAATGAATATATCAAGTCTTGAACATTCTACATGTTGCCCGTCATACCTGTTATCCTCTGCTTCAAGGGCGGAGCCAGAAAATTTAGTTGAAGGGGGCCGATTTTATTGAAAAAAAACGTCATTATAAGTTTGGATAGATACATTTATGAGGATGATAAAGTACGCTAACAAAACACAGAATAACTTCTATATGAAGCTCTCATCAATTATAATTCTACTTTACTAAGCAACTAGGGTGACCAAATACATATTTATATGAGTTTTGTGGACTATAATATGTATGATTACATGTATATTGGACTGGATGGGGGTGGCCCAATACCCACCAGCCACCACCCTCCCTCCGCCCCTGCTCTGCTTTTTTGCCTACCCGTTGTACACGTTGGCTGTGAATGGAAGTGAGTTGTCCAACTTGTGTTACTGAATAGGGCTATGCTATGTTAATGCTCATCAAGTGTAGTTCACGAATTATCATTTTTTTTAAAGTGGGTAAGTGGAAAGTGATTGTAAAATGCGGGAGGTAGAATGATGTTTGACTTTACTTAGAGTTGCTGTTTCTATGTTTTATGGTTTTGTTATAAACTAGTAATTTAATCGAAGCTATCCATGTTTTTAGGTAAACGGAAGTCCATATGAGAATGGGTGGATTATAAAGGTGGAGATGAGCAACACTGATGAGGTGAAATCTCTAATGGACAGTGATCAATATTCTAAATTCTGTGAAGAAGAAGATAATCACTGAGCTAAAAACGAGTGGTCCAGATTGACACTTGTAAGAGGTTTGTTTTGCATGTCAGAGTGTGCTTGATACCATCTTTCTCTTTCAGTTTGGGTTTGATGTTTGTATCAAATAGACGATGAGGAATAATAATTAATGGTTCAAGTTCAAGATTGCGAACTGCAGATTTTTTGAAAAGATTACAGTCGGGTTTTCATTTATGTTTATGAATATGTATTGGATTCTTGAATACAAATTGTAACATCTGCATATGGTTTCTGTTCTCAATACTCGTCATATGCTGATATATTCGAACAATTCTGGAACAAATCCGTCTTGTTAAAGAAAATGACAATAATCATGGTCTTAACAACTTTGAGGAGATTTGTACTTTGTTGTAAATTGTCTAAGGCGACTGGTTACTATGGCCATATCAACGTCACCTAAGGGGTTTACTTTGTCATATAAACGGACAGCTATAACACGTACCACAATAATCCATGTACTGTTGTTAGATAACCCGAAAGCTCTGGAAAATAGAAGGATTTAAGGATGATGTGATTAGCTAGTATGAATGAAACTATGCTTATGTTGGTTACAGTTGCATACAAAAGCTTTAAAAAACAATCTGGAGTAATGTCCTAAACATCTTTAAACTATTTAAAATTTGCGCGTTTTTAATTTGATTTAATATTACGATAAATTAAGATATCAAATAACATAGCAAAATAGTTAGTACGTTCATGTAAGTAAAAAGAAAAAAAGTGGTACTACGTATTTGATTAATCAACTTAGTTGTAAAAAAGTTGTAACTACTATTTTGACATGAACATGTTCATCTGCAAATGTTGTTATCATCTCCTAATAATATTAAAGTGGCAAAGAAAAACCGTTTGTTTCTTACTAATTGATGTCCTTTTCTTTTTAATCACCAAAAAACGTGGTATTATTAGCGTACAACAACTTGCTAAGGAACAACTTAACGTGGTTCCATCCCGATACATCCACCCTGATCAGGACCCTCCCATCGTATCTTCATGTTCCATGCACCTAGAAGTACCTATCATCGATATGGAACGCTTAACGTCTCAGTGTTCAGCTGACTATGAACTGGAAAATCTACACCTTGCTTGTAAAGATTGGGGCTTTTTTTAGGTACTTGCATACTTATATATGCATGTGATACGTAAAAGGTTGATCATATGGATAAGGTAAATATTCGGTTTACATTTAAACCTCAAGCATACCGAAACAAATGACAATAACATCATTTTGGAATTTTTAACAAATGTATCAAACTTTACTCTAGAATATATAAAATGTATCAACTTTAGAATGTTTAATTGTATGTATCTAACTTTTAAAAATCATTATTGCATATATCTAACTTTCAAAGACCGTTATTACATATATCCAAAAATACGTGTCTACGATTTTATTGGTCAGATACATCTAATAACAATATTTGGAAGTTCGATACATACAATATACTCATTCAAAGTTAGATGCATACAATACATTTCGGAGTAAAGTTTAATACTATAGATTTTTAGGAATCTATCCCGAAGAGTATAACTGAAACAAGTAATACTTGATTCAACTCTATGATATTTTGAATGAAAGTGATTTATTAATTGAATATTACAGATAATAAATCATGGGGTTAGTCAATCATTGATGGAAAGAGTTAAGAAAGAAACGCAAGAATTCTTCAAGTTGCCAATGGAGGAGAAAAACAAGTTTTGGCAAACGGCAGACGATGTTGAGGGATTTGGGCAAGCTTTTGTCGTGTCCGAGGACCAAAAGCTTGATTGGGCTGATATTTTTTTATGGTTACCCTCCCTCATTATAAAAGAAAGCCTCGCTTGTTTCCTAATCTACCTCTTCCATTCAGGTCATCCACCCATTCTTATGCTTACGGTTTATAAAATATATAATTGTTGGATAGAATGAAGTGAAAAATAATGATGATGGTAACGATCACCTCTTGTATATGTAATAAAGCAGATATATGGTATGTAACCAAGTCACGAAGAACGGAAATAAATAAGAGAATATCTGCTAAAACTTGAAATAACTTTTATTTAAAAGAAATAACATGTCATAATGAACTTTCTTCAACAGAGACACCCATGAAGCATACTTAAAAACTCTTACTTACGTTGCAAAAGCTTTGAAGATGGAAACCAAGGACATGATTGTATTGTTTGAGGAATAAATTGTATTGTTTGAGGAATGAATGCAATTAATGAGGATGAACAACTACCCGCCGTGTCCACAACCTGATCAAGTCATTGGTCTCACCCCTCAATCTGATGCTGTTTTGAATAACCTTTCTTCTCGAACTTTGAAGTGGAAGGTCTACAAATAAGGAAAGATGATATTTGGATCCCAGATAAATCTCTCTGATGCTGTTGGAATAACCTGATGCTTTCGTCGTCAATATTCTTT
Source organism: Senecio squalidus (assembly GCA_910822075.1). Lineage (NCBI taxonomy): Eukaryota > Viridiplantae > Streptophyta > Magnoliopsida > Asterales > Asteraceae > Senecio > Senecio squalidus. The sequence continues at coordinate 27,224,700 of CAJVGC010000065.1, read as the reverse complement.
AACCATTACTTCTATTTATATATATACTTCACACTATTATAAAATGGTATAAAAGAGCATTTTTGTTCATTTTCAGATTGTTGACATAAAAGTATCGAGCATAGAGCAACTGAAAACTCAGAGAAAGAGAGGTTGTCAATAGCTACATTTCTAAACCCGGATGTGGATGCGGATGCGGTTATAGGACCAGCACCAAGCCTAATCACTCCAGAGACACCTCCTAGATTTACAGGGGTCACTTTCAAAAGTTCTTAAAGAATTTATTCTCCAGAGAACTTAAGAGAAAGACAAACCTTGAACAATGCTATATTTAGTGCATTATGTTTCAATGTATGGCCGTCTATATTACAAGATGCAGCATTATACACGCCTATGTGTGGTTTGTATGAAAAAATGACCGTTAAACTTGATAAAAAAAATATAATATGAATGTGAATAACAGGACAGAGGAAATAAATTATTCTTTGATAATCTACTTCATGTTGCATAATCAAATGATTTTTTTTTCCAAAAGATGCATCGATAGTGATGGAATATTATCACAGCAAAATGAAAATTTACCTAGATTAATCAAATAACTGATACTAAGAAAAAAGCGTGACTGTAATCGATATCTAGTCCAGGTTTTATCTTTCTGCTTAGGCGGGTTAGCCCGAACTAGACCACAACTCAAGCGAGCAAATATTTAACCAAAAAGCATTTCACACATGGACTACAGATTCTTAAACATTAAAATCTTTTATAGCCAAAAGTCAAATAATTTGCAAGCAACATCAGTATAACAGATTTCATTAGTTACTTAGTAAACGGTCAAAGTAAAAAACATAGCAGCATACTAGAAACAAAACTGGGAACTTTTGCTAACAAGTAGAAAGATGATTAGTAAAAGATGAGGCACATAAAAGGACCTAAACATTCTTCTTCCTTATCTTTCCCTTGCCGCGATACTTCTTTTTGCTCAACTTGAGTTTCTTCTTCAACCTCCTTCCAATAGGTTTCAAAGACTTTGTAGTTTGGTTTCCATCATCCATCTCCACATCTGCAATTAAGGGGTTTTAAATCTTAGAATGTTGAATGAAGAAAATGGTCATCAAAAAATCTAAATAGTGTTTGATTTCCTCAAGTGCCTAATAATTCATATGAATCCATTGACCTTTAATTAACATTTAGCATTCGGCGGAACAATTAATCACAAAAGGCAAAAAAAAAAAACACAAATATGAAACTAACAAATCCATAACCCTAAGTACCCATATCGGCGGGGGGAGCAGCGATGGTGGAATCGGTGGGACGAGTACGAACAACGAGTTTAGGAGCGTTAAGAGCAGCTTCAATGGCGGCGAACTTAGCTTCGTCTTTCTTCTCGTACAATGGTTGAACCATCTCTCTTTTAATAGCTCGAAGTCTCTTTTCTCTCTTACATCTCATTGATTTCGCCATTTTCTTCCTCTTCTCCTGCTGCCGATTATTTCTTTAGGGTTTTCAGCTTTTTATATTTGGAACATAATTACATTTCGTCCATCCACTTTCAACAACTTTTCATTTTCTTCCAAAATATGTAATATCAATTTTCACACCAAATAAACATAACCTAACCAAGTCACTCCCCATTCCAATCATTGCTCAAAACTACCTAAAAAAACCTAAAGAAAAGTCATTTTGGGTATGAATGATGTTTAAGTTAAAGGAACATTTGTTACGTAAGAGACAAACTTCATCTAAATTTCAATTTATATAAAGTGTTTCATCAACTGTATATCAAAAAAAAAAGATAAAAAAAAAAGACAAATACAAATACTTGATACACATTAAAGGGAAAAAAAAAAAGATTCAATTGATTGTAGGTAATCCATTGGCTCTATGTGAGGTTCCTGAAACATTAAATAAAGGGGAAACGATTATGGGTAGTGCTTCGTACTGCACTCCCACTCTCAAGTCGGACATTTAACTAATGAGGAGCAAGGGATGAAGAGTCACATAAACGTAAAACAAATTTTATTATTTATAGGCGCAAATTTTTTGGTTGGAATGTGACGTTACGTGTCACACCCCGCTAAAGCGGAAACACGAGGCGCGAAGGGCAAAGATATCATTACACGAGTGATAATTAAAAACATACGGTTTCAAGTCATTAGGATAGAAAATTAGAGTTTACAAGATGAAATAACCAAGTATTTACGAGTTGCATAACAAAAGTACATAATTAATGGTTTGATAAAATTCCCAAAATGATAAAATAGGTCTTTTCTCAATTCTTGAATTCACGTGACATGCCTGACTCATCCATGGTATGCACTTTGTATCCTTACATTTGGTTTCCTGAAAACATGAGAAAAAGTGTCAAACTACAAAAGTAGCGAGTGAGTTACAGTTTTCTAATCCTCGACTAAAAAGGTTTAAGTTAAGTATATCAATACTTAATAGTTTCGAAAAGTATAACAATGCTTAAAGAATAGCTTCGATCCATAAAATTTGTTCAAAAGATAGTTCGATCCATAAAAGTTGTTCCAAAGATATTTCGATCCATAAAAGTTGTTCCAAAGATAGTTGCGGAAATCGTATATCCATATACGCGCAAGATAAGTAAACTATTGATTGAAATCATGTATAACGACTACTTGGCATAATATAATTTAAGTGTTCACACTAAACCGATTAACCAACCGCGAGGCCCCTTACCCCGCACTATCGACGGGGAGTCATTTCTGATCGAGTAATATGTACTTAAGTTGCCGCCTAAGTAAGGAACGGTTATTTCCTAAGTATCGATACCCATAATTACTAAACGGCTTAACAAAGCTAATAGTGTATTACAAAAGTTGGGCACTAATGTTATTTTAAAAACTGATAGTAGTCACTTATGGTTAGTTATATCCCCCAAGAGTCATGTTAGTTATACGATCAATCAAAGTCCATACAAGTGCCGAGCTTGGCAATAAAATATGTTTGAACCAGTGCCGAGTGTGGCAATAAATAAGTTTGAACCAGTGCCGAGTGTGGCAAATAAATATGTTTCACAAATGTCGGATGTGGCAAATAAATAAGTTTGGTTCTCATGTTTCCCCCAAAAGATTCATTTAAAAACAATAAATAAAATGTGGGGTTGTAACTCACGGATTGCGAAGAATAGCACAAATGTGAAAGAGCGGTCGAAACGGGTCGGAATCACGGAACCCCTATATGTTGGGAAAAACAATGATCTATCCCAAGTTTAATAAATCTGTTAATCAAAGTCTGAGTCTGAGTGACATGAGTCTGAGTGACTCAGTCTGAGTGACATGAGTCTGAGTGACTCAGTCTGACTAACTCAGACTCATGAGAGAAGTCAGCCGTGATTTAAGGGAGTCTAGTTAGTTGATATCTTTTATATGTTTAAAAGATCTTCTTAGATTGATCCTTATCAAACTCACTATAATTGTGTATAAATAGTGAGTTTGAGTTTTGTAATCGGCACAACTTTTACTGAAATATAATTGTGTGTTATTTTCATTGCTTCTACATTATAATTCCGCTATAATATATACTGAAACTGAGTAACTAATCGATATATAACAATTAACGTCTAAATACTTATTTGTTATTGATTTGCCATTGTTAGGTCTCATTTATAAATCTTAAACGATCAATACCTAAAATCTCAAAACAATGTCATCATCTTCAAACATAACCACAATGGCTGGAAAAGGAATTCCTGTGTTCACTGGTCATAATTTTGCACATTGGAAGCTCAAGGCTGAGTGGCATTTATCAGGAATTCATGAGGAAATGATAAGAATCATAACTGAAGGACCCATAATTCCAGGTAAACACATTGATGAAGTAAAAGAAGGTCATAAGTTGTCCAACGTGCCAGATGGGTTCAAACTGCCAAATCTCAATGGACAGATCAAGACAAGCTTTTACACAATCTTGATCCCAAAGCCAGAAGCATTTTAGGGAATGCAGTGTCAGAACAAATCTTTTCAAAAATTAC
>CAJVGC010000065.1:27194258-27220631 GCA_910822075.1 Senecio squalidus | reverse complement strand
TGCCTCAGTTAGAACTCCTCAACAAAATGGAGTAGCAGAAAGAAGAAACAGGACTCTCATTGAAGCTGCAAGAACTATGCTGTGTTATGGTAAGATGGAGATAAAATTCTGGGCTGAAGCTGTGAACACTGCATGCTTCACACAGAACAGATCAATCATTGTGAAGCGACATGACAAAACAACATACGAAATGTATCACAACAAAGTTCCCTCCATTCATTACTTTCATGTCTTTGGAAGTAGATGCTACATTCTAAATCAAAGAGATCTACTATGTAAAATGTCTCCCAAAGCTGATGAAGGACTTTTTGTGGGATATTCAAGTATTGCCAAGGCTTTCAGAGTATACAATGAGCGAAGAAAGGTAGTTGAAGAAAGCATTAATGTCACTTTTGATGACTCCACTCAGTCTGATAGAGATGAATCCTCTTCTCAGATTGACATCACCACAATCAATCAACTCTGTGATGAACTGCTCCAAACTTCTTCTGAATCTGACCCAGACTACTAGACACATGTCTCAAAATCAAGAATCAGACAGTGAAACAGATGAACCATCACTTCAGAAGGCTCCAGACGCAGAAAATTTAGAGTCAAATGAAACTGACAACAATCAGTCTGAGGACACTCAGTCTCAACCTACTCAGACTGAAAACACTCAGACTGAAGAAGAAGAAGTTGCTGATCATGGTTCAGGAAACATCAAGACTGTAAGGGGACATCCAATTTCATCTGTTATTAGATCCATAACTGAAGGTGTTAAAACAAGAAGAAAGAATGCTACAGCCAACTTCTGCTTTTACACCAACTTCTTGAGTCTAATGGAACCCAAGACTGTAGAACAAGCTCTGTTAGATGAAGACTGGGTTGAAGGCATGCAGGAGGAGCTTGGTGAATTCATAAGAAACAATGTCTGGACAAAGGTCCCACGTCCACTACGCAAGACCATTATTGGCCTTAAATGGATCTTCAGAAACAAATTTGACCAAGATGGAGTGGTGATCAGAAACAAGGCCAGACTGGTGGCTCATGGATACAAACAGGAAGAAGGAATTGACTATGATGAAACATTTGCTCCAGTGGCAAGAATTGAAGCTATCAGACTGTTCCTAGCATATGCAGCATTCAAGGACTTCTTGGTCTATCAGATGGATGTAAAGAGTGCCTTTTTAAATGGAGATTTGCAGGAGGAAGTATATGTGAAACAGCCTCCAGGTTTTGTTGACCCTAACTTCCCTGATCATGTTTATAAGTTAAATAAAGCATTATATGGTCTCAAACAAGCTCCTAGAGCTTGGTATGAAACTCTGTCTGACTTTCTTATCAAAAATGATTTTAAAAGGGGTTCAATTGATAAAACTTTGTTCATAAAAAGGGAAAATGGTCATGTCATTTTGGTTCAAATATATGTGGATGACATCATATTTGGCTCCACAAATACCAAACTCTGCACTTGGTTCTCAGAACTTATGTGTAGTGAATACAGAATGAGCATGATGGGGGAACTTTCTGGGATTACAAGTGGAACAAAAGGAGGATGGAATTTTTATAAACCAAAGTAAATATGTTCATGATTTAATCAAGAAATTTGGTTTTGCAACAAGTTATGAAATGAAAACACCCATGAGCACATCTGACAAATTGCACAAAGACTCATCTGGCAAGTCAGTCTGTCAAGCTACTTATAGAGGAATGATTGGTTCGTTACTCTATCTGACTGCTAGCAGACCTGACATCATGTTTTCTACATGTTTGTGTGCACGTTATCAAGCTGATCCTAAGGAATCTCATCTTAAAGTTGTTAAGAGAATATTCAGATATCTTAAGGGTACACCAAACCTTGGTTTATGGTACCCTAAAGATTCTGGTTTTGAACTAATTGGGTACTCAGATGCAGATTATGCAGGGTGTAAGCTTGACAGAAAAAGCACTTCAGGAGGATGTCAGCTCCTAGGAGTCAAGCTGGTCAGTTGGTCTAGCAAGAAACAGAACTCAGTTGCCACTTCCACAACTGAAGCTGAGTATGTGGCTGCAGGAAGTTGTTGTGCACAATTGCTTTGGATGCAACATCAATTGGCTGATCTTGACATTAATATTAAACACACACCAATCATGTGTGACAACAAGAGTGCTATACAAATCACTGAAAATCCAGTATTCCACTCCAGGACTAAACACATTGAAATCAGGCATCATTTCATTCGAGACTGTGTGGAGAAAGGGAAGGTCAGACTGGAGTTTGTGGTCACCAATGATCAACTAGCAGACATATTCACCAAACCTCTGAGTGAGGAAAGGTTCTTCTATTTGTTAGGAGAACTTGGCATGCTAAATCCTTAGTCCAGTAAATTTCAAATTTCAAGCTGACTACTATGTCAGTCTGACTATTGTCAGTCTGACTAAAACGTCAGCTTCAGGACTATAAGTCTGATCACAGTCCTCAGACTCAATGTATTTTTGGAACATATTTTTTATTTTTTTTCTATATCTTCTGTATCTTTTCAATTAATCATTAGCTAGTTTTTTTTTTGTTTTTTTTAATTGGTCAAGTCCTGTCAACGGTCATTCATTGCAAGTTGTAAAATTCTAGGGGTCTAACTTGTACTTTTTATAAATTAGTTTCAAATTTTCGCTATATTAGCTTAATCTAACAGATTTTCAATTTTTTTTAAAACCTAGTCTTTCTTCTTTCTCATTCTTTGATTATCTATTCTCTCATGGCTAACCCTAATATGATGCTTCATGTTACTTCAAGAATGATCCCAGGTGCTGAGTTTCAACAACGGGTTCAAGTTAAAGACAACAATCGTGTAGCGACTGCTGACATTCCCGCCAATCCCCGCGACAGGGGATTTGAACAAATGATTCAGTTTATGAAGGCTCATCCTCTATATGGTGCCTTCTTTTGTGCAAACACCATGTGTCCTCCACTTCTATGTGAATGGTGGTACACCTGCATTGCCAATGCTGAAAGAACTGCCATCACTGGCACATACAATAATGGGCGTGCAACTATTGTCATCATGCTTTACTCCTTCCGACACTTGCTGAGGCTGGCGAAGGTGGCTTTCAGGCTAGACGGAGCAAACAACAAGCTAGGGATGAAGCTTTCCCTCTCATTGGTCAGCCTGAAACACAGGGAGTAATCAAATACAATTTATTCACTGGGAAATGGAAATTCTTGTTTTCTATGATTACAAGATGCTTGGGGGGTAAATCGGGCAGTTTGGATCAGATGAATGAGTTTGAAACTCATCTGTTTCATGCTATGGTCACGGGTAGAAGAATCTCCTTTTCACAACTATATTTTGATGAGATTCTCTCCCTAGTTGTCAAACCAAAACGCCCTAACGATGTTCCATTCATTCGGGTGCTTTCTCTCTGCTTTGAGGAAGTTCTAGGCAAAGAAACCTATGATCAGCTTGATCGACGATTTTACACTTGTGAACTGCCCAGGCTGACTCCAAAAATGTTTACATACATCAATATTACTGAGAATGAAGCTCCACTTACTGTTGTGATGCTTGAATGGATTGCAAATCCGTTCATTGATCAGGAACCAACTGAGTCTGACTCCTCAGACTCAGATGTTCAAGCTGATAGAATTGACGGAGGGCCTGAGGGAAATAACCCTGCTGCAGATGCTGAGGTGGACTTGGGTGGGGCTGGGCCAAATGATGCGGACCAAGGTATAATTATTCCTCTTACTCTTCCTCAGTCTGAGAGTATCCCCTCTCAGTCTGAGCAGTCCATTCCACTTCTTGATGTACTGGCTACACAAGCGACCAACCTGATGGACTCACCAAGTTCATTTGATAAAGCTCTCACATCTAGCCCCACTGCAAATCAAGCGCTAATGGACTCACTATTCCATGAGGCTGAGAGTCAAGGACTCCCCTCCAGTGCTGCAGTTCAGACCAGTCTCTCTCTGCTAGAGGATGAGTTGGATCTGACTGCTTGGACCACCCAAAACCCCAGTCTGATAGTCAACTTGGAGAACTACATTGCTGCTACCACACAGACACATGTGGCAAGCATTGAAGAAAGTGTCCCACTCCTGGACATACCTATACTTCGTATGGGAATACCCCCCTCAGTCTCACAGCCTATTCCAACGGCTATTTTCACCAGCTTTGTGCTGGTTCACGATAAGGTACCAACTCCAAATCTCTTACACTCTCTCTCACTAGTCGCCAATGCCTTACTCCCCAAACTGGGTGAGGTACAGACTTCTAATTCTATGGCTAATGATCATTCTCCTAAATCACAGGGAGGGAGTGAGGTTGTGCCACCTGTTACATCAACACATGCTACTACTTCAACCCAGCCTGAGGTTGCCTTGACTGTTCCTGTGCTGTTACAAGCTCTTATGGATGTGTCAACTCAGTTTGATGACAGACTGAGGGCAATGCAGACTGAGGTTCATGCTTTGAGAACCCAAAATGCGGGTGAGTTGACGGAATTGAAGGAAATGGTGTCCAAACTGACATCTGAAGTCAGTCTGATGAGAAAAGGCAAGGCAGTTGCAGAGGATTCACAGATTCAGGGGGAGAAAAAGTCTACTACAGTTATTGAATCTGAGATCCCCAAACAGAAATTGAAAAGGAAAAGAGAAGAGGGGGAGAAAAGATACTACAAGACAACCAGGTTCAACACTAAAACTGGGCAGTCTGAAGTATTTTATGAAACTGACTGGAGTGATATCTCAAGTGATGAGTCTGAGAAGCTAGTCTACAAAGGGAAAGACAAGGTTGGGTATGTAAGTGACCAAGAACAGACTGAAGAAGGGGAAGGGAACAAAATGGAGACTTCAACTAAATCTGAGTCTGAAGCTCAAAAGAAAGTGTCTGAAGCTGAAACAGAAGAAGAGACTGAAAACAAAAGAAAACAGATTGAAGCTGACAAATTGACCAAAATTCAAAGATATGCTCAAAGTGCTGGAATGACAGTGGAGCAATACAGAGAGTATGTGAAGGGGCTATACAAAGAAAAATTTGACTTCAATCCATATGATCAGTTTGAAAAAGCAGCTGCAGAATTTGAAGATGAGATACAAGCTGAGGAGGAGCTGGCGATAGAAGAAGAACAGATGAGGATGGAAGCTGATGCCCAAATGGCCAAACTTGTTCTCAGAGAAGAAGCTAGGGTTGATCACATTGAAACAAACTTCTCCATGAGAAAGCTCAAGCACAAGATCACTCACTTAGACTGTAAAAGTCATGGTGGAACTGACCTACTACTTACATGCTCACATAAAGGTGGATCTTTCAGAGTTGGATTAACAAGACTGCACACCATGGGTTTAGAAGAATGGAAAGAAATAGCAAGTTTAAGCTACAACCTAACTGACAAAGCTCAAGGCTTGGCTATAAGAAGAGAGGCTACCTTCAACATGAATGCAACTCATATGCTGAATCTAGTGTCAGATGAAGACTACATAGCCTATTGCACCAAGCATAATGTGAAAGTCAAAACTAAATCATTGGGGTTGGAATCAAGCAGTATGCACCACAACTTCTATTCATCATTGCATAGCTCTGCTCAAGGAATGTGAGTCTCCTAAATGTCTTCCATTCAGAATGAGGCTGATTAGCTGGCTGTTCAATAATCTTAGGAGAATTGAAGAAATTGGAACATTGTCAGATAGGGTGGAGCTGGTAAAGAAGGAATATCAGTTGCACTTTCATAAAACTGATGCTGAAATGGAGACATTAATGGAGTGGAAGAAAGATAGGTTGAGATGGATGAGGGAAAGAGATCAACCTCTGCCGTTTGATATTTCATTGAAAAGGAAGAAGAGGACTTTGAAGAAAAGGAAGTAACTGGTGCTTATTTTGTTCACAAACAATTTTTGATTGAAGATTTTTTATGTTTGTGGTTATTTTGCTGCATCTTTTGTAAAAGACTTTGGTTAAAACAGATAGGGGGAGATTGTTGGGAAAAACAATGATCTATCCCAAGTTTAATAAATCTGTTAATCAAAGTCTGAGTCTGAGTGACATGAGTCTGAGTGACTCAGTCTGAGTGACATGAGTCTGAGTGACTCAGTCTGAGTGACATGAGTCTGAGTGACTCAGTCTGACTAACTCAGACTCATGAGAGAAGTCAGGCGTAATATAAGGGAGTCTAGTTAGTTGATATCTTTTATATGTTTAAAAGATCTTCTTAGATTGATCCTTATCAAACTCACTATAATTGTGTATAAATAGTGAGTTTGAGTTTTGTAATCGGCACAACTTTTACTGAAATATAACTGTGTGTTATTTTCATTGCTTCTACATTATAATTCCGCTATAATATATACTGAAACTGAGTAACTAATCGATATATAACAATTAACGTCTAAATACTTATTTGTTATTGATTTGCCATTGTTTTGGATCTTAGTGAGACCTAACACTATAATAATACCAAGATTGAATGAGTACGAGTGTTTATAAGTTTATAATGTCATTAGTCAATGAAAGCGCTTTTAATATAAGTGTTGGTTTTAGGTTTACCGAAAATTGGGCAGCGCTTCCGCCCCAAAACTTTAAATCCAATTTCTCAACACTTTCCCGTCTTACAAATCGTGTTTTAAACCTTTTTCATAATACATAATACGATAATGAGTTAAATACGATACTTTTGGTTAAATTATATTTTGACATAATTTGTCCAAATTCAGTCTCATCCGATAGAATACAATAGGTGTTGGTCTAATATTTATTCTTAACTGTTTTCAAGGCTAAAACCGAATACGAAGATAATGAAATCGAAAGGTTCACGAGGATAACAATTTATACCGTTAACGCTCGCAAGGATTTGACAAGAATCTGGAACAACGACTTCAGTGGTGTGGTGATGAGAATATCCGCCTCCAAAACACAAGACAAGCACCAAAAATTAGAAAAACACGAAATTTATGTGAACAGGGGTATCCAGCCGTCGGATGGGATGGTCCAGCCGCCGGCTGGCAGTCCACGGCCAGAAATCCGGATTTTCGTTATTTGTCGATTTTAAGTATTTTCAAGTGTGTTTTCTGTAGATCTCGACATACAACTTAGGAATCTTTAAAATGTACATAAATTTCTTCAAATAACAACTTTTTATGTCAAGATCTTATGTAAAAGTTTATGAAACTTGTGTTCTTAGATAAATCACCATAAGAACTTTATAAAAATGTTTATTTGATCTTTGATGAAGCATGCAAATGTAAAAATGTGTATAAAACAGTGGGGAAAATTGTTTATACCTCAAAGAGAAGAAAGAGTTATGATCTAGCTCGTTATGATGAAGATTTTGACCCGAAAATGATGAAATCCAAAGCAACCAACCGAAAGAATCACCACCTCTTGTTCCTTTGTTGATAAAAACAGATTTATTGTGATGTTTATGGTGATTATATGGTGGATTTCACAGCCACAAGATGATGTTTGAGAGGGAGTCTTGGAGAGAACCAAAGAGTGTGTGTGTTTTGTTATAACCAAATGAAAGAAAATGAAAAGAAAAGGGATATTATCACTTTGGGGACTGTATTTTCCAGGCAGAAGGGGAGGTCAAATCGAGCATAAACAAGTGGACCATTCCCTTTACATGCAAAAATGAGTCACCAAAAGTCTGACCAGACCCTTTCAGCCGCCGGCTGGAGCCCAGCCGTTGGCTGAATGGCTGGTTCAGCAACATTTCAGTTTTTCGTTCTCGCTAGGCATTTTCGTTCGTTAAGGTTCCCGATTGATTCTAAATGAACTTAGGCAAGTTCCTTACGTGTTTTCTTGGTATTAGGACTTATATACATTGATTCTGAATTGATTCCGACACTGACGCGCTCTCGGTAAAAGTACGATTAGAGACAATAACAGACGTCTCAAAGATATGGAGTGCGTGTTGGGTAATAGGGGTTAATCACAGGATCGTTGGGTAAGAAAATATATAAACTAAAAGTAATAATTGAAAGAAACTAAATATACTAAACTAAAACTTGTATTAAAAAAGTGATTGTTATTTTACAATTGATAACGCCTTATCTAGCGGTGAAAAGGTGCGAATGAACCGACATGATGGTTCGACTTTACTGCACCAAATCAAACGATACATTGTCTTTTGGCTATTTTATTTACATAATGATAATACTAAAACTAATTAAATACTAATAAGTCCTTAAACTATTCGATAATGACATTTAAATCCAACAGTGCGGATTTCGCCTGAAATTTAGACGGTTGCCACATTCTCCCCGGGTTAAAAGAAGTTTCGTCCCGAAATTTGATTCGTCCCATCAAGAAGAAGGGTCTTTGAATATATGTGGACATTTCTGACGGATTTGGTCCTCACGCTCCCACGCAAATTCAAGACCACGTCGGGAATTCCACCGAACTTTGACAATGGGAACACGACTCTGCCTGAGTTGTTTGATCTCGCGGTCCACAACCTCAAGCGGTTCTTCGATAAAGTTAAGTTTGGTGTCGATCTGTACCTCGTCCAGTGGAATGACAATGGTCTCGTCCGATAAGCACTTTTTCAAGTGCGAGAGATGGAAGACGTTGTGAACGTTGGAGAGAATCTGCGGAAGTTGGAGTCGATACGCTCTATCACCTCGAATGGCCCGGTGCACCTCGGGCTTAGCTTTTCGCGCTTCCCGAAGAGAGTTACCTCCTTCCATGGCGATATCTTGAGAAGCACTCTATCACCAACTTGGAACTCCAAGGGGTTTCCTCCGGTTGTCGGCGTAGCTCTTCTGCCGGGTACGAGATGTCTTCAGCCTTTCCATGATGGTGGTGATCTTGTCGATTGTTTCCTGGACGATATCGAGCCTTATGAGTTGTCGATCGCCAGCTTCTAGCCAACAAATAGGTGTCCTACACTTACGTCCGTATCAGGCCTCGAATGGTGCGTACTTGATGCTAGCGTGGTAGTTGTTGTTATAGGAGAACTCGACCAAAGGGAGGTGAGCGTCCCAACTTCCTCTGAAGTCAACTACACACGCTCTTAACATATCCTCAGGCGTTTGGATCGCCCGTTCACTCTGACCATCTGTCTGGGGATGGTAAGCGGTGCTGAGGTCTAGTCGCGTCCCGAGCGATTTCTGAAGCGCGTTCCAAGAATCGGGACGTGAATCGACTATCCTTGTCGGAGATAATGGAGAGAGGTGTCCCGTGACGAGACAAGATCTCGTTGATGTTGATTTGAGCAAAATTCTCCATCGAGTGGTTTTCTCATACCGGTAAGAAATGAGCGGATTTCGTCAATCGGTCTACAATGACCCAAATCATGTCGTTACCCCTTGCCGTAAAGGCAGTTTGGTGATGAAGTCCATGGAGATTTGTTCCCACTTCCACAGGAGAATCTTCGGCTGCTGTAATAGACCTGAAAGCTTCTGATATTCCGCCTTGACCTTCGAGCAAGTCAGACACTTAGCCACGTACAAGCCGATATCCTTCTTCATGTTTGGCCACCAATAATATTCTCGGGGGTCTTTGTTCAATTATCGGATCCTGGGTGGATGGAATATCTGGAACGGTGGCCCTTGGCTAGTATAAGTTTTCGAAGGTCCTCGGATCTCGGGATCCACGCTCGGTTCTCGAAGTAGTGGATTCCATCTGGATTAAGCTCGAATTTCCTCACGGGGTTCTGTAGTGTCTCGTCCTTAATGTTCTCGGGTTTCAACGTTTCGCTCTGAGTGTTAGCGATTCGAGTTTGAGCTTCTGGAATTGTTCCTCCTAATTGATCGCATGATTAAGGGAATGTACTTCCTGGAGTCGGAATTTACATATCCAGAGTCTGGCGTACCACTTCTGATTCCCTAAGGAGTTCTAGAATGAGTTCCAAGTGTTTCACGTGGTCTTGATTATCCCGTGAATAGATGAGGATGTCGTTTATGAATGTGATTACGAATTTGTCCAGATATGGTCTACACACCCGGTTCATCTAATCCATGAACATTGTCGGTGCGTTGGTCAGACCGCATGGCATAACGAGATATTTGTAATGCCCGTAGCAAGTTCGGAAGGAGGTTTTAGAAATATCGTTTTCACTAACTCGAACCTGATGATACCCTGGACGGAGATCGATCCTTGAGAAGTAAGTTGCACCCTGCAACTGATCGAATAGGTCGTCAATTCGAGGGAGAGGGTATCGGTTCTTGACGGTCAGTTTATTGAATTCCCGCGAATTGATGCACATCGTGAGAGATGCGTCTTTATTTTTACCGGAGAGGATTGGGGCTCCCCAGGATGAAGTACTAGAACGAATTTGTCGAAACAAACAATTTTCAGCTCCGGATCGGGCTAACCAGCCCATTCCGACGTTGATGTCGAGACTTTTCAGTCCTAAAGGGATGAGATTGATGGGGAAGGACTTATTGAGTAGGTATGCTGAACATCCTAGAGTTTTGTCCTTAGCTTCGATTTCCCGACCAGTAGTGTATTCTTTAGTGAAGCTATCCTTAAGGGCTTTAAGTCCTAGATTAATAAGGGTTCTAAACCCTAAGGATACCAAGCTTTCTCTACTCCTTAATTGGACAATATAGACGGGAAATGGTTATTCACTGGAAATGTACCTATTCCTGCAGTGGGATCCTGCCTTGCGTCCTTGGCAGTGATTGTGAGAGTCCTAAAAATTTCTTGTTGTCCGCAGTATGGGGAAAGTCTTACGGCGGTGTTTTTCGCTTCCGCACTCAGAGCACACCGGCTTCTTGCCTTGGTTGTTTTTTCTCTCCGAGCAGTATTTGAAGAAGTGCCCTGATATCGCTCATTTATACGAGTATTTTATCGCGATATTCATTGTGTTTTGTGTCCTAAACGTAATGGAAAGACCCGTTTATGCTTATGTTTTGTAAAGTTATGTTTTAGGTTGAGTTAGGTGTTTTTGGAGCAAAAGGAATGAGTTTTTGGACTTTAAAATGAAAATGGACAAAGCAATGTGGGACAGGCGACGCATTGGAGCAAGCTTCCCAAAGCATTCACCTCGGAAGAGAGAATGCGCCGTATTCTCACCACAGGCGGCGCATTCTTTAGTCTGGCAGTTATTTGGCAGTTTTAATGATTAATCATGGAACACCAAAAGACTTCTCCACACTGCACAAATACCAGACGTTAGTAGCAGATTATCATCATCATTTTCATCATATTTTGGGCATTATCTTATCATTGGAAGCATTGGAACAATCTTTAATTTCGTATTTCATCAAACAATTGTCAGTTTCAATTTCGTTAGTTACTTGGAGAATTTTTGGGAACTTGTTACTTACACTTGGTATTGATCTTTTATCTATTTTCCATTACAATTCAATCATGTCTTTCACATATTTGATTAGTTTCGTTACAATTATGAGTAGCTAATTTCTTTACACGTTTGTTTGGATTTTGTGATCGTTTATGTGTTAGATTTTGGGTGTGAAATTAGATTGATGTGTAGAGGTTAATCGGGGATCCGTTTGGGTTAATATCTTAATTATATTGTTAAAATTGTTTATACTCTTGTTTGGTAATCTAAAAACGGATATTCGAAAGGAATCCGTAATTTTTACTAAAATAGGAAAGAATTAATCGGCCGGTCTTTAGTTGATTATAAGTTAGTGGTATTCGAAAGGAATCATTAACAACAATTTAAACAAGTAAGTATTAACACGAACGCTAGCTACTAAATTAAGAGAAATCGGTTTAGGGGTTAGTAAGCTATTCGAAAGGAAGCTTATAGATTAATTCTCACACATCGGCTGGAAACTTTATGCACAATTACTTGAGGTGTTAACGGTATTCGAAAGGAATCGTTGCATGGTTAGGTAATTGGAGAAATCCGGTATTCGAAAGGAACTTAGGATTTTACATTAGAAGTTTATCGACATTTTCACACCTAAGAAATAACATATATTCGTAAACGGTCCAAGCAAACGTCTTTTTATCCATATTTGAAATCAAGAGTATTTTTACCGTTATTATAAGCAAGTCTTCTTAAGACCAAACCCACTTGTTACTTGTTACGTGTTATTATAAAACTAATACTATCAACTATAAATAGTCCCTGTGTTCGAACCCGATATTTACCGATACTATTTTGCAACCGACAAGGGTACACTGCCCGTGTAGCAATCTAGTAAAAGTTAATTTTCGGAAAACTAGATTTTTCACATCATGCCCCACCTTCCGGCACTTGTGGCACGCCGTGCAATTTCCAATATGGTGGAAGTTGCATTTGTCGCACTTGGGGTGTGACCCAACGTAAGCTCGGTGGGTTTCTTGTTACTGTTGTTCCTAATTGGTTGACGATCAATCTTCCATTTCTTACTCTTCTTTCGCTCGACGGGTGGTGGAGGGAGGAAGAGGTTATTGTTCCCGGAGTTCTCTCCTTCTTCTGGTTTGACTGTCACTGGAAAGAGAAGGGGTTTAACGTTTCCAAGGTTTTCATTTTCCTCTTGTTTAACTGTGGTTGAAAAGAGGTGGAGGTCATGGTTATCGTTGTTCTCCTGGTCCTGGTGGTTGTTGTTGGGATTATCATCCCCGAAGATTTCGTTGTTGACCCCAGCGATGATCTGGGCGATCATGTTTGGGAGTGCTGCTTTGAGTTGCACAGTAATCTGCTCGGCTAATAGGTCAGCGTGGCTTCTCTTGGGAGGCATGATTCTACAATAGAAAGAAGGAAACTAGTTTAGAACGCACGAATAAGAATATGCAATGAGGATATACGACAATAATGTATATCTGTCACACCCCGCTAAAGCGGAAACACGGAATGTGAAGAGCGAAGAATCATTTCACGAGTTACACTAAAATTAACGGTTCCAGTCATTAAGATTTAAATTGAAAAGTACAAGTCAAAGGTACAACCAAGATTCAAGTAAGACCATAATACATAACAAAATGTTTTTAAATAAAAATTCCCAAAATAAGGTCTTCTTCCCAAGATACACTTCACATAAAAGACTTGACCCGCCTGAGCAATGCACTTCATAACTTACGCTTAGTTCCTGAAACATGAGATAAAGTGTCAACTACGAAAACGTAGTGAGTGAGTTACAGTTTATAGATTGAAGAAAAGTTTCAAATTGAAAGTTCATAAGAGTTCGAGACAAGTCCAAAGTTCGTGAAAGTTCAAGATTTACTCAAAGTCAGGAAATTTACGATAAGTTCAAGTGCTTAAAATTCAAGAATAATTCGAATTCAAGATAAGTTCAAGTCCAAATAAGTTCAAAATAAGTTCGAATAAGTTCAAATAAGTTCCAAGTTAAGTTCAAAAGTCAAGTAGCGTAGCGAGCGAAAGAGTTCGTAGTCATTACCTTAGCGGTGGATTAATCCACATATGTAAGACAGTAAGTAAGTATATGCGTAAATAAAGACCTATGATCCTCGAGTTGTACCAACCACTAAGCTTAATATACGTAAGATTTGGTTTTACACACTAATCCGATTCTGGTCAAGTACCTGCCCACTAGTTCCAGTCTAGAGTTCGAGTTCGCGAGAACTTAGCAATATGTACCTTGGTCGCTACCCATTGGTAAGGAGTGACCGCTCCTAAGTATCAATACCCATAATCTATGCTAACGGCTTGTGCTAATAGTGTGTAGAGTTCAGTCCAAGAAAAGTTGCGGGGCATTTAGTTCGTTCCATTTTCAAAATCCTTTTTGTCTGTACTTACAGCGCTATATTCTCACCTAGGATTTTGCTCCGCAATACAACCAAGCTATCAATGTCTAATCAAGTATCCAAAGAGGCAGACCTAGGGAGTCTAAAGTAAGCCAATCCGAACAATTGATGTTGTTTATGCATATTAGTTCAAATAGTTCGTACAAAATAGTTCCAAAGTTCAAAAGTTTTCAAAGTTCCAAGTTCAAAAGTAGCTCATTTAGTTCGAAGGTTTCCCAAAAATAGTAAGGTAGTTCAATAGTTCAAGGTTTCTAAAAATAGAAAGTAGTTCAAATAGTTCAAAAGTTTCCATAAATAGAAAGGTAGTTCAAATAGTTCAAGGTTTCTAAAAATAGAAAGTAGTTCAAAATAGTTCAAAAGTTTCCATAAATAGAAAGGTAGTTCAAATAGTTCAAGGTTTCTAAAAATAGAAGGTAGTTCAAAGTAGTTCAAAAGTTTCCATAAATAGAAAGGTAGTTCAAATAGTTCAAGGTTTCTAAAAATAGAAAATAGTCCAAATAGTTCATATATTCCAGCACGAAGAATAGTTTCACATAAAGATATTGTTCACAAAAGAGTTTGATCTCATGTTTCCCCCAAAAAGAGTACTTAAAATGTAAGAGTAAGGAGGGGTGTAACTCACGGTTTGCGGAGGAAGTGAACTCGGAATCGGTCGGAAAAGGAGCCGGGAATCACGGAATGCCTAGGAATACCAAGATTGTCCAAAAGTTAATTTCTTATTAGGTTACTTTATATAAGAGATTAGGTAACTTTTGTTTATAATTAAATGTTAAAGTCAAAATTGTCCCAAAATTGGTCCGAAGCGGTTAACGTTTATTTCTAGTCCGAAGGTTCAAAGTTAAAGTTATCATTATGTTAGACACGTTTAGGTCGCTGAATTGGTTTAGGTTTTCTAGCGAAATTTGGGCAGCGCTTCCGCGCCCAAATTTTGTGTCCAAAACCTAAAGTCAATTCCGCTCACAAAACACGTATAACACATAATAACTTATTTAACAAGTCCAAAAAGTCCAAAGAGTCCAATATAAGTCACCATTATCATTAGTTTTTATTCATCTCAGTCTCATAATAATATTAGAATAAGTCCAGAATGTGTGTACAAGTTTTTAACAACCAAACGACGATTTTTCGGGGAGACAGCAGCCCGGTGCGCAGCACCTGTCAGGGGGTGCTGCGCACCTCCCTGCTGTTCTTCCCCGTTTTGTGATTTCTTTGCCAAAAACGTATTGTCACCCATAGATTTCGACATGCAATCAGTAGTTATCTCATAAAACACCATTTTTATAGTTTCTAAACAACTTTTAACTACAAAAACATAGGTCTAAGTATTATTTAGTTAAAAATCGTTTTTGTATAAAAAGTGTTATGAATCTTTATAAAAACTCATTTTTATGGTTTAGATCTTACATGCAATTAGTATAAACAGTAAATAAAGGTAAGAGAAAGGTTTCTACCAGATGAAAATGAGTGGAACGATTTGGATGAGTTTCTAGCTCCAAATCTCCTTGAAAACCCGATTTAATCCCTCCCTTTTGCTACCCTTTACCTTTGGAACGTTTTGTGTATGTTTGATGGTTGATTTTTATGGGTTTAGGGACTGATTTAGTGGTGAAAGTTCCTGGTTTCAATGGTGTTTTTAGAGAGAGAGATGAGAGAAATGAGAGAGCTTGTTAACTATGTGTAAATGTGTGTGTGTTTTGGATTTTAGAAAATGAAAATGAAAAGTAAAATAGAGAGTGACAACCGCCTAAATTTCAGGTGATTCTCAGTTACTAATTCGGTTCAAAACTCTAGTTCTCTTTTACTATGTTCATATTGTTTGGGTTCGTTTTGTCGTACTTTCAACTTGTCGGAACAAATGTCGGAATCAAATTATAAATCCTAACACCAAATATTCAACACAAGAACTTGACTAAGTTCTTAACGGTAACTAAAATGATTCTTGTCCCTAACTAAGTTTAACGGAAAACTTAAAACGTCAAAAGCTGGATTTTCCATTCCAGCCGGCGGCTGAACTTACTCAGCCAACGGCTGAAGCCAGCCGGCGGCTGAAACCTGCTGCCCAGCTGGCTGATGACTCATTTCTGCATGCGTTTTGATTAGACCAACTATTTTTGGCTCGGGACTGGGCAACCATAGCTGCCATTTGTGAACCCCTAGGCCAGAAAACAACATCACTTTACATTTGCATTCATTTTGTTTGAATCAAAACACTAAACACACACATACTCTCTCTATTTTCTCTCAAGAACACATAACCAAAACAGTTACTAAACATCATTTTCAGTCCATTTTCGTCCATAAAAATCAAGCATCTAAACCATCAAATCATTCTAAGATCAAAGGGTATTAAAGGAAAAGGCTTAAATCGGGTTTCCAAGTCATTTTTGGAGCTAAATCTTGTTCAAACCATCACATCTTTGTTCTCTTCGGTATAACACTCTCTTTCTGCTATTTTATTACTTATCTTCACTTGCATGTTCGATCCATACACTGAAAATATGTTTTCAAAAACTTTCAAAACGTTTCTTGCTTAAAAACGAGTTTTATTTAAGATCTATATATTTAACCTATAAATCTAAAAGAAAACTGAGATTTTACCTTGAAAATACATATGTTTAAGTTATGTCTGCTTGCATGTAAAATTTAACCGTTCAATAAGCTTAAAATCGAAGAAACAACAACTTTGAAAACTGGCCGAAGCCTTTTGGCCGGCGGCTGAAGGATTTCAGCCGACGGCTAAAGGTCAGCCGGCGGCTGTCTTCCTTCAGCCGCCGCCAGAATGCCACTGTTCACTATTTTCGTCGTTTTAAAGGTCGTAAACGTGATTTTAAGCTCAAACAAATTATCACAGATTATATACGATAATAAGCTACTGTTTTGACGTATTATATTGTTGGAAAAACTTTTGGACTTGAAACTTGTGTGATATATATATTTAAACGTTGTATTGTGCATTTAAAGCGGGAAAGTGTTTTGAAAATGGATATAATTTTTATAACGCGGAAGCGCTGCCCAATTTTCACCGTAAATGACATTTCAAATTCAGAAACTTAATAACTTCGAGACTTATACACTTTAACTTGGAACTTTGACACTTTTGGACATATTTGGACTTATCGGACTATAAGACGTACATGAACATACAAACCTTCCGTATTAAACTTTTGGGACAGAATCTAAGCATGATAAATTGAGACTTAAAAATGTTAAATTGAAACTTAACATAACTCAATAAAACTTATACAACTTTCCGGTGTTCTAGGTCATTTGTGATTCCCGACGCGTTCCGCTCTCTTTGTGCTAGTCATATCTCTATCTCCGCAAACCGTGAGTTACATCCCCTACTTAATTACTGTTTTCAATTATCTTTTGGGGGAAACAAGAGATCTAAAATGAACTTTTATGAACTCTATTGAACATTTTTGACAAACTTATGCTTAATTAGTTTTATGGCCGTTTGGCCTTTGATAAACTAATGGTTCGCCACCCTTATTCGGCTCTTGATTCAAACTATGTTAAACTTATTTAATGCCATTCTCGGCACTCACATGTACTTTGATTGATCGTATAACTACCATGACTCTTGAGGAATATAGCTACTCTAAGTGACAACTACTAGTTTTAAAATAAATTCAGTGCCTAATTTTCACCGCACACTATTAGCTTTGTTAAGCCGTTTAGTAATTATGGGTATCGATACTTAGGAAATAACCGTTCCTTACTTAGGCGGCAGCTTAAGTACATATTACTCGATCAGAAATGACTCCCCGTTGTAGTCGGGGTAAGAGGCATCACGGTTGGTTAATCGGTTTAGTGTGAACACTTAAGTTATTATGCCAAGTAGTCGTTATATATGTAATCAATCATAGTTTACTTATCATGCGCGTATAGATTTATACGATTTACGCATCTATCTCTAAATCAACTGTTTTGGTTCGAACTATTCTTTAAGTCTTAATCTACTTTTAGAAACTACTAAGTATAGAAATACTTAGCCCAAAACCTTTTTAGTCGAGGACTAGAAAACTGTAACTCACTCACTACTTTATTGTAGTTGACACTTTATCTCTTGTTTCAGGAAATCAAGTGTAAGTCACGAAGTGCACTAGTTGGATGGGTCATGGATTGTCACGTGAAGTCATGAATCGGGAGAAGACTTATTTTGAACATGCTTTTGGGAATTTTTATCAAACAATTTATTATGTTATGTCGTGATGTACCTTTCAATACTTGGTTATCTTAAACTGTAAACTTTTATCTATTTCGTAATGACTTGAAACCGTATGTTTTTATTATAACTCGTGTAATGATATCTTTGCTCTTCACACTTCCGTGTTTCCGCTTTAGCGGGGTGTGACAGACTTGGTATCAGAGCACTGGTTATAGCGAAAACGGTTTTGAGAATTTTTCAAAAATTTTTGAAACCAAACTATAACCAAGGCTTTTCAGAAAAATCATTTCACGAGCTTTCAAACTTTAGTAGATTAATTCCGCAATCGCATGGTTTGCTTTTAACTAGGCGTAACTTGATCAACTATGCCTAGTTCGAAATAAATTCTGCGAGAACGGAAAGTAATTGCTATAGTCAAACGGTTTTCGAGTCGAAAATTCCCGGTCTTATTCCTTCCCGATTCTCACGTGACTGACCCATACATGCATTTTCGTTTACATTTTTCCTTAATTCCTGTACTCACGTAACGTATTATTCGCAGATTCGACATGTCTCAGTCATCGCACTCACGATCTCAGTCTCGCTCACGTTCTCGACTTGCGTCTTCACCCGGACCATCTGAGGAACCCGCAGCATCCGAGAATCAGCGTCATCAGACGACTGACCCGACTGAGGAGAGCTCGATGGCGTACTCGAGCAGCATGGGCACCTCCAGCCCGAGGACTGTACTACCAGTCGCACCACCGGCCCCTGTTGAGGCACCGCCCCAGAGGCGTGGACCTCGTGTCGTTATGACGGCACGCAAGCAGGTCGTCCTACCAGGTCGGCTACCCGACAGGATGGCCGCACAGCAGGCCGGATCATCCCGACCCACACCTTCACACCTCCCGTTTGGTCATCCACCTCCCGAGGCACCGCGTACCTCCATGCTCGACCATTACTCATGGGAGCGCCAACTCGAGCGTGAGGAAATGCAGCGTGCCCGTGACGCTGAAGCAGCCAGGCAGAGGACACCGCCTACTCCACAGCTACCCCCTCCCGCCGCTCTCTTGCACCTTCACCGCGAGGTAAGGGGACTATCTCAGGAGGCCCAGCAACAAGGGCTTCTCCTCTGCGAGGTCTCTGATGCCGCGCATCGATTGTCGGAGCAGGCATTGCGACACCTCGCTACGGCTCAGGCCACTGCCCGGACGGTGCAACGTCTGGTGGGAGTCTGCTTGGTTATGGGGACCCTCTTGGCGGTTGTGGTCACCAAGATGCTTTTCGAGAAGCGCCATTAGTGATTTTCTTTTACTTATTGTACTGTAGGCTCGAGTTGTAATTTTCCTGTGTACACAACTCAAAGCCATATCTATTTTATTTCCTTATGTATTGTACTTGTATCCCATTCACATTTTGAACCTTGTATTCAACTCTATAATATTTAATGAATGGAAATTCTACCTTATTATCTATTTGTGCTATTGTCGTGTGAATCTTCAGTTACCTTTGGGTTGTATCTTTTGCGTGTGAATCTTGTTGTGAGAATCTCTCGAATCTCTGTCGTGCGTGTTCTATCTGTTCTATTACTTTACTCTTGTGGAATTGTTGTCTTGTACATGGTATTATATTCTTATCATACTCTAATCGTGCGATCTAAACTGAATCTGTTGTCTGTTGTTTGTTGTAGAATCATGGCACCCCGAAGCAACGCCAGTATCATTGCTGAGCAGGTCGCTGAGCAGTTGAATGCAGCGATGCCGAACATGATCGCCCAGATCACGGCAGGCATCAATGCGAACGTCAACAACCACCAGCGACAGAATCAAAACAACAATCAGAACCAGAACAACAACAACAACAACCAAAACCAGAATCACAACCACCAAAACCCTCCCGCTTGTACCTATAAAAGCTTCATGGCATGCAAGCCCAAGGAGTTCCACGGCACTTCTGGGGCCGTAGGACTTGTGTCCTGGTTCGAGAGTATCGAATCAGTATTGCACATTAGCAAGTGTGCCGAGGCCGACAAAGTAGAGTACGCCTCATGCGTACTACATGGGAAGGCTCTTTCATGGTGGAACAATGTGGTTAGGACCAGAGGGCGTGACACCGCCTATGCTCTCACCTGGGAGCAATTCAAGAACCTTTTGATTGCTGAATACTGCCCTAAGGGAGAAATCAAGAAGCTTGAGGCGGAATTGTGGAACCTCATGATGGTCGGGAATGACATTGAGGGGTACACCACCAGGTTTCATGAACTGGCCCGACTGGTTCCGAGGCTAGTAACCCCTGAGGAAAACCGCATTGACCGTTACGTTTCTGGTCTAGTTCCCGAGATCCGGGGAAATGTCCTCTCTGCTGAACCTCAAACCTTACAGAGTGCAATCATCCTGGCATACCGAGGAGGCTCGGCAGGACCCGAATGCGGTGAACGGTACGTTTTCTGTAAACAACCACTATGCATGTGTATTATTCGATTCTGGAGCAGAAAGAAGCTTCGTATCCTTAGAATTTAGACCTTTCATTAATTTAGGATCTAAGATTCTTAAGGATAGCTTCACCGTAGAGTATGCCAACGGTCAGGAATTTGAGGCTAAGGATGTAATCGTAGGATGTTCCATTTGCCTAGCTGATAAAACGTTTCCCATTGATTTAATTCCGATAGAGCTGAAGAGCTTTGACATCATAGTCGGAATGGACTGGTTATCTCGGTTCCGGGCCGAGATCGTCTGTTTCGACAAACTCATTCGAATCCCTCTATCAGACGGCGAAACCCTTGTCGTGCAGGGCGACAAACCGGGTCAACGACTTCGCATCGTCTCCAGCGTTAAAATGCACAAGTACCTCAAAAAGGACTTTGATGCATTCCTAGCGCATGTCATCGAGCGTAAGCCTAAGGAAAAGCGAATACAAGATATCCCCGTAGTCAAGGATCATCCAGAAGTCTTTCCTGAGGATCTACCTGGGTTACCCCCACTTCGACAAGTGGAATTCCGAATAGACCTAATTCCTGGCGCAGCACCGGTCGCTAAGACACCATATCGTCTAGCCCCACCGGAAATGCAAGAGCTATCGAAACAGCTACAGGAACTTTTGGATCATGGTCTTATTCGTCCGAGCTCGTCCCCCTGGGGAGCCCCAATCCTCTTTGTCCAAAAGAAAGACGGATCCTTCCGAATGTGCATCGATTACCGAGAACTGAACAAACTGACCGTCAAGAACCGATACCCACTTCCGAGGATCGATGATCTATTCGACCAGTTGCAGGGTGCAACTTACTTCTCTAAGATCGACCTCCGCTCGGGTTATCATCAGGTTCGAGTCAGTGAGAATGATATCCCAAAAACCGCTTTCAGAACCCTATACGGACATTACGAATTTCTCGTTATGCCATTTGGTCTGACCAACGCACCAGCGGTGTTCATGGATCTAATGAACAGGGTGTGTCGACCGTATTTGGATAAATTTGTAATCGTATTCATAGATGACATCCTTATCTACTCACGAAACAAGGAGGACCATGCGAAACATTTGAAACTTATCCTCGAACTCCTTAAGGATCAGAAACTATACGCCAAATTCTCGAAGTGCGAATTCTGGCTCCGAGAAGTACACTTCCTTGGTCATGTAATCAACCAAGAGGGAATTCATGTCGATCCAGCAAAGATCGAAGCGATTGAGAAATGGCAAGCCCCCACGACTCCCACCGAAATCCGACAGTTCTTAGGATTGGCGGGCTATTACCGGAGATTCATTAAAAATTTCTCAAAAATCGCTAAGCCGCTGACCGAACTTACACAGAAGGATAAGGACTTCACCTGGGGAGAACAACAGGATGAATCCTTCCAGAAACTGAAGTATGAACTGTGCCACGCACCGATTCTGACCCTACCGGAGGGTACGGATAATTTCGTAGTGTTTTGCGATGCGTCTCATCAAGGACTTGGGTGTGTCCTCATGCAAAAGGAAAAGGTCATCGCATACGCATCGAGGCAGTTGAAGATTCACGAACAGAATTATACAACACACGACTTAGAGCTGGGAGCTGTCGTGTTTGCACTAAAAATTTGGAGGCATTACTTGTATGGCACTAAGTGCACGGTGTTCACAGATCACAAAAGCCTTCAACATATTCTTGAACAGAAAATGCTCAACATGAGGCAGCGGAGATGGATCGAACTTCTAAGCGACTACGATTGCGAGATCAAATACCACCCGGGTAAGGCAAACGTAGTAGCTGACGCCCTGAGTCGTAAGGAAAGGGCTAAACCATCTCGAGTTAGAGCATTGGGAATCCAGATTCAAACTAACCTCCAATCACAAATTTCTAAAGCTCAGCAGGAAGCATTGAAACCCGAGAACCTTAAGGGCGAAACCCTGCACAATCATGAACAGGAATTTGAGCTTAAACCGGACGGAATCCACTACTTCAAGAATCGAGCATGGATTCCTAGAGCCGAGGACCTTCGCAAGCTCATCTTGGACGAGGGCCACCGATCCCGATACTCTATTCATCCGGGATCCGACAAGCTGTATAAGGATCTACGGGAATACTATTGGTGGCCGGGCATGAAAAGGACATAGCCTTGTATGTGGCTAAGTGCCTTACCTGCTCGAAGGTCAAGGCTGAATATCAGAAACCATCAGGGCTATTGCAACAGCCGGAGATCCCCATGTGGAAGTGGGAGCAGATCTCCATGGACTTCATTACTAAACTGCCTCGTACGGCAAGGGGGAATGACACAATCTGGGTAATTGTGGATCGATTGACCAAGTCCGCACACTTTCTGCCGGTAAGAGAGAACCATTCAATGGAGAAGTTCGCTCAGATTTACATTAACGAGATCGTCTCTCGTCACGGAACGCCTCTCTCCATTATCTCCGATAGAGATAGTCGATTCACGTCCCGGTTTTGGAACGCACTTCAGAAATCGCTCGGGACGCGACTAGACCTCAGCACAGCATACCACCCTCAGACCGATGGTCAGAGTGAAAGGACGATTCAGACACTTGACGACATGCTGAGAGCGTGTGTAGTTGACTTCGGGGGAAGTTGGGACGCTCACTTGCCCCTAGTCGAGTTTTCCTATAATAATAGCTACCATGCCAGCATCAAGTGCGCCCCATTCGAGGCCTTATACGGACGCAAGTGCCGGTCGCCGCTTTGTTGGCTAGAAGCTGGCGATCGACAATTAACAAGGCTCGACATCGTCCAGGAAACCATTGACAAAATCACGACCATTCGAGAAAGATTGAAAACCTCTCGTACTCGGCAGAAGAGCTATGCCGATAACCGAAGGAAACCCCTAGAATTCCAAGTAGGCGATAGAGTACTTCTGAAAATATCGCCATGGAAAGGGGTAGTCCGTTTCGGGAAACGCGGTAAGTTAAGCCCGAGGTACACAGGCCCCTTTGAGGTAATTGAGCGTATCGGCCCAGTGGCGTATCGACTTCAACTTCCACAAGCTCTTTCCAATGTCCACAACGTCTTCCATGTCTCGCACTTGAAAAAGTGCTTATCGGACGAGACCATTGTCATTCCACTGGACGAGGTCCAGATCGACAACAAGCTCAACTTCATCGAGGAACCGCTCGAAGTTGTAGACCGAGAGGTCAAGCAACTCAGACAAAGCCGTGTTCCTATTGTCAAGGTTCGTTGGAACTCCCGACGTGGTCATGAATTCACATGGGAACGTGAAGACCAGATACGTCAAAAGTATCCTCACTTGTTCAAAGATACTTCTACCTGATTGGGCGAGTCAAATTTCGGGACGAAATTTCTTTCAACCCGGGGATGATGTGACAACCGCCTAAATTTCAGGTGATTCTCAGTTACTAATTCGGTTCAAAACTCTAGTTCTCTTTTACTATGTTCATATTGTTCGGGTTCGTTTTGTCGTACTTTCAACTTGTCGGAACAAATGTCGGAATCAAATTATAAATCCTAACACCAAATATTCAACACAAGAACTTGACTAAGTTCTTAACGGTAACTAAAATGATTCTTGTCCCTAACTAAGTTTAACGGAAAACTTAAAACGTCAAAAGCTGGATTTTCCATTCCAGCCGGCGGCTGAACTTACTCAGCCAACGGCTGAAGCCAGCCGGCGGCTGAATATAGCCAGCCGGCGGCTGAAACCTGCTGCCCAGCTGGCTGATGACTCATTTCTGCATGCGTTTTAATTAGACCAACTATTTTTGGCTCGGGACTGGGCAACCATAGCTGCCATTTGTGAACCCCTAGGCCAGAAAACAACATCACTTTACATTTGCATTCATTTTGTTTGAATCAAAACACTAAACACACACATACTCTCTCTATTTTCTCTCAAGAACACATAACCAAAACAGTTACTAAACATCATTTTCAGTCCATTTTCGTCCATAAAAATCAAGCATCTAAACCATCAAATCATTCTAAGATCAAAGGGTATTAAAGGAAAAGGCTTAAATCGGGTTTCCAAGTCATTTTTGGAGCTAAATCTTGTTCAAACCATCACATCTTTGTTCTCTTCGGTATAACACTCTCTTTCTGCTATTTTATTACTTATCTTCACTTGCATGTTCGATCCATACACTGAAAATATGTTTTCAAAAACTTTCAAAACGTTTTCTTGCTTAAAAACGAGTTTTATTTAAGATCTATATATTTAACCTATAAATCTAAAAGAAAACTGAGATTTTACCTTGAAAATACATATGTTTAAGTTATGTCTGCTTGCATGTAAAATTTAACCGTTCAATAAGCTTAAAATCGAAGAAACAACAACTTTGAAAACTGGCCGAAGCTGGCCGGCGGCTGAAGGATTTCAGCCGACGGCTAAAGGTCAGCCGGCGGCTGTCTTCCTTCAGCCGCCGCCAGAATGCCACTGTTCACTATTTTCGTCGTTTTAAAGGTCGTAAACGTGATTTTAAGCTCAAACAAATTATCACAGATTATATACGATAATAAGCTACTGTTTTGACGTATTATATTGTTGGAAAAACTTTTGGACTTGAAACTTGTGTGATATATATATTTAAACGTTGTATTGTGCATTTAAAGCGGGAAAGTGTTTTGAAAATGGATATAATTTTTATAACGCGGAAGCGCTGCCCAATTTTCACCGTAAATAACATTTCAAATTCAGAAACTTAATAACTTCGAGACTTATACACTTTAACTTGGAACTTTGACACTTTTGGACATATTGGGACTTATCGGACTATAAGACGTACATGAACATACAAACCTTCCGTATTAAACTTTTGGGACAGAATCTAAGCATGATAAATTGAAACTTAACATAACTCAATAAAACTTATACAACTTTCCGGTGTTCTAGGTCATTTGTGATTCCCGACGCGTTCCGCTCTCTTTGTGCTAGTCATATCTCTATCTCCGCAAACCGTGAGTTACATCCCCTACTTAATTACTGTTTTCAATTATCTTTTGGGGGAAACAAGAGATCTAAAATGAACTTTTATGAACTCTATTGAACATTTTTGACAAACTTATGCTTAATTAGTTTTATGGCCGTTTGGCCTTTGATAAACTAATGGTTCGCCACCCTTATTCGGCTCTTGATTCAAACTATGTTAAACTTATTTAATGCCATTCTCGGCACTCACATGTACTTTGATTGATCGTATAACTACCATGACTCTTGAGGAATATAGCTACTCTAAGTGACAACTACTAGTTTTAAAATAAATTCAGTGCCTAATTTTCACCGCACACTATTAGCTTTGTTAAGCCGTTTAGTAATTATGGGTATCGATACTTAGGAAATAACCGTTCCTTACTTACTTAAGTACATATTACTCGATCAGAAATGACTCCCCGTTGTAGTCGGGGTAAGAGGCATCACGGTTGGTTAATCGGTTTAGTGTGAACACTTAAGTTATTATGCCAAGTAGTCGTTATATATGTAATCAATCATAGTTTACTTATCATGCGCGTATAGAGTTATACGATTTCCGCATCTATCTCTAAATCAACTGTTTTGGTTCGAACTATTCTTTAAGTCTTAATCTACTTTTAGAAACTACTAAGTATAGAAATACTTAGCCCAAAACCTTTTTAGTCGAGGACTAGAAAACTGTAACTCACTCACTACTTTATTGTAGTTGACACTTTACCTCTTGTTTCAGGAAATCAAGTGTAAGTCACGAAGTGCACTAGTTGGATGGGTCATGGATTGTCACGTGAAGTCATGAATCGGGAGAAGAGTTATTTTGAACATGCTTTTGGGAATTTTTATCAAACAATTTATTATGTTATGTCGTGATGTACCTTTCAATACTTGGTTATCTTAAACTGTAAACTTTTATCTATTTCGTAATGACTTGAAACCGTATGTTTTTATTATAACTCGTGTAATGATATCTTTGCTCTTCACACTTCCGTGTTTCCGCTTTAGCGGGGTGTGACAGTTTGGGACTGCCAAAAACCAGTAATGGAGTGGTTAAACTCGTTTTTGATTGGTTTAAGTTTGTGTAAAAACGAGGCAAGGACTGAAAGTGTAATTTTTTTGAAAATCTGGCACTAGGTGCTGCGCACCTAGCCCAAATTAGTATTTTCTGATTTTTCGTTTTTTACGTTATTGCTTCGTTGGACCT
>CAJVGC010000065.1:27164753-27194158 GCA_910822075.1 Senecio squalidus | reverse complement strand
GGTTTTATGGTATCAACTTTTCCTGAACAAGTTGTTTGAACAAACAAATTAGATAAAATGTTTTTTCTTTTTTCTTTTTTTTCAAATCACAGGTGATAAAATGTACCTATTTTCAAGTCTTTCTCCACCTTTTCAACTTCAGCTGAATTTTCACCATCAACATTCAGTGATTTAGAAGAATCCTTTACCTTTTTATCAACAGCTAAACAATATAATAAAATAAAAAAGATTTAGATAAATGTGTTTTAAGAGAAAAATTTTAAAAATAAAATCACAGGTGATTTACTGTTAGGTTTTGTATTCTGTTTAAATTCTTCAACTTGACGATCCATTGTTTGTTGGACCCCTGGCTCGTTCAGTAATTGGGTATCGATAACTGCCCAAACAACATCTCCAGGTATTGAAGAATCACCAACACCTAAACAATATAATAAAATAAAAAAGATTTAGATAAAAGTGTTTTAAGAGAAAACTTTATAACTAAAATCACAAGTGATTTACTGTCAGCTTCTCTTTTCTTTTTATTTTCTACAACTTGACGGTCCATTGTTTGTTGGACACCTGTTTGGTTCAGAAATTGGGTATCGATATCACCACCATCTCCATCTATTGAAAATCCAGCAACAGCTAAACAATATAATAAAATAAAAAAGATTTAGATAAAAGTGTTTTAAGAGAAAATTTGTATAAATAAAATCACAGGTGATTTACTGTTAGGTTTTGTATTCTGTTTAAATTCTTCAACTTGACGATCCATTGTTTGTTGGACACATGGCTCGTTCAGTAATTGGGTATCGATAACAGGCCAAACAACATCTCCAGGTATTGAATAATCACCAACATCTAAACAATATAATAAAATAAAAAAGATTTAGAAAAAAGTGTTTTAAGAGAAAACTTTATAACTAAAATCACAAGTGATTACTTTTAGCTTCTCCTTTCTTTTTTTGTTCTTCAACTTGACGGTCCACTGTTTCTTGGACACCTGTTTCGTTCAGTAATTGGGTATCGATAACATGCCAAACAACATCTCCAGGTATTGAAGAATCACCAACAGCTAAACAATATAATAAAATAAAAAAGAGTTAGATAAAAGTTTTTTAATTTATTTTTTTCTCATCAGGTGATTCACATTAATGAATTTAAATAAAATGTACCTATTTTCAAGTCTTTGTCCGCCTCTTCAACTTCAACTGATTTTCCAGCATCAACATTTAGTGATTCAAAAGAATCCTTTACCTTTTCACCATCATCAACAATATTAAGATGATCATAATTTGTTAACGGGAGTGTATATTCAATCATCTGAGATGACGATAAATCAATTGCAACTTTTTTATTCTTCACTGAGTCATTTTGTTGAACTTCTTCATATTCATCAGTTTTACTTGGACCACAACCGCCAACGAAAATAGATTGAAATTTGGCTTTGTAAAGATTTATATCTTCGTTGTGTGGGTACATTTTTGTAGCTTCCTCTAAAACAGATGTTAGGTCGTCTTTTATTTCATGTAGAAATGACAACTTTCTCTCTAGTTTTCTAACAAAATACTGCAAAAAATATTGTAAATAGTTATAATACAGATTTGTACAAATTACACTATTTCTGTTCAATAATGAAGTAACTACTCACACAATTTAATCACTTCTTAACCCCAAAATAATAACATCATTCAAATAACACTTATTCTATTCAATAATGGTGTAACTACTCACACAATCACAGGTGATTTTCATATAAAAATTACCTCAGAAGCAAATTGCTCGTTTTTTAAAGCTTCTCCAAATGGTGGTTTCACCTCTCCTCTGCCAAAACCGCCTTGAAGGATTTCTGCGTCTTGTCTATCACTCATTTTTTATGAATCCCAACCGAGAATAGCAGGACGTGTTCGTGCAACATTTAATTTGCTACACTTTATTGAATCCAAGTACAAAAGCTGGTTTTATACAAACACATGAAAAACATATGTTAAAAATATACTCATTTGTGAAGAGAAAAAAATACATGAAAAACATGTAATTGAAGCACAATCACCTATGATTGAAGGACAATCACCTGTGATTGAATTAAAATTTCATGTTTATGACACTACTTCTAATGAGTTATTGTAAAAATAAACTTACAGTGAGGAATGATAGAGGTCCAACAAAAAAACTGGCCATAACTTTTTTCCGATCCTTTTTGCATTCTCGCAAAGCATTCATTACTAAGGTGCACCAGTTTATGTTTTTGATATCCACACCGTCTGTTATGTAGTCCAGAATTTTCAGCAAACATGAACCTGACGGATGGCATTGAGCCATCGTGTTCATGAACAAAACTAAGAAGTTTAACTTAAAAGTTATTCCTCCTTCTCGAGAATGTGTAATTTTAGCTAACACTTCTCGTGGCCTTATCTTCGCCCCAACCTCAAACTGTTTGTGCCATTCAACAATATACGAATCTTCTTTTGAAACAGGCTCCAACTCCTCCAATTCCCTTCCTCCATTGGGAATACCAAGCATGTCGTGTATTAACTCAGATGTAATGTTAATGACATGACTCCCAACAATTAATGTCATATTTGATTGGTTGAAGCTATTTACTACGTACATTCCTAGTTTTCCCGGTATGCTATCTAAAGTCATTACACTTAAGTCTCCAAACCCTATATCAACTAAATCTGACTTTTGATCTGTACTTAAATCCTTGATTGCAGTATACATGGACTTAGGTGACATTCTAGTCCTAAGTGATGGAAACTGAAAGCTTAAAGTCTTAACCGGTTGTGACACTCTTTGACTAACTGTTTCTTTTTCTCACAACTGTTCTTCATTTACAGATTCTAATTTCAGCTTTCCACTTTTCTTGCATAATTCTGGATTCTCTTCCTTTATATCTTGAGAATTTCGCTTTGCACCACGGTAGATCTTCTTCTTCATTGGTTTCTTTTTCTCTTCCTCGCTGTCTTGTTTTTTTCTTTTTTTTAGAACATTCTTGACAGGAGATGTTTTTTTCTTTTTGATGTAGCTGGCCAGTGTTTGATCATTACTATAATCTAGTAATTGACCTACGTTACACAAATAAAAAAATTAGTTAAGCTATATGTAATTAATGAACATATTTATCAAAATTTTGTCATGTGTTAAGCTATATGTAAAACAAGTAATACCTGAACTTGTCCCTTCGTTTTTCGGAAGATTATCTTCTTCACTTGATGATTCATCTTCTTTGTTGTCTAAATAAGAATAATAAATAACAATAGTTATAACTACTTTTTTTGTTTCATATAAATAACAATAGTTATAACTATAGAATCATAGGTGATTACTAAACATTTTGGTGACATTTTACATGAACATACTAAGGAGCTAAATTAATAAATTCACAGGTGATTACTAAACATTTGGTGACATTTTACATCATTCTTATAACACTATTTTTGTTCAATAATGGAGTAACTACTCACATAATCACAGGTGATTTCATATGAACAAACAATTTTCTAAAACAGAAATATACCTGAATCACTTTTATGTTTTCTAGAAGTATACGTTCTTCCACAATGCTTATCCACTGATGAACAAACAACTGTAAATAAAAAATAAAAAATAAATATTATAAGTAGTAGTTAAATATAATTTTACAAAAAAAAAAAACAAAAAAAAAATATCATATTACGTTTAAGTACGTCATTAACATATTTTGCCTCCATCGGTCCACTAATTATATCTGATATGAATAATATATATAACATAAAATAGATTTAAAAAAAATGATTATAAACAAAACCTACCACCATTACTTGTCGATTTTTTTCTTGTCGAACTGTGTTTCCATCAAACACAAAATCGCATTATCCCTATTTGTTTTTGGTGATGAATTATCAGTTGACTCCATTGAAATTTCAAAGGAATTCGATAAAAGTAAAACAAGGGTTTGTGGGAGGGAAATGGTCTGTTTGTTTTTGGTAAGAAAGTTTAAACGTCAAAATGGCGTGGGATATAAAGGAAGGAAAGCAATAAACCGTAAATTAGTTTTTT
Organism: Senecio squalidus; assembly: GCA_910822075.1. Lineage (NCBI taxonomy): Eukaryota > Viridiplantae > Streptophyta > Magnoliopsida > Asterales > Asteraceae > Senecio > Senecio squalidus. The sequence continues at coordinate 27,190,135 of CAJVGC010000065.1, read as the reverse complement.
ATTTATTTTGTTTTTGCAAATATGACCCTCAAGTTTTTTTTCTTAAGAATTTGAGCAATTTTTTTTTGTTGGTTATGATTGAAATTTTGATAACGTCTAGGTAGTCAAAATCACATGTGATTTTCATGTGATTTGAACATCAAGTATTAAAAAGGCAATATCACATGTGATTTAATTTAGCCCACAAATAGTCATTTGTTAAACATGTGTAAACCATGTCTAGGTAGTCAAAATCACATGTTAAAATCTCATACGATATTTTTATATATCATTTGTAGTTGCTACAACCATGTGTAAACTATGTCTAGGTTGTCAAAATCACATGTGATTTTTATGTGATTTAACAAAGTTAAACCTTTCTAAACCATGTGTAGTTGCTACAAACGATTAAAATATCGCTCAAACACCCATCAAGTGTTTTTTTGTTCAAAGAAATACAACAACAGATAAAATACTTAACGGCCACTTTATTAAATTACTAAAAGATAGACGATAAGAAAAGATAACATGACACAACAACAATATATTACAAACTACCATGACTTGAAACCTAGAAAACAGTAGTGGCCAATTCTAAAGTTTTAAGCTTGGGGGAGCTTTTGAACATTGAAAATCAACTGGTCACTATTAGGAAGTGGCTTAATCGACTTCGTGAATTGACAGACAGAACCATAATCAATCCCATGTTTGCTCATAAACGCCTTCCAATCTCCATTAATCACGATATGGTTGGTAGGTCCAGGCGTCCTTTGGTCAAGATAGTTGGCCAACCTGAACCACGTACCATATGGTGCATCTTCTGTGAAGATGACATAGCATTCATCAAAATCCAAGAGGTTGTTATCCTTTACAAATTTTGTTGGCATGGTCTGCAAAAGGTAATATAATTATGACATTTACATTAGCAAAGTTTCTAAAAAGGTTATTCATACTTACCAGTTTGTTGGTCTTGATTTTTTTCTCTGTAAGCGTAATAACAAAGTTGTCTTCGCTTCCACTGCTAGAATCGCTTGACAGGTCTATCACAACCGGCTTGACAGTTCTACGCGTAACAACAAAGTCGAATTCGCTTCCACTGCTAGAATCGCTTGACAGATCTATCACAACTTGCTTACTGCTAGACATTTTTTTGAAAGTTAGACTGTAAATTGTGTTTTTGGTAGAAAACTTCATTGAAGACTACTCCTTTTTATAGCCAAAAATACCTCTTACTTTTTCAATTTTCTTTAATGCATTGAATGGTCATTTCAATTTCTTTTCTGTTTCTGCTTTTTGAATTGTAATGAGTACAAGATAGAAGTAGTCTTCAATGCATTGAATTGTCATTTATTTTTTCTGTTTTTCTGCATTTTGCATTGAGTTGTAAATCAATGTTTTTGATGGAAGGATGGATGGATGGATGGATGAATTCATATATGTTTTCAATGCTTTTTTATTCTTTTTGCGGTTCTGCGTTTCTGTCGAATTTACCAAAACAAGAATATATTCTCTTTCACATTTACCAAGTATATATTCTCCAACCACTTGCAATAAAAGCCAAAATACATAATGCCTTAAACAAAATTATATGTAAAAACTATAGAATCACCGGTGATTATTAATAAAATCACCATTCTAAGGCACATTATTAATAAAATCACCGGTGATTACTAAACATTTGGTGGCATTTTACATCAACATTCTAAGGCACATTATTAATAAAATCACCGGTGATTACTAAACATTTGGTGAAATTTTACATCAACATACTAAGGCACCAAATGTACTAAGGCACTAATTCAAAAATTATGGTATTAAGGCACTAAATCACAGGTTATTTTCCTTTATACTTTGTTGACTACAAAATTAAGAACCTTAAATGTATTAAGGTATTAAGGCACTAGATCACATGTAATTTTCCTTTATAATCTGTTGACTACAAAATTATAAATCAATATAATTAATTTTTTCATTTTTTTTCATTTTGCATTGAGTTGTAAATCAGTATTTTGATGGATGAATGAATGGTTGTATAAATCTTTATATGTTTTCAATGTTTTTTTATTCTTTTTGTGGTTCTGCGTTTCTGTCACATTTACCAAAACAAGAATATATTATTTTTCACATACAAAATGCATTAAATAAATATTTAATACATTTACCAAGTATATATTCTCCAACCACTTGCAATAAAAACCAAAATATAGAATGCATTAAACAAAATTATATGTAAAAACTATAGAATCACCGGTGATTATTAATAAAATCACCATTCTAAGGCACATTATTAATAAAATCACCGGTGATTATTAATAAAATCACCAAGAATATATTCTTTTTCACATACAAAATGCATTAAATAAATATTTAATACATTTACCAAGTATATATTATCCAACCACTTGCAATAAAAGTCAAAATACAGAATGCATTAAACAAAATTATATCTAAAAACTATAGAATCACCGGTGATTATTAATAAAATCACCATTCTAAGGCACATTATTAATAAAATCACCGGTGATTACTAAACATTTTGGTGGCATTTTACATCAACATTCTAAGGCACATTATTAATAAAATCACCGTTGATTACTAAACATTTGGTGACATTTTACATCTACATACTAAGGCACCAAATGTACTAAGGCACTAATTCACAAATTAAGGTATTAAGGCACTAAATCACAGGTGATTTTCCTTTATACTTTGTTGACTACAAAATTTAAGAACCTTAAATGTATTAAGGTATTAAGGCACTAAATCACAGATGATGTTTAGTAATGTAACAGAATATTTGTCAATCAATAATGTAATAGTGGTAAGAGTCTACTCATTTCAAATAGAATTCAACTAGTATAGTAACATATTAAGTTTGCTTACAAAAATAAATTGTTAAAAGGAACATTTTTGATCATATGTTATCACAAGTGATTTGTTCAGGTACCAACATTCGAAGTTTCATAATCCGATTCTTCATCACGCAATACATAATCAACTTTTTTTGCAGCGGCATTTGATGTAGTAGTTTTCTGTCTCTTTCTTTGTTTTGACAAAGTATCATAAGTATCATCTTCTTCACTTACATCTTTATATGCTTGTCTCGCAACTTTTTTTCCTCTAGTTTGTCTTTGTGTAGTTGGTTGGACGTTCTGCTGTTGAAGTTGTTCTTTTTCGGATTGTTTTGCAGCATTGATTTCTGTTGTTGTTGTTTCCAGTATTTTGTTGTTGATGACTTAGATGTTGAAGTTTCTGTAGATTTACAAGCTCTACTTCAAGTCCTTAACATGTTCTTCTGTCGTGAGTATTAACCAGTAATCCACAATCTCCACACGTTCGATATGTTCTTTCTTTTGTCTTTTGTGCTCTTTCACCATACCCTTGCATCCTTGAGTTACTTCCGCTTCCTTTGTTTTTTATACCTTTTGGATTATTGATCAAAATTTCATCTGGTTTTTTTACTCCAAGAATTTCTTCCATCATTTCGGTTTTGTTCAATTATGGGACATCTTTTTCAACTTCAATCTTTAGATTTTTTAGATTTTCAACAAAGTAAGCTAGTTTTTCTTCATCATTTCGTAAAACATCTATGCAACTTTCTACACTACGGCATGCTTCATTCGCTAGTTTCTGGCATTGTTCGGTTAAATTACCTTCATATCTATGCGTTTTGTTCCTAACACTAGGTGGAATTAAGTCTCTTTCCCAACGTCTTGTTATATACTTTTTTGGTATTTCGTCTATGCCACATGATTGTAAAACACAGAATATATGTCTACAGAGTATTCCACAACGTACAAAGTGATTACAGGTACAAACGTAAGTTTCATCCGCTATGTTATATTTGACCTATAATATAAAATATATTATGAGTAAGTGTCCATTTGTGTTAACAAAATCACAGGTGATTACTATAAAATAACATCAACATACTAAGATTACTATAAAATAAAAGGTGATGTTTTAGTAATCACATACTAAGGCACTAAACTAATAAAATCACAGGTGATTACTATAAAATAACATCAACATACTAAGATGATGTTTTAGTAATCACATACTAAGGCACTAAACTAATAAAATCACATGTGATTAATATAAAATAACATCAACATATTAAGATTACTATAAAATAAAAGGTGATGTTTAGTAATCACATACCTTAAATGTTGCTTCTTTTTTAACTTCAAGTTGAATCTCCGTTGCGGATATCTCAGAAAATGGATCAACCTCATTTTGTTCCTGTTTTTTTCCTTTTCCTTTTGTTTTACCTTTGTAATTCTGTTGTTTGTCATTTGTTCTTTCTGTAATCATCATAATCTCACAACCTTCTTCTGTAGTGATTGAAATTTGTGAGCACAACCAAATAGAATTATCAATTTCTTCTTGTACCAAAAAAAATATTTCTTTTGTGTAAACATTTCTTGCATGTTCCTCGATTGGCCATCTTGTTGTCAATTTTGGTGTTTTGCTCAATGTTTGATGATCTAAAATTTCTTGTTCATGTCTTTGCTTCTCCATTGCAGATTCAAAGAGATTCATAAAATTGATGAGTGTTGAACCATAACTTGTGAAGTGATTAAAGAACGAATTCTCACTTTCTGATCTTGATGTTGTTCTCATTAAACCGCACATTTCATATTCAATGAAGTAAGCAGGAATCCAAGTTGATCTTATTTCAAACAATTTTGCCAGCCAAACGTTGTCTTGAGGATTAAATTCTTCCAATAAAGAAATCCATTTTTCTTCAAAAATTTCAGGTTTATGATATATGTTCCATATAAGTTGATGGAGTCTCGGTCTGAAATCAGTGTGGTAGATTATGTTTCTATCAATCTGTAGTAAATAAAATAAGTTATTGAACATATCAGTTTTATATATGAATAAAAACAACAATAAAATTCTAAAATCACCGGTGATTACTAAACATTTGGTGACATTTTACATCAACATACTAAGGCACATTATTAATAAAATCACCGGTGATTACTAAACAATTGGTGACATTTTACATCAACATACTAAGGCACCAAATGTACTAAGGCACTAATTCAAAAATTAAGGTATTAAGGCACTAAATCACAGGTGATTTTCCTTTATACTTTGTTGACTACAAAATTTAAGAACCTTAAATGTATTAAGGTATTAAGGCACTAAATCACATGTGATTTTCCTTTATAATTTGTTGACTACAAAATTACATTTAAGTTTTTTAGTGACTTAATTTAATAAAATTCTAAAAACATGTAAACACAAAAATAATTTTTGTACCTAAACTGTGAATTTTGTGACGATATGCCACATGCAAAGTCGATGCTTTGTTTCTGGAAGTACAGTTGCAATTGCTCTTTTCATTGTACGATCTTGATCGGTTAAGGTTATTCTTGGTTGTTTCTTGAATGCGTCTAAGAATGCCTTTAGCAGCCAAATGTATGTTTCTGTAGTTTCATTTCTCAGCATACCATCACCAATGGTAACACACTTTTTGTGATTGTCGATTGTAGTGAACGGAACGAATATCATACTGTACTTGTAAATCATTAAAATCACATGTGATTATCAAATTTACAATTTCTTTTAAAAAAAAAAAAGTTGTAAATTATAATATACATGTTGGTACAATACGTTGCGTCAAAAGAAATTATATCGCCAAATTCTTTGTAGTTTGCTTTTGCAGTTTCATCTGCCCAAAAGAAACACTCTAACTCGCTGTTTTTTATATCACAGAAGAAGCTGAAGTCTTTAACATATTCTGCTCTGTTTGTGAGTTTGGTTACAAGCATTTGAGCATCACTTTCTCCAATAAAAACATTCAAATCCCTTTTGAAGTTTTTGAAATCAGTTTTCGTTCCACTCACATGTGAATAACCCCCTTTTGTATTACAATATAAATTGTAAGAAACTGTTGCCCCATAATTTGAGTCTGCCATTTGTTTCATAAACATTAATTCTGGCATACCTAATTTTCTATTTTCCTTAGACATATGCCTATACTCTATAGGGTTCAATGGGTGGTTGTGTTCTTCAACAAAAAGGTGTACCTTATATGTGAAAGTACCATCTACAAGTTTAATCATGATATGAGCATTGCATCCTGTTACATGATAAGTCGATTTAAGTTTCCCACTGTTTGCTGGATCCAATGTGTTGATATTTACACTTGGAGGATCACCATGTTTGTTGCAACGAATATACTTGCTCTTCATCATTCCACTTTTTGTTTTTTTTGATGATGATAATTTTATGTCAAATCCTGACTTTATTGCATACTCTTTATAAATTCTGAAAGTCTGTTCAAATGATCCATAATTTTTCCCCTAATTGGTTTGTCGTCATCTTTAACATAAGGTAACCAATATCGAGAACCACCAGGAGTCTCTATGTTGTTGTTATCATTTGAATATGCTGTTGGAGTGCTGTAGTGTGAACCTGTAAAGTCACAAGTAATTTTACATCAACATACTAATCCATATTATTAATAAAATTACAGGTGATTACTACATATTTTGGTGACAATTTACATCAAGTTACTAAGGCACTAAATTATAAACAGTTGTTAATGTAAAAACTATAAAATCACGGGTGATTACTAAAAAATTTGGGGACATTTTACATCAACATACTAAACTAAATTAATACAATCACAGGTGATTACTAAACATATATGTTTAAACATGTTTAGTAATCACATACTAAGGCATTAAACTAATAAAATCATACGTGATTACTAAACATTTTTGGTGAAATTTTACATCAACATACTAAGGGACTAAATTAATAAAATCACAGATGATTATTAAAGATTTTGTGACAATTTACATCAAGGTACTAAGGTACATTATTAATACAATCACAGGTGATTAATAAACATAGAATCACAGATGATTACTTACTTTCCAATGTCTGGTTATTGATATTGTTTTCATTGTCATTATTTTCCAAATTATTATTGGTTGTTGAATCCCCTCTTTCTTCAATAGTTTCTTCTGAAATTAGCGTCATTATCTGCAATTAAAAAAAAATCGGATCTAAGAATCGATTGTTAAAATATCCTTCAATCGATTGTTAAAAAAAAAAAATCGGATCTAAGAATCGATTGTCAAACCTTCAATTGATTGTTAAAATTCGGATTACAATGGAGAGATTTTTGTTTTAGGGTTTTAAAAATTGATCGAATTTTGAGCGTCTAATTCTTAATATTTTCTTTTTTCTTAAGCGCGTGTAACTTTTAAATATTTTCTTAATATGACTAAAATGCCCCTCCGTGGTTTTGATCTATTAATGAATTTGTGTGGCTAAAAAGGTGATCCCTGGATCTCTAGAAAAAAAGAGATCCCATTTGAACCCTCCCCTATATATATATATATATATATATATATATATATATATATATATATATATATATATATATATATATATATATATATATATATATATATATATATATATATATATATATATATATATATATATATATATATATATATATATATATATATAATATAGGGTGAGGTTCAAAAGAGATCTCCAATTCTTTTTTTTTTCTTTTTTTAATTCGGTTTTTTTTTTTGCTATGTTTTACTTAATTTTTTTTTTCCTTTCAAAATCACATGTGATTTTTTTGTAAAAAATTGAAATCACATGTGATTCTTTTGTAAAAAACTGAAATCACATGTGATTTTCAAAAACCAAAATTTTTAAATCACACGTGAATTTTTTTTTTTTTTTTGTCGAAAATCATATGTGATTTTCAAAAACCAAAATTTATAAATTTTAAAGTCACACTTGAAAAATTTGTTTCTCAAAAATCACATCTGATTTTATAAACAAAATAGTTTGTAGGTTAAAAATCACATGTGATTTTGGTAAAAAATAATCAATAATTTTTTAAAATCAAAGTTACCCATAAAAGATTTGTAGATTAAAAATCATATGTGATTTTTAAAAGTAGGTTGAAAATCAAATGTGATTTTCGGAAGAAAAAAAAATAAAGAAATAAAAAGTAAATAAAAAGGTAAAAAAAAAAGTAAAAAAAAAAATTCGTAAAAAAGTAAAAAAAAAAGAACAAAGATATAAGGAAAAATGGGTGGTTAGGAAGGGATCCTTGATCCTAGAGAATTAGGGATCTTTTTGAACCCCAATCTATATATATATTGTGACAACCGTCTAAAATTCAGGTGATTCTCAATTAACTATATCGTTCGAATCCCCAGTTACTCTGTTTATAGTGTTCATATTCTTTAACTCGTACATAATGTGTCTTTATTTTGTCGGAACCAGTGTCGGAATAACTCCCGGAATCAATTATATAAGTCCTAATACCAAGAAAACACCTATTGAATTTTCCTAAGTTCATAACAAATCATACTTAAGAACTTTCAATTCACAAAAAGGTCCAACGAAGCAATAACGTAAAAACAAAAATCAGATAAAATCTGAAAAACAACACGGTGCGCATCACCTCACGCCAGATTTCAAAATATTTACATTTTCAGTCCTTGTCTCGTTTTTGTAAACCTTCAACCAATCCATCTCGAGTTAAACCACTCAATTACTGCCATAGCAGTATCCCAAGACCTCTTTACTACACTCTATCTATTTCTTTTTCTTTTTCATTTTACATAATACAAAAACACACACACAAAACACCTACACACCATTTTCTCTCTATTTTCCCTCAAGAACACCACACAAACCAGAGGTTTACAGCCACAAATCCACCATAAATCCACCATAAAAAACGTTTAAACATCAAAGCAATCAAGGAGGAGCAAAGTATTTTTGGTTTCAAGCTCTTTCTACCGATTTTGGAGCTCTAAATCCGTTCAAAACATCATCCACTCATTTCATTCGGTAGAAATCTTTCTCCTACCTTTATTTACTGTTTTTACTAATTGCATGTAAGATCTAAACAATAAAAAAATGAGTTTTTATAAAGATTTATAAAAACTTTTTATACAAAAACGATTTTTAACTAAATAATACTTAGATCTATATCCTTGTGGTTAAAAGTTGTTTAGAAACTGTAAAAAACATCATATTATAAAGTATCTACCGGTTGCATGTCGAAATCTATGGGTAACAAAACGTTTTTGGCAAAGAAATCACAAAACGGGGAAGAACAGCAAGGAGGTGCGCAGCACCCCCCGACAGGTGCTGCGCACCGGGCTGCTGTCTTCCCGAAAAATCGTCGTTTTAGTTGTTGGAAACTTGTACACACATTCTGGACTTTTGTTAATATTATTGTTGGACTGAGATGAGTAAAACTAATAATAATGGTGACTTGTATTGGACTCTTTGGACTAAATGGACTCGTATATTAGGTTATTATGTGTATATGCATGTTTTGTGAGCGGAAATGGTTGTAGGTTTTGGACATGAAATTTGGGCGCGGAAGCGCTGCCCAAATTTCGTTAGAAAACCTAAACCATTTCGGTAACTAAACATGTCTATCATAATAATAACTTTAACTTTGAACTTTTCGGACTAAAATTAACGTTAACCGCTTCGGATCAATTTTTGGAACAATATTAAACTTAACACTCAGTTATAAACAAAAGTTACCTAATATCTTATATAAAGTAACCTAATGAGATAATAACTTTTGGACAATCTTGGTATCCTTAGGCATTCTGTGATTCCCGACTCCTTTTCCGACCGATTCCCGAGTTCTCTTTCTCCGCAAACCGTGAGTTACAACCCCATTTGTTTTACTTTTGTACTTTTAAACATTATTTGGGGGAAGCATAAGATCACATGTTTTGTAACTTTTAACACTATTTGCGAATCATTGAAACAGTTGGAAACTTGATACTTTTGGTACTTATTGAAACTTTTGGAAACTTGTTCGAAACTTTGGAAACTTGAAACATTTTAAACTTATGAAACTCGTAAACTTTGGAAACTTGTACGAAACTCTATTGAAACTTTTATGAAACGTTCGAAACTTTGGAAACTTGGAAACTTGTGTACTACTATGCGTATATGTGTTGATGCCTTAGCAGGATAACTAAATTTAGGATACTTGTTAACGACCAATCCTTGATGGATATATAACCCCGTAAGAAACTTTGGAAACTTTGGAAACTTTGTTCAATTTCCCGTTTTGGTATTGGAAACTTTATACACTATTAGCATTAGCCGTTAGTCATATGGGTATCGATACTTAGGAGGGGTCACTCCTTGCTCAGGGTTAGCGTCCCAAGTACATATTGCTGAGTTCAAACGTTCAATCAATTAAACATTTTGGGCTAGTTCACGACCACACAATCGGTTTAGTGTATAATTACTACTTATATTATGCCAAGTGATTGATACGAGTTACTATTTAGTTAAACACATACTCCCTACGCATACACCTTTTTAGCGCTTGGATTCCGCTACAACTTTAATTATACGAGTTTTATTTATTTAACTGACTTGTGTACGTTCAAACCTTTTACTATTTACATATATGTTCAAACGTTGTACCGTTCTTTTTACTTACGACGTCACTATTTTGCAACTTTCTATTTTTGGAAACTTTATCGAAACTCTAAACTGTAACTCACTCACTACTTTATGTAGTTGACACTTTATCTTATGTTTCAGGAAATTAATGTAAGTGTATGGAATGCATGGCAAGGAAGGGTCGTTATGGTTACGTGAGGCGCTTATTGGGAAAAGACCTTTCTAATTTTGGGAATTTATTTTGAAACATTGTACTTGTTCTTTATTTGAAACTTATGAACTCCTTGGTTGTTGAAACTTGAACAATTTTATTTTTAATTGAAATTACTTGAATCGTTTATATTTGCTTATGACCGTGTAATGATATTCCAGCTCTCACATTCCGTGTTTCCGCTTTAGCGGGGTGTGACATATATATAGAAGTATGGTCAAATAAAAAGTTCAAAATTTGTAAAAGATCGAGTAAGTAATGTGGGAATAACATGAAGATGCTTAGGTGATATTTAAAAAAAAAATTCAAAATTTTTTTTTTGGAAAAAAAGAAAAATTTTGAATTTTTTTTCGATAAAATCATTATTTTCGTGCATAACTTTTAACGTTATGCACACGAAAAAGTTATGTCAAGTCACAAAATTTACTTTAACTTGTCAAGTAAGCATAACACATCACCTGTCACGTTATATGATACACACAAAATATGATACACACATATGATGAAAAAAATATGATGCACAAATGACGTGGCAGTGACGTGGCATGATATTAGCTATGATATTCAACTATTATGCACACATAAATGTTCATCATAGGTGTGCATCATATAACGTGATTTCGATTTTTTTTAAATAATTTTTATTAAAAATATTTATTTTTTGTTGAAAAAATACAAAAAATAAATTTTTTTCCGAAGTTGCCATATGTTACTCACACAATACTATATATTATATAATGCTTAACGAGTCGTCTTATGATGCAGTTATCTTTAAGTTTAAGGTTTATTTTGTCGTGTCTTTATTTTACAAGGTTTTATATGAAAAAATTGTGTTTTAGTGGCTTTTTTTCCAAGCTAGTTAATTGGTTTAAATATCTCTATTGTTTAAGGTTTACAGATTTGACATGAATTAAAAATAAAACTTTGCTTTCAAAACAAACTTTTTGATAGTATTATCGATTGTTTGATTTAATCATTATACGGTATTTTTTGGAATCAACGAATAGTGATTATTTGTGATTTATTCCGGTTATTCATTGTTAAATCAACGAAGTTTATCTAGTATGTTATATATCCTCCCACCGTGCTGCATCACTTAATGTGTTTGGAATAACAAGTTTGAAATTCGCACAACTTCGACAACAACATTTGTTCCACTACTGACACATAAATATAGCTTGTCGTGTCCAATATTTCTACTTATTTGGAAACGCTGCAAGTTAAGGCAAATATGGTTACGACGTTCGGTATACAATACTCAAAAATCATAAGATGTTGAAATACAATCGATCATATATACGGATTAAACAGACCATCCATGTGTATATCCTCCAAACTAGTTTGGCAATTACAAACTTTATCACTGCCACAATTATGGTATTTGATCCACTTTCGCAAAATTTATTACTATTACACGTTTCTCTACCCATACTCATGGTGAGCTCACTATTTACTTTGATATTTATGGCATTTATAATCATGACTCATCATGTTGCTTCTCATACAGTTTTACTACAACTAATGTGTAACAGTCCAAACACACTCGTCGTATGATATTGGCATAGAATCTGTGTCAAACGTGTCACACTAGGAGAGGTATCAACTCCTTATAAAGAAGGACTCATTTCCTTCTTTAACCGATGTGGGACGAATATTACATAATGAACTTGCTTATGCTCTTACAAACCCGGTTTACTAACTCGTTGGGGGTTTATGTACAAAACTATGCCATATATTTCAAGATACATATACATTTGATTATTTAACGATGAATCTAAACTCGATGATGAAGACGACGAGGAATAGATGTCACTTAATTGTGCATTAAATCTTGATTTTATTCTATAATGATGCTAATATGTCAAAACAAGTGGATTTAAGCATGTGTTACAACGAGGCTAAGCCGAACAAATGAAAACACCTGGCCCAATTCAAAATTTCAACAATGTTTTAAAACTTTTCAGCAAAGTCACATTTTTCAGTAAAAAACATTTAAAAATGGTTCCAATCTAAAAAAGCAACAAAAAAAGAGAACTCAATCAATAAAAAGAAACCAAAATATCTTTATTTGCGTATCTAAAAAAAAATTAAAAGTAAAACGAAATATTTGAACAGCAAAATAAAATCTAAATTGAATAGGCTCAAATTAAAAAGTAATTATCGATTAAAATAAAAAAGTATTATCTTATTTTATAAACATAAAAAAAAATGTAATAGGAAAGAAAAGAACACAAAATTGACCCAAAAAAAAAAAGAAAATCTTAAAAATTATGTAAAAGATAAAGTTAAGAAGACAAACTAGAGAATGGAACATGGTACCTGAGTGCTATACCGTTTATAATTTAAATATAAACATAAATAATGACCAAAGGCAAAAAGAGAAAGAGATGAATTTAAATATTATAAACTAGTTAAAAAACAATTAATGGTTTTTATAATAAAACAGGTCGGAGAGAGAGGAGAGTGACATTTGCCTTTGCTTCACTTTTCCTTTTTAACTTAAAAAACCTTCTACTTTTCCTCTTCCCAACATCAATTTTATTCTCCCAAAAAGAAAAAACCACTTTAATTGGCTTAATATGTACGTTACATTTTAACTGTCTTATTTTCGATTTTTAAGATTTATTATGTTTTTTATATTATATTTCATTAGTAAAATACCCGCACGATACGACGGCGATTATAAATTGTTTAAATTTTGGTAAAATAATTTTTTTCGGTGGTACATATTTTGTTACAAATAAATTTATAAATGATCAAGATTTTCGGTTTATAAACATTCAATTAGTTAGAAATTTAAAGATTAACTCTATTTGTTTAAAATTTTACACACTAAAATGGATTGTTTTAAATTTATAAAAAAGGTAAACTGCAATTATTTTAAATTTTTAAATATATATACGGTAAGTGTGTTATAAAATTATATTTGTAATTATTCAATAATTAATTTGTTAAAAGGATAGTTTAGTAAGTTTACAATGTTTAAATTTTAACTTTTTGTCCAAATACTTTATAATTTATATAGATTTGAGACGAAATATATAAATGAATTAGATATATTTCAATAGATAAATTTTATCAAGTATTCTATAACTTTAAATAAAAAAACTTTAAATCCTAATCGGGATTTTCCAAAATTAACCTTTTTTGGTTGAAGGTTAAAAAAAGATGATTCTTTTCTAAAACAAAACATTACAACTAAATTAATTTTTTTTTTTTTTTTTTTTTTTTGAAACGGCAACTCCTGTGCTCGAATTCGAGACCTCTACTTCACCAAGAAAACTTTTACCAACCAGAAAGAACCTGATTGGCATTACAATTAAATTAAATGGAGATCTAAATATACTACATATAAGTTAATATGTTTTTCAAGCTAGTTTATATGTCAATTTTTATGACATTCAATTCACTAGTAAACGTGTGACCATACTTGATTTAAGGAAACTAATAATCTTTCAATTAAAAAAGTTACTAACAAAACGAACGTGAAGTATTTAATCATAAAATACTACTACAGAGAGGACTATTAATTTTACAAACAATTTAAACGAAGTTAATCAATCGAATAGATAACCGTAATACAAACAAATTTACTCCAAAAATTAAAATATAAAAATGTGTATTGTTCTATATGCATGCATAAAAAACTATTTATACTATTATAACTATAGTGATTATAATTATTCATATTTTATAAAACAAAATGAACAGGATTGTGTGCCTCATTGGTGAGTCTTTTGCAAAACAGAACCAATCATTCTGAGTTCAAATAGCTTTACGTCAAAGGCAGCTTCCCTCATGGTGGTGTCCACCACGTATGGCGTTCCGTCAAGTGTCTTATCAGTCGTGTTCACAAGCTCTCTACATGGCTCTCGTCTCTCTGATATTGTCCCGTGGTAATGGTAGTACCTGATCTTTCCCTCTGTTTTGTGTATCGTTCTACCCTTTAAATTTTGCGACATATGTACACCAGTGGCAAATACCTCTCGTGGTTGAATAGCGTATTTTCTGTCCCTTCTTATTCCTCTCTTTGTATCCATATATACCAACTTCTCGATCCCCCATTTCCTGTACATAAAACAATAAGCATATGCGTATCTTTGAAATGAACGTACTTAGCATATTAACGTCATATGAAAACATTAGTTAATTGTTAATTAACGACAAAACAAAAAACCACCAACCAAGGTCGCATTCGGGTCCCAAAAGGAAACAATCTTTAACGAACACCACATGAAGAAATATGCATAACTCCAAAAACATACACCAACCATTGATTCATTACTGATATAACATATTCAAACTTATGTTTATGTTATACCTAACTCGAAAATTAATGATTATTTCATGAACTTTGATTATTGTCCGGCTGTTATCAAAAGGGACCGAATTTGACTATACAATAATGCACCGTTATGGGGGTACTGTAGCGAAAATAAACTATTAAATTTTAAAAAAGTATCGCTAAAAAGTTATGCAAATGGGCAAATATAATATTATGTGAGCTGTCAATTAAACAGAGGTCAAGTATCAATCTATGTTCCCATTTGTAATGAATGGAATCGTATTCTAAATCTAAACTATTAACCGACAAATTTTTAATTAGCGAAATCGAAAGTGTATGATTCTTACTTGTAAATTCTGCCGGGATTATCATCGAGGTAACAAAGCTTGTTAGACATTGTTCTTTGTTCGAAGGTGAACTGAGTGTAGTCCAACAACGAATCTGTAACGTTTTTAAGTGTGCCTTTATTAGGAACAAAGATGAATTCATCAACGTCGAAGAAAAACATCCATTTGGTCATGAATCGGTATCTATGTAAACAATCATTCACCACCAGGAACTGATTATGATAATAACCATCAAATCTTTCCTCTTCTCTTATGTCCTGTAACGTCACGAACCCCTTCTCAATCCATGGCCGTAAAACCTCTAATACTTCCGGGTGAACACCACCAGCGTCGTGTATCACGAAATGAGACTTCTCCCCGAACATTTTCACATGGTAGGCTATCCATTCACGAACCCTGTTAATAATTTACAAAAACACGTTAATTATATCAATACACATATACTTATCATATCGTCATTAATCAATATCTATAAATCATTTAATCTATATAGGTAACATCGTTTTGTGTACAAATCACCTCCCACGAGTATATTTCTTATAAAAAAACACATTAACAAAAAAAACACGAATAGGACATTTTATTGAATTATACCTTTGAGGACTGAGACCCCCGTAAAGCGGCGAACCGCAGTACAGGTAGTCGTATTTCGGGGGAGCTTGGAACTGCAAAAGGTCCAAGCTCCCCGGAGTTTCAACCAACGCTTCAATAGTATCAGTAACATCAAAATTGGAGTCACCACCGCCAGCAGTGGAGGCATGAACCAGTAACCGACCACCACTCCCATCATTTCCAACCGGAAATGAAAACGTACAATTGATAACCACAACAGTATAAACCCGACCATAACCCCAATCAGGTAAAATCTTAAACCCCGTGACATTTCCATAATTCGCCGTCAAATTATTCGGAACCCATTCACAGATATATGTCGGCTTGAAAAACACTTGCAAGGGTTTTGAAGATAATCCAATGACGGCAAAAGTGTCGGCGCCGCCTCTGTAAGCCGACATAAGTATGAAATTATAAGCAGCTGAGCCATAGCCATTAAAATTCCGTTTAATTAACCCAGGTTTGATAACTTGATCTTGTAGCTTCTTAAATTCAGCTACTGGTGGTGGTGGTGGTGGTGGTGGTGATACGGCGGTTAATGACGAGGACGAGGGTGGTGGGAAAACAGTGCAACCACGTAGATCTTGTAAAGAAGAAGGGAAAAACTGAAAAAGAGTAATCAGTGAACAAAGAAATAAAAGAGCAGATAATAATAGCTTAAGCTCTGTAGCACAATTCCAAACTACACCAATGAACATTTTCTTATTTTCATTATTATTATGATTATGATTATGGTGGATTTCAAGTATTTGATTATCTTTCCCCACCATTTTTGGGAAAACAGAAGAAATAAATGAAAGAGAAGAAGTGGCCCTTAACAGAAAAAAGGTGTGAGGGGCAGGCTAGCAGAAATAAAACAAGGGAATGGGAGAGTATTAATAATAATGCTTTTTTGTTTTTTATAATCATTGATTATATTTTGAAGGTTTTGTGTTTGTGGTATCGACAGTCACACATAGTGCCAGCCTTGTTAAATGTGAATTTCTGGTGGGGGAATCTCTAGAGTTGTCCACAACCTATGTTCAATCACTACTAATGTAATGTAATGTAATATACGCTGTATTTTCTCCTTTTTCTTCCAAAAATATATTATTTTCTAACACTAAATTATAATGTTTATATTTCAAATAATAATAAATGATATATGTGACAGTGTGTGGTCGACATTTGTTTCCAGGTAGCGGTCAAGTGATTCATGGTCGAACAATTTCGTATTTTTGTTTGTGTCACCGTGGGTTGTATATCTGGTTCAGATCTATTGCGTCGATGTAAGGGTCATTTGGATATGTTTATGTTTAACGTCGTTATTGTCAAAATTCCCGGTTAAGGTCACTCTAATGTTTAACATCTTGCTAGTTTGAATTTTTAGTTAAGCAAATCACTATGCATTCTCTGATCAAGTAAAGCTAAATTGATCAGCTTATTTATTCTATAATTTAAAAAAATTTCTCATATATTTTAATCTATTAATTTTAAGGATTTAAAATTACTTCAATACTATCAATCTATATGTTATTGTAATTAAAATCAAACAACGTACACCCTCTTTTCTAATTAAATTAAATCTATATTATAATATAAAGAGTTTTTCCATACATCATAATCTCTTAATTTTAATGATTTAAAATTACATTAATACCCTTAATCTATATTTATTGTTATTTAAATCAAACAACAATCTGTCTCTTAATTAATTTAAATTTTTTAACATTTAACAAAGTATCTATAATTCCTATGGAATTAAAAATAAATTGAAATACTTTCTCTTCAATTTAAAAACTTTTAAAATTATATATTTTATTTTATAACCCAATAAACTTAAAATAATTAAAATATTATTCATTTTTTTCCTACTAAAATACGTATACTGAATAGGTATTTACTCATTTTCTTTATCTTTTACTATTATAGATATACATGCTCAAATAGGTATTTACTCATTTTCTTTATCTTTTACTATCTTTTACTTATAGGTAGGTTTATTTGCCTGCTTATTTCAATGTTATGTTTTAGATGATCAACAATTGCAAAAAGCTTACCTAGAAGAACTGATAACGAGATATAAAACTATTAGAGAACTCAATTCAAGGAAAAATTGTAAGTGAGTTCGAATCAATCAAGAAATAGAAAAAACGACTATTGATGGACAAATGTTTTAACAAATACAAAGACAACAACAATTGCAACGAACTATATTTTTTATCTTTTAAAAGTTCGTATCTATGAGTATCTTCACGTTTTACATTATGATTGTAGTTTAAATACATTTTTATGTTTTTATCATTTTGTATATTTAATTTCCGTGGTTAAATATTAGTAACATAAGTATATCAAATATACTTTATTTTTCTTAATGCACCGCACGGTAACTATACTAGTATATTCAAATTATCAAAAAGATAATAAATTCTTGCAATACTTTTGTCCTCTGCCTGTCAATTGCGGAAACAAAAGTGTGAATGCAAAATTGCAAGATTGTGATAACTAAAAGGAATTAAATGTTTTTTTTATGGAAGCCTTATTGTCGGTCAATAACCAAATATAAGATTATTTAGGTTATTAAAAGAGAAAAAGAACATGTAGTAAACTTTATATGATATAACAAATCTGTCCCCAAATTATTTTAACAGCCTTTGTTTATACTTAAAGGTATACACAAATAAGGGTACAAGCACCTCATATTAAATGGCTATTTTCTGAGTATTACTATAGTCCAGGACTTTAGCCAATGTAGTTATAGCCAAATAAAGCATTACAACGACGTGACTAAAGATGATTGCTTCAATGTCTATGATTCTGTTTTCGCGACCACAAGTAGAAGATAAAAGTATCACGAAATTGGTTGCGAATGATATGGTTTTTTGTTAACTTAAACGTGTAAGATGATTAATTTGAATGAGCAAGATGATCAATCTAATGATTTTATCTTTCTATTTAGAAAGGAAGAAAAGGTTTGATTTATTATAGTCAGTATATATTCTCATTTAATGATCTTGTAAATGCTCACACTTAGGAGTTAGCATATATTTTAGTCACTTTTTCATTCTTAATTAGTATCTATTCAATTTAAATTTTCCTTTATCTGTTTTAATTTGATATAATTGTAGTAGTACCCTCAAACAAATTATATTCAAAACATGCACCTATTGTACTTCATGTTCGTGTGTTTATTTGCATTTATGTCAACAACAAGAGCAAAAATGAAATATTAATGAATTGATCGCGTTATTAAACTTAAGAAGATCGTTTATAACTGTCTTATACTCCCACTATTTCAAAATAATTTTTTCAAACTCTTTATTAGAATGTCTCAAAATATTTATCACTTTCTAAAATTTATCTCATGTGTTTTTAAAAAGTTTAGGTCAAAAATAGTCAATGAACATTCTACTTTGTACTATTATAAACAACAGACTTTGAAAAATACTATTATAATCAATGTACTTCGTTTTTTCGTTCAAATATCAAAAACAATTTTAAATTTGTGACGGGTTACCTGCTATAAAGATAAAAAAAAAATTATTTTCGTATTTATTTGTGTATAAAGGATCATTTTTGTAAACCTTTTGGACTTATTCTATAATAAAGTAATATAATTAAAGAAAGGTATAAATATAATAACTATAAGGTGCAAAATAAAAATTTCTAATCTCATCACCATCAATTCTAATGTCACACCCCGTCTGCGACAGAAATGCAGGATGTGGCCGATTGACAATCATAAGAACACAGTAAAAAAAAAATATAAAGAATGCTACATGCAATATAAATGAAAGGTTGTGACATTGCCAATTAACAACAAGTATCCTTGTCTCATGAACACACCAAGCAAAGCAACATAACCACACAATCCACAAAATACGATAGCAATGTAGAAATGAATAAAGCAAAGGCATACAAGCCCGAAATAAAATCCAAGTATCACAATGTAATAGATCATGAGTGGTGTAATTCTTTTCGTGGACCTTCAACTGACGAGAAACATACACGATAACCTTACCCTGTTGCATTAGAACACATCCCAAACCCTGATTAGAAGCGTCACAATAAACTATTAAATCATCGGAACCATCAGGAAGTGCAAGAATAGAAGCATTACACAATCGCTCCTTCAAATTCTGGAAGGCTGACTCCTGATCATCTCCACAAATATACTTCTTTATTTTTCTGAGTCAGAGTAGTGAGAGGTTTGACGATTTTGGAGAAATTCTCGATGAATCTCCGATAATACCCAACTAGACCTAAGAATCAAAGAATTTCAGTCGGTGAAGAAGGAGGTTTCCAATTCTTAACAGAGTCGATTTTAGTCGGATCTACATGAATGCCATCGCGATTAACCACATGACCCAAGAAGTAGGCTTCTTTCAACCAGAAGTCACATTTCAAAAATTTCGTGTAAAGAGATTCCTTTTCAAGCAACTCAAGAATCACTCGAAGATGATATGCATGCTCCTCCTCAGATTTGGAGTAAATGAGGATATCATAGATAAACACAATTACGAGCTTATCCAAATAGGGTTTGCACACGGTGTTCATCAAATCCATGAATACAACAAGAGCATTAGTAAGACCTAAGGGCATAACAGTGAACTCGAAATGACCATCACTAGTCCTGAAGGCGGTCTTAGGATTATCAGCTTCGTGAACACGTAACTGATGATAGTCAGAGCGAAGACCAATCTTCGAGAAACATGTAGCTCCCTGAAGTTGATCAAATAAGTCATTGATATCGCATATTTATACAAATATTTATATGCGATATTTGGTCACATATCATAGTAAACATGATGGATAGGATAGGTTTTTTACATTTAATTGTGTGGAAAAGTGTTTTTGTCCATTTTACAGGTTTACATGATCGGGAAGTGGAAAAGAGGGAAGAAATGGACTTAAATGACGAAATACTTATACAAACTGGTCCAGTGCGACGCGGGGGTGATGTGAGTGCGACGCAGCGAGCATTTGTATTGGTTTAGGACACGATTTTATCCCGGTGCGACGCACTAGTGGGGCAGTGCTGCGCACTGGGTGATTTTCAGCAACTTTTCGAGTTTGAGTCGAATACGTTTTCCTCTTGATTTCTGCTTATAAATACCAACTCAATTCGGCCAGATTAATCATCAATTATTATTCTCAAGTTCTGGAGCTGGAATTCACGTTTGGAGGCAGGAATTAAGGCTAGGAAGTTCGGTTTTCGTTTAACGACGGTCACGACACGTTTGAAGATTTCTTAGTTTGCTTTTATCCTTTTTAATACTTATCTTCCAGGATGTTTTCTACTATTTTATTTGTTGTTTTAGACTTAATAATGCGTAGCTAAACTCTTTTTACGCTTGTTTGATTAACGGATCTTATTTGAAGTTTGAGTTTTCGTTATTGATTGTTTAGGTATTTGTTTTTAACCGAAAATCCTTGATTGTCTAAGTTTTAAAATATTGTCATAAAGTTGTTTATACATAAGTTAATTAATCAACATTCTAGGTATTCGAGAGGAGTCTAGATAGGTTAAATAACTTATATGAAATAATCGGTCGGTCTATAATCGGTTTAAAATTGTTAGGATTCGAGAGGACCTAATAATATCAACTTAAATAATTAAACTTAGATGAGTGAGTCTAATTGTTAATATTTGAGAGGAATTAATATTTAGAGGAGTTATTCGAGAGGAAACTCTATAAGGTTAAATATCTAAATACCGGCTTGTTACTTAACGCTTAATTATTAATAATTACAACTGTATTCGAGAGGAAGGGTATAATTAGAGGTAGTTAAAGTTAATAAAAGATTCGAGAGGACTTTTGTTATATCTTAGAAGTTTTATAATCAATCATTTTCGTAAACTTAAATGGAAAATAAGTGAACTGTCAAACAGGTGTATTTTCTCCGATATTTGATAATTTTAATTACTTTTTCTTACTCGATTTTTATTAATCACTTTTCACTAATTACTTGCAATTATAATCAATCTTTTGTTACAACAAAAACCCCAAAAACAAATAGTATTATTAATTCGAAACTTAAAAACAAATTAGTCACTGCGAACAAAACTTTTACTTGCTTTTAACTATATTACATACGAATAGGTTCACTGCCTATAAGTGTGTAATTGCGTGAAATAGTAGGTTTAAATTAAGACTAGATTTTACACATCAAGTTTTTGGCGCCACTGCCGGGGAGTGATTTTTCGAGTTTGTGATACGATCCTTTTGAGTATTTATTTACTTAGAAGTTACTTTTAATTTTCATTACACCGGTACGTTTTACGCTTTTCTTGTTTCTATCTTTGTAGGTATTCAGCTAGTGGATGAACACAAGGGCTTCGGGATTACCACTCGCGAGTCCAAAGTCAAATCCAGGAGTATCGAAGAGGCGAGGCAAGAGGAAAGGAAACTTATTAGTTCAGACACCACCAGGATTTTGACTAGTTTCCCCAGTCAAATTTGAAGATATCACATCATTAGAAGAAGGAGGAAGCACTTCAGAATCATAGGTCGAAGAATTAATTTGTGAAGACAAACCGGAACCGCAACCAACTATGGATCCTTTGGACATGCCAATGCACTGACGGGCCGCAGCTCTAGCAGTGCCACCCACCCGAGGGTCGGCAATCACCACCCCAGACGTGGGTGATGATTTCGTTGTCAAGGGTCACCATCTCAAGATGATCCAAGACAACACTTTCGATGGGCGATACAATTCACATCCGCATAAACACATAGCCAAATTCAACGAGCTTTGTGAGATGTTCAAATACGGTCAATGTAAGAGCGACAGTGTCAAGCTGAGGTTGTTCCCTTCGTCTCTCACCGGAGATGCGAAGGTTTGGTTCGAAGAGCTAGAGGAAAACTCAATAACAACATGGGCACAAATGCGCGAAGCCTTTATCAAACGATTTTTCCCACCCGCCTTGGGTAGGAAGCTACTTAGAGAGATAAGAGGATTCCGACAAGAAGATGGACCACTGAAGCATGGGCTAGACTGAAGGAGATGCTGAGAAGTTGCTACGGTCACGGTCTGGGCAAGGAAAACATCATAGAGATTTTCTTCTACGGATTAACCAAGGAGTCACAAAACGAACTAGATCTAGCCGGATGAGGGAATTTCATGTACAAGACTACTAACGAAGCATACAACTTAATGGAAGACAAGCTAGTCATAAGCCTATCCAGGGAATATCGAGACGATGGTAGAGGCCGAAAACACAGAAATCAAGTAGCTCAAGTTGAAAGTAGTAATGAAACATCTTCGGTAGTTAAAGAAGTCAAATCTATGGCGGACAGGATTGATAAACGCATCGGGAGAATAGAAAGAGACATGCACTTAATGAAGAATGAATGTGAAGGATGTGGAGGACCTCACTACGCTAGTGAGTGTGATCGACAAGTGGAGGATGCCAACTACGCACAGTATGGTTATCATAATCGGGGAACGAATTGGCAAAACTGCGGCGGTAACTACAACCGCAATGAAAATCGAGACAACGGATGACAAAGAAATAATACACGATCCCCACCACGACAAAGATACGATCCACCGAAGAACGAAGACGAAGATCAAAGCCTAAAAGATCTTATGAAATCGTTCATCCACACCCAAACCTCGAAGAATGACACATTTAGTAACCAATTGAAAGTTTTAAATGACCACATCGAGCAAGGACAGAGAAATCAGTAGGCGGCACTGCAAGACTTAGAGAGACGGTTCGATAGGATGAACGAGTGGAACTCAAATCGACCATCGGGCCAATTACCTAGTAATACGCAACAAAATCCACGACCACAGAACCAAGGAAACACTTCCAACAATCAAGCGCCGAAATATCAACCTCCTGGAAGAAACGAAGGAATGCCAACCTGTCCAAAACACATAGATGAACATGTGAATGCAATCACTACACGCTCGGGACATGCTTATGGAGGAGATCGAGACGAAAATGGAGAAAAACAGTCAGATGGTGCGCACCACCAACCTTCTGTGCGACGCACAGAAGCAGAAAAATACCCCGGTGCGACGCACCAAGGCACTGGTGCGCAACACCAAGCTGCTGAACCAATTCTAGATGATTTCGAGATCGAGGACGATGAGGACGAGGCACCACCAGTTCAACCTACGGCTAAAACACCTGAACCAGTGGAGGAAGTTCCAATCAAAGCTTATAAGCCACATATCCCATATCCTCAACGATTACGAAAAGCGAGAATGCGGGAGCAGTACAGTAAATTTTGTGACATGATTAAATCTGTTAATATTAATGTTCCTCTTGTTGATTTAATTGCAGGGATGCCAAACTAAGCTAAATTCATCAAGGAGTTGGTCACAAACAAGGGAAAGTCATCGGAGGAGCAAGCCGCCTTCTTAAACGCTGAATGTTCAGCCTTGGTGAAAAACACGATACCACCCAAGTTGGGTGACCCAGGGAGTTTTCTGATCCAGTGCAACTTCAGTAATACATACAGTTGCAGTGCCTTGGCGGACTTAGGAGCTAGCATAAATCTGATTCCGTATTCACTATATGCTAAACTTGCCATAGGAGTGTTAAAACCTACCATGATGAGCATCCGACTAGCAGACCGTTCATTTCAATACCCATTAGGAATTGCTGAGAACATGCTAGTAAACGTAGGAAAATTCACCTTCCCGGTTGATTTCGTGATTTTATAGATGGATGAAGATGTCACAGTTCCACTTATCCTTGGACGACCATTCCTAAACACAGCTGACGCAATCATTCGTGTGAAAAATGGTCAAATTTCATTGGGGGTTGGGGAAGAAAGAATTTTCTTTACATTAGATAGAGCCATGACCCATTCTTATTCTACTGTTGAAACTTGTTTTCGGATTGATGTGTTTGATGATTTATATTGGCAGGAAATTCTCGAGATAGAAACTAGCTTGGAGGAAGAACTAAAGGACGAGAAAATCGAAGAATTGGAGATTGAAGTTCAAGAGGAACTGAAGCTGGACCAGAGCATGAGGATCAAGTCTTCAATTGAAGAACCACCTACCGACTTGGAGCTGAAGCAACTACCGGTACATTTAGAGTATGCTTTTCTTGAAGGTACTAATTTATTACCAGTTTTTATTTCGTCATCACTTTCGGGTGACGAAAAAGCTCGATTATTGACAGTCCTTAAAGGTCATAAAAAGGCCTTTGTTGGCGTATATCTGACATACCCGGAATTAGCCCCGAATTTTGCAAACATAAAATTATTATTCTTGATAACATAAAACCCATTGTTCAAAGACAACGGAGGCTAAATCCGAATATGACAGATGTCGTTAAAAAGGAAGTTGTTAAGTTGTTGGATGCAGGATTATTTACCCAATCTCAGACAACCCATGGGTGAGCCCAATTCATTGTGTTCCACAGAAAGGATGTATGACCGTGGTGTTGAATGACAAAAACGAACTGGTACCAACAAGGACAGTCACAGGATGGAGAGTTTGCATCGACTACCGCAAGCTAAACGAAGCCACCAGGAAGGACCATTTCCCCACT
>CAJVGC010000065.1:27085315-27164653 GCA_910822075.1 Senecio squalidus | reverse complement strand
ATGATTCACGTGTGGGAACAATTAAAGAAAAGTAAGAGGTTTAAGGATATAAAGAAAAGAGATCATTTTCGTGTGATAAGGATACAATGCTAGTTAATAATCTTATATACATGATTTTAATAGCATAAGTGGAGTTGAGTTCCTTTAAAGGAAATAGAGTTTTTGTTGGAATCCTTAAGATGATTGCTGGCCAGCTTCGAAACTTCGTGGAGGTAATCTACACCTTATTATCACAATACCACTAGAACAACTAGTCCTCATATAAGATTATCCCAGTTAACTCTAAGAGTTAAAGGATAACAATTTTCGGATCTGACAACCACGGGGTTGAAAGGAGAACAAGTTGTAGAATGGGACTAAAGCCCTTGACTGAATAAGTTTATGCAAAGGAAATCTAACCCAGTTGACTGAAGATCCCAAGATCTAGGTTCAATAGGTCAACCTAGTTGTATGAATGAAGGGAGGTCACTTTGAGGGTAGTTTATCTACCTCCTAAACCAATTTAAGGGAGTTTGTTATACTTCCTAGTCATTCCTAATAGTGACAATAGTGTGAGGCTAAGCTCAACGCTTTTAATGATTCAACGAGTTAATAATTTCTAATGAATCACCTATGTGAGAGAAAAGTGGGGGTCGCTTCCAATGGAATTGTGGGGAACAATTCCTAGAGCTCTCGCAGAACCAGGCTAATCTTCATGACCATTAATGAACATGACTATGAGGGCTTGACTATGTCAGGAGATCTTGTGTGAAATATATTGTCGTCGGCGAACGAGTTCAAAGACATCGCGTTCTACTCAGAGCCAGTAGTCTAAGTATATTTCATAAGCGAATGTTCAAAGGTTAACACCTACCCATCGTGTGCAAGATTTAACTGTTGAAATTTTGTCGGAACGTATGTGTGATTCATGAGATCGATATCCATTCATGTGGGGATTGTTGGAAATTTGATGGAAATCGAGTTTTCACAACTTTGGTCACAAATAAAATATGCTCAAATAATATACATGAATGATATATTAAAAGTTATGTATTCAAATTTGATATGAGGTGAATGAGATATCAAATCTAAAAAAATGTGTATTTTATGCATTAAAGTCAATTGAGTTACATATTCATACTAATTCATTTCATTATAACTTTGACTCATTATGTTGGATTAATGAAAAGTCTTTGTAACAATTATATTTTATGACATAATCATGATTATTAAGAGAATTAATAATCATCATAAACATTTTGGTTTTTAACTTGTATTATATAATTGGTTTTGCGGACTCATTGGAAGAGAGAAAAAATGAGTATACCAATACACGAGATTTTTTTCTCAAAAACACGTTATTCTAAATCACAACACATGAAAATTCAGTCAAGATTTAGTGCATATGGGTTCAAGTCCGACAGTACTACTACTTCAGGCGTTGTACCTTGGAAGACAGACGACGTTTATAGGCGCGCGAATCTGTTTTAAAAACCTTCTAAAACACGGACCTCAACTATACTGTTTTTTGGTATCTTTCTTTTGTATTGATTTGGTGTCAAACATAAGGTATGTTTTAATTATTTGTATATAATATTTTATATCTAATTATATTGTAATTCGTTTCGTTTATAATCAAAAAGTGTTTCGGGTACGACATATTTTACTTACAATTAAATAAAGACGGAAATTGGTTTTAGTGACTGTTATCCCAATTATTCAACCAAATACATATATGCTAGTCGAGCTGAAGTTCATAATTTGACTAACAGGGCATGGAGCGATTCGTTGAATTGATATATCTTCAAATTAAGCGTTTGAGCTTTGATTATTGCTGCTTTTTGATCTTTCTTAGAACCTAAAATCAAGCTCGAATCCCTTGTTCAGAATTGTGGATTTTACAATTTAAAGAATTCACCAATTTGTATATGGAAGTTATGATTAAAATACAAAATTACCCTATATCTAACAATCGGTTATTACAAAAAAAAATATTCAGAATGGTATGAACAAAAGATAGATGTTATTTTTGTATGGAAGGAGCTTCAATTCTTCATTTTTCATATTAATCGGAATCTTTTGCTTTGTGATGTGCTTGTTTATATTTCCGAGCATTTCAAATTGTATATGTTTAGTTAGCCCATAGTGTACTACCATTTTATAGTCCATTGGCCCATGTAGCCTTATTATCTACTTATTCATATGCTGCATTTTTAATGGAAATTCACAAGAGACATTATACTCTGTGACACCCTTTTTTACAAATTCGTTCGGTAACGGGTCAAAACAAATAAAAAGTTATTTTTTGTTATTTTATGGATTTGTTTCTTAAACAAAGGGTATTTGCCATAGAGTTATTTCAGCCTTATTTTAAAATGCTATGTTATCAAGAGTTCATATGTAGCTTACTTTATTAGCCTTATGTATCTATAGTGATAAAAGGGAAATTGAAGCAGGTTGTGTGATGCATTTGTTGTGGCAAAGGTACAGTCCAAAATTGCGACACATCTACTTATGGAACGCTCTAATCCCATTGTGTTTTGAAAAAGTTAAAATTAATATATCAAGTTCAAGTAGTGTGTAAAAGGATAAATCCTACTGAACTAAGATTAATTAATTAATACCCTGCCGAAGTAAATTAAGTAGTTATTTTGGTTTCTTCTTGATGTTACGGGTATATATCTAATCAGGTTATCATACAATATGCAATGAAAGCAATTAAGATTTAACACGTAATCAATATTAACTATAAGTATTACCTCTGTATGTTGATTTACCTCGGTTAAGATTTATAGTGAAATCCTTCTACACGTTTGTACACGACACATTCTTTAGCAACAGACTTGTATGCTAGTAAACATTTACTGATTCTACAATGATTATCGAACAACTCTTGTTGTCCCCGTGCTTGCTTCACTCGAAAATCAAACACACCTCCTAGGTGCTCTTGGCCGATCGGTTAGGGTAGGGGAGAAGAAAACGATTTCAAGGGATACCTAATAATGAACACTAAGCTTTCATTATATATGTGATTTCCCTTGTAGCACAAGATATTATAATTAGGAAACCTCCATAATTAGATAATAGATCCTCTCATTTATTAATTATCACAATTAAATACTTAATTAATAATTAACAAATAATAAACGTATAGTCGTGTCTAAATGTCAATGTATGCAAATACGTAGGCTCACATACTTATAGACACACATTTACTTGAGATGTTCAATTACCAACAACTCCCACTTTGATCATGTCTCAATAAATGTGATAACATTGGTTAGCGTCTAGCAACACGCCAATGCTCCTATAAATACACGAGTGAAGTTTCCAAAAGTCAATGTGAGTCAATGTTTGAGTTTACTATCATTTAGTTACATATACTCTAGTCAAATATGGATATGAATCTAGGTCATTTCATCGTTTTAACTTCCGTTTCTCATTTCGCGAATTACTTAAGATTACCAAATTATATCGAGACACATCTAGATTAATTTTGGGTCTAGACAGACATACATCTTTAAGTATTCATAATGGCCTAGTAGTATCATACTTCAGTTGCAGGCCGAATGAACAAATTCTATCTTGAATACAAGCGTTAGTCATGTATTTCACTACATTACAAAAAATAGTCTTTTTACTATTCTTATTCAGGATAGATAGAAATATGATCAAATAATGTGTTTCATACATGTGTAACTTCTTGATTCTCAAGTCTAAGGATAAATAAACCAATCATATATCAATTATAATTAATGACTAAGATCCATAAAGCTATAATTCATTGCTGGGATAATCCGGTATGCATCTTGTGGATACTATGTGAGTTGGTGAGTCTATCTGACCAAACACTCAGATATTGTCTTAGTTTAATTATATTCCCATATAATTAATCGACCACAGATATGTAGAATAATAATAATATATGCTAAAAATATTATTCAGGGATTAAAACATGAAAAATAGGACACAATTAATATAGTAAATGAATGAACATCATATATCAAATATTTATTTCATTTAAAGATTAAATTGTTTATACATCCTTTATCTAAATACTAAACACGAATTTACATGTGATTACTAGCTAAACGAAGTCCTATACTGTCAGTATGTTGAGTTAGCTTCGTTTTTGACAAAGCCTTCGTAAAGGGGTCAGCTAGATTATCATCCGTGTGAACTTTAAGTAAGTTGAGTTCACCTTGTTTGATTTGCTCACGAACATAGTGTGTAACACCCTGGTTTTCAAAATACAACTTCTAGAAAAACTTTTCAAATTCCTCATTAAATATATGAAAGTAATTCAGCGGAAGCCTTTAAAACATTTATTAGTCACGTGCCTCTTAAACCAAAGGCACGTGAACAACATCATAAACCAGTCTTACTTCAAAAATCTAATCAACATAATTTAAACTTCAAAATAGGCAGAGCGTAATATAAACTAAGTATCAGTTCAACAATGTAAGGCTACCCAAAAGCAACTCATCTCACATGGTCTCCGTCTAAAAGTGTGTCAATCGTCACTTTTTCCGTCTCAAATTAGTCTAGTATACCTGTAGCTCACATATTTATAGATAGACATTTACTTGACGTGTATAATAACCAATAGGTGCGTATTGTTGGTTTCTGAATCTTTCTTTCAATTATGTGATGTAACACGAATTCCTATAGCCCTTTACATTATATATATATATATATATATATATATATATATATATATATATATATATATATATATATATATATATATATATATATATATATATATATGAAATTGAAAGCGACACTATGAATAGTGAATCAGGCAGACAACCTGCTCTAACCTGTTTTCCTGCCTGCTTAACCAGACTGACAACCTGCTTCGACATGTTTGTCTGCCTACTTAAATAATAATCTTCTTATTTTTATTTTATTACTACCCCGTTCTGACCTGTTTGTCTACATGCTTAAATCATAATTTTTTAATTTTTAATTTTTATTATTACGCTATTAAATCTATACACATCTTTAATATATAATAAAAGCGGGACCTGCCAAATGGCGAATTAAGGTCCCTTAGATGAGTTAACTTCTTTGATGACAGCCGTTAGATCAGATTAATGACGTCATCAAAGATTATTTTTATTTTACACCCTCTTACAATACATAATTACATTTTCTCTTTCTTTCTATCTTTACTAAAATAAAAAAAAATAACCATAATTACTTACAGAATCGTTCAATTTGGACTGTGATTTAACTTATCATTATTTTAAAATCTTCAAATACAAAATATATCAAAACATGTGTATAAACTAAAAGTGTATATCTTATTATAACTATAAACAACATTAGTATAAACGTAAAACTATATATATTATTATACATATAACATTATTTTTTTCATAATAAATTAAAATCTAAATAAACATAAAATTTACGATTCAATTTTTATTTTTTTCCGCATTATTGCGGGGCAATAATCTATTAAAATATATATAATAGAATGCATATAGATGATGTTCAACATGTAGAAAATATAAGTCAATCTACTATCAACTTTTAAATAAAATATACAAATATTAACACCCGTAGTAATACGCGGACACACTCACTAGTTAAATTACAATTTAACAAATTATGAACCTAAATTCCTATGTATTATATATTTAGGTCTATATATCATTTTTCTTTTTATTAACTTAGAGTATAAACTTTCTCTATAACATATCTTTTGTTTGTATTTTGTATTCACTTAACTTCACTACTCTTTGAGACCAGTTTACATATTTAAGAAGCTCATGCTTTTTCAACGATGAACCGCTACTTGTTGGACGTCTTCGTTGTTAATGGTTGTGCATACGGATTATTAACTCTAATTCTAATTGATCAACTTATTGAAAACATAATAAAAGACAATAAATACTTGTTGAAAGAGCAGCTAGAATTCAGGGTCAATTAGAGTACCATTACTTAAATAATAGATCGATTTGGATTGTATATCATATATGCAAGAATTTGTATATGAGATAATGGTGTGCTTCATTTCGACCACTCCTTCCGTTAGATAACAGTTTTATCAATATATGCAAGAGCACCATACTACCAGAATGAGTGAATACTTGTGTTTCTTCGGTGTAGTTTTTTTTTTTCTTTTTTTTTTTAGTAGTTTCATTATATGTACGAGTATGCTGATTTCAACATGTCACCCTCCTTGTAAACGACTTGACTTATTTTATGAAAACCTTTTATGATGTTAAAAAGAAAGATAAAAGTAACCCAAATTGAACCGTTAATAGTAATTGGTTGTGATGGCCACAACCAATCAAAACTGGTTTCGGGCTATACCTATAAGATGCTCAACTTTAGAGATTTTAAAATATGTACATGATAAATAGTGCTGGTTGTTTTTTGTTATGTTGATGGAGAAAATACTACGGATAAACTGCTTTCCCTTTGCAGTTGTTCCATCGATCTAAGCATGGTGGTAAGGTTTACGAGGGTGTTTTTGTTGGAATCTTAATATATAATAAAAGAGAGGCCTAAAATGCCACTTGGCAAATTAGTAACCATTAGATGGAAATCTAACTTTAATTTGAACCATTAGATCATTTTGATGATTTCATTATTAATAATTTCATTTTAACCTTTTACTTTAAATAATTTAACCGTTATTTTAAATAGTAATAATTAAATAAAACTAATTAAGTTTTCTACTTTAAACAATCTAACACTTGTATTTTAAATTAATTCTAAAAAAATACAAAACATATTTTTTCTTCAAACACATACACATTTTTAGTATAAAAAAAAATTAAAATTATTTTATTGTTTTATAAGTGTTTTGCATATAAACAAAAAAATATCATATAAAATAATATTATGTTTTTTTTTCGTCCTTTTTACCCAATATTTTTAGTTTTTTTTTATATATTATAAAAAGAAAATAAAATTATTTTATTGTTTTACGAGTTTTTGCATATAAACGAAAAACATATCATATAAAAAAATCTTCTGTTTTTTTTCGTCCTATTTACGCAATATTTTTAGTTTTTTTTATATATTATAATTATTTTATTTTTAATAAAGCTTTTTCCGAATTACAAGTAAATGTTTTATTTAACTTCACATTTGTTAATATAATCATTTTGTCTACCTCACTAATAGGGTTCTATTAATCTCTTTATATAAGTTATATGTTCTTTGTTAACATTATATATTTTTTGATATAATTATCCGCGTATTAGGCGGGATAATAAGCTAGTTAATAATATAATCAGGTTAACCATTCT
Organism: Senecio squalidus; assembly: GCA_910822075.1. Lineage (NCBI taxonomy): Eukaryota > Viridiplantae > Streptophyta > Magnoliopsida > Asterales > Asteraceae > Senecio > Senecio squalidus. The sequence goes on along the minus strand of CAJVGC010000065.1, from coordinate 27,157,403 downwards.
GTTGTAAATATTAGTATGTTTAGATGTTTAAATTTGGGTCATATGTACATATCAAATAAAGGCCCAACTAACATTAGGTTATGACGGTTTAGAAAGGCAACGGTTAGAAAGTTGCAACTGCTTTCTATGTACCGATTCATTATGTATATTTAGTTTTAAGTTGCTGTAAAACAATTGATCAATTCAATATATAATTGTTTGGTGCATCTTTGTGTCTCTGTATATTTTATAATCTTTCAAATATGGATTGGTATAATGCAAAGCCTGTGATTCGTAATTCTCAATATGGTATCAGAGCCAAAGGTTCAACCCCTGGGAGAAACCAATCCGAGAAGTTGTACCCAGAAGTAATCGAAGAAGACAATTATCTGATGACAACAAGATCATGTTGAAAACGAAATTGAAGGAGTTTGAGGCATTTAATACTTCGAAATTGTATGTTGTGGTCAAGCATTTAAACGCCACAAGGAAGGAAAAGAGGGCGAGATGTTTTAATTGCAAGAAGAGGGGTCACGTTGTATGGAAGTGTCCTAACAAGAAGAGCAAACACAAGGGCGAGACATCAAGGGCATCGGTTGATTATCCCGAGATTGTACTTGTAAAAACCGATTACATGGTGGAAGGCTCGGACAAAGGAAACTGGAATAAAATCTGGTATGTTGGTAGTGCGTATGAGAATCATACGTCACCGGTGAAATCATTATTCAAATGATTAAAGTATGGTTTCAAGTTGTAGACATAGAAGAAAATGAAAGAAAGTTAATTTTTTCATATGGCGTCGGAGAGGCAATTGTCGAAACAGGAGATGGAAAATTGGTAATACCAAACGTGTTTTATACACCCGAAATTACCATGAATATTTTAAGTATGGGACAATTGGTAAATCAAGAATACATGACTACTTATAAACGCAGTAGATGCATCATAAATGTGACAACCGTCTTATTTCAGGTGAAAACCGCATTCTCTATCTTTGACCAAACTTGAATTGATCTTGTTATTACTTGTCTCGTAAACTCGTGTACGTCGGAATCGAAATCGGAATCACAAAATGAATCCTAATACCAAGAAAATACTTAGTGAACTTGTCTAAGTTCCTATCTAAAATAACTGGAAACTTTCAACTAACGAAACACTTAACAAAGAAAACTAAACAAAAACGAAAAAGTCAGAAAATCAGCCTCTTGCGGAGCAACAGAATCAGTTGCGGCGCAACTCAGCACAGGAATTCAAAATTTTTTTTGTTGTTGCTAGTGCTTGGTGACTCAACCAAAAACGACCCTCATGGCCAACACCTGTAAAAACAGGTGTCAAACACCCCTTGAATCCAGAATTATGACCTTGGTATTACCTCCCATGTCCCCATTCATTTCTTGCAAATCAAACACACAATTACACACATATGCTCTCAACTTTCACATACAAACACACAACTCTTTCAAGAACAACCTCATCTAAGTCCTAATCTAACTAATTCAAGGTCATTTTCCATACATTCATCACCATCATTTCATCATTTCAAAGGTAAAAATCTTGTTCTTGAACTTATCTTTTATATTTACTCAAGCTTTTACATAAATCATCAAATCTATATATGTTTTATAACTAAAATGATGAAAGCATATCAAAAAGATCATTGCATGCAATTTTTGTTGGTAAAAATGGAATTTTATAAAATGGAAAACCTGGAAATTTCATTAAAATAAACTAAAGTTATGTTTTTCAACTTAAGATTTCGATTTATGACTCTAACCGAAGAAATCGACAGAATCTGTTTCATGCATGTAAAAATTACGAAATTTTGACCAAAGATGTAAACTGTAAAATGTAGCTTACTGTCAAAAATTGGGAACCTAACTCCTATTTTTCGATTTATTATGAATTTTACAGTATTTAATCTGATTTAAACTTTATTTTCGAGAAAACATACCAAACGAATTTATCAGCTTACAAAAATTTGACATAGTCTAGAATCTATCAAAATATGATTTTACAGATTTTACTGGAATTTTTGGAATTAATCTACTATTATTTACTGTTTTTACGGTTAAAACGCGTTAAATACGTAAACGACTCTAACTTCTTCAAAAACTGTCGGATTGACACGAATCCAGTTCCTATGACTTCGTATTTCAGAATGTGATTTTTATGTTATTTTTATAAAATATTAGAACAACAGAATCTGACAGTTTCATATTCGGTATAATTTAGGTTCACGCGATTCCGATTCCTATTCCGGTCACTCCACGCACACTCCTAGTACTACTCTCTCGCTTTAGCGTAAGTCTTTGTGATTCATTAGATTCATTTCACATATTTGAGTTCAGTTTGTAAAGCGGGGAAGTGATTTGTTATTTTGGACATTCTTTAGTTAGCGCGGAAGCTCTGCCGGATTTTCGTTAGAACCAACTCACCTCCGTCCGAGCTATCTTTTCACCGCCTCATTTTCACGTGAGTTACAAACCCCTACTCTTTTAAACGCTTTTAATACTTTTTGGGGTGAAATGCGAGTCTTAGGCTTAACTATATTTAAGCTGAAAAACGCTTTACTACTTGAATGCTAAACGAAAACTATTTGACACACGAAAACTATTGCGAAACGCTTTGTTAATCGAAAACTATTGTGAAACGCTTTGTTACTTGAAAACTATTGTGAAACGCTTTGTTACTCGAAAACTATTATGAAATCGATTTGATACTCAATGCTATTATGAAAACACTTATGTATTTTGAATGCTACTATGAAATACTTTGATATTTTGAATACTAAAACGAATAACTATTTTGCCGGAATTGTTGATGGTTTTGCCAACAATGTCGAGGACACGAAAGCTATATTTGCCAATGACTAAAACAATCGATCGTCATGTTGCGGACTTTGTACAACATGGACGTGAGAAACCATTGAAAATTCCCGAAAACTACCAAGAGCATTAGTTGCTATTAATCCCTTTGGAAAGGACCGTTAGTAGATATGGATAGCGCTATTAGGGTAGAGGGACCCTCACCACAACGCCAAATAACGATGGTGCATAATACTAAATGGGTAGGCTTTAGGCTTAGCAACGATCATTGGGCAATACATAGGATTGTCACATAGTCGCGCTATGTGGTCGATGCCTACGAACACAAACACGAATACTTATCGTCTTACACATGTGGATGGTTCCACCGCTGAGGTAATGACAAAACAAAACACGAATACTCATACTTTACGCATTGCTATGCGTCAACTATTTGAACACTATATTTTACGCATGGTTATGCGACAACTATTTGAACACTATATTTTACGCATGGTTACGCGACAACTATTTTAATGCTATATTTTTTTCGCATTGCTATGCGTCGAAACTTGATTACTTACTTTACGCATTGCTATGCGTCAACGCTTTGAATACTTAAACTTTGTAGCTCACTAACTACGTCTCCCGTAGTTAACACTTGACTCGTATTTTCAGGAAATGAGTAAGCCTTGGAGACGATACTTATGCTTTGGGCTGATGACTTCAAGAAAGGGGAAAGGGTTCGGGTGGCTTGGCTATGAACAATTATCTTGTATTTTGGATATGTAAACGATGTTTTAAACACTTGTAAACCTTTGAGGTCATGTTTCTTTTAATACAACTTGGTGTGGAATTATAAACGATGTGTATCGAATGCTATTGCTCTTCACATTCCGTGTTTCCGCTTTAGCGGGGTGTGACAATAAAGTACATGTTTGATGAAAAAGAAGGCACAATAAGAAGATGCCGTAATGGAACGTGAAGATTCGGCAAAGTGCGGAAGAGTGTTCTTTGATCAAAGGAATGGAAGATCTCAAGATGGAAAAGAAGGATGATCATGATTACATCGATGATCATTACTTAAGCATGAACGAGACGTTATACACCATGAAGGTAAACACTTTCCCTAGATTTATATCTTTTTTGGATTTGATGAAGATAGAAAAATTGGTGTATGCAAACTGGGAAATATTGACAAAAACGTTCATGGAAATATAGAATGGTTCTATTTGGGTTATTTGGGACAAGATGTGTTGGGCGAATTACCACCGGTTATTGGGGTAATTAAGATTGATTTGTTGGGGCTATATAAGTCGTTGGATGACTTAGGAGGATACATAATGTATCGCTTAATAACAAGTGGAACGAGATAGCAAGTTTGCTAGGATTGGCACAAGAGAATTTAGGGGCGATCAAGGAGTGTTACAAGGAGTACATTGGGATGGTGAAGCTTTTCTATGAGGAGGAAAAGAGGACAAAGCGGGAACAGCCAGGAGATGTGGCGGGAAAGGGCAACGAAATTATCGGACCACGGGCTGTAGCGGAGGTATTTGCGGTAGTAAGAGGTTCACCAGATGGGACTCAAGAAAGGATTGAAAAGGATGGTGTCAAGGCTGAAGATAGCGACTCGTTCGGAACAACAAACAACACATCAAGCAGTGACGACTTGGAAGTCATCACTTAGGAAAGGAACACCTGATTATATGATTAAGGGGGAGTGTTGGAATTAATAATATAATCAGGTTAACCAATCTGTTTGTAAATATTAGTATGTTTAGATGTTTAAATTTGGGTCATATGTACATATCCAATAAAGGCCCAAATAACATTAGGTTAAGACGGTTTAGAAAGGCAACGGTTAGAAAGTTGCAACTGCTTTCTATGTACCGATGCATTATATATATTTAGTTTTAAGTTCCTGTTAAACAATTGATCAATCCAATATATAATTATTTGCTGCATCTTTGTGTCATTGTATATTTTATCATCTTTCAAATATGGATTGGTAAAATGCAAAGCCTGTGATTCGTAATTCTCAATAAGAAGAGGCTACTACTAGTTCAACGAAGAACTCGGGAAATAGATTTGATGATACACCAGTACGAGGTTTCAAAGACTTAGGAGAAATATACAAGAATGCACGAGAAGTTGAAGTTGGAGACTTCTTATGGAAGAAGAACCCCGTAATTACAAGGAAGCATCAACATATGAGAAATGGATTGAGGTCATGAAGATTGAATTGGACTCAATCAACAAGAATAATACATGGACTCTTACAACATTGCCACCGGATCAAAAGGCAATAAGACTCAAATGGGTTTATAAGACCAAGAGGGATGCAGGAGGAAAGATCACCAAATACAAGGCAAGATTAGTAGCGAAAGGATATGTACAAGAGCGAGGAATAGACTTCGATGAGGTATTTGCACCAGTTGCTAGGATAGAGACGGTTTGGTTGATATTAGCATTAGCAGCATATCATAGATGGCAAGTACACCACTTAGATGTAAAATCAGCATTTTTACATAGATAGTTAAATGAGGAAGTCTATGTTACACAACCTAAAGGGTTCGTCCAACAAGGGAACTCATGAAAAGTTTACAAACTTATTAAGGAATTATATGGGTTAAGGCAAGCACCAAGAGCTTGGAATATGAAGCTTGATCAAACCTTAAAATCATTAGAGTTTAAGAAGTGTAATCTCGAACAAGCAGTCTACACAAAGAGAAGTAAGAATTCTACACTTATAGTTGGAGTCTATGTAGATGATTTGATAATCACGGGCACTCCAAGGAAGGAAGTAGACGCATTTAAATCCCAGATGAAGGATAAATTCGAAATGAGAGACTTCGGAATATTAGCTTATTACCTTGGGATAGAAGTTACACAGGCAGGAGGAAAGATCACAATCAAGCAAACATGTTATATTAATAAGATCTTAAAGGAAACAAGTATGTTGGATAGCAACGAGACAAAGATCCCTATGGATCCCGGTACTAAGTTGGTCAAGGCGGAATATGGAAACTTAGTTGACGCAACTTACTATAGAAGCTTAATTGGAAGTCTCAGGTACTTACTACATACAAGACCAGATCTTAGTTACTCAATTGGATTACTCAGCAGATTCATGCAAGACCCGAAGGATCATCACCTAAAGGCAGTAAAGCAAGTAATCCGTTTCCGGTATATCAAAGGAACAAAGGAGCATGTCATAATTTACAAGAAAGAAGGCGGCTGCAAGATTACAGGTTACAACGACAGTAGTTATTGAATCAACACTGATCAAGGGAAAGGAACTACTGGAATAGTATTTTACTTTGGAGAGTCACCTATTACTTGGTGTACTCAAAAGCAACCAACAGTGGCGCTCTCATCATGTGAATCAGAATTCATGGCGGCTACTGGAGCAGCATGTCAAGCCTTATGGTTAAAGCGACTACTTAGTGAATTAACTGGACGAGAAGAAGAAAGGATAACGCTGAAGGTCGATAACATTTCAACAATAGCACTCGTAAGGAACCCAATTTTTCATGGAAGAAGCAAGCACATCGATATTCGCTACCATTTCATTCGTGAATGCGTAGAGAATGAACACATCAATGTGGAACACGTCAGCGGCAAACTACAAAGAGCAGATATCCTAACAAAGGCTCTACCAAGATTGAAGTTCATGACAATGCGACAAATGCTCGGAGTTCAAGACTGAGGACGAAGCAACGATCAATATTAAGGAGGAGAATGTGAACCATAATCTCGATACTTATGCTTCTTTTTTTAAATAGTATAGAACAATTAGGACCACTAGTGTATGTTAGAAACCTAATAACTGTAATATACCGAATCGACATATCGGTTCAAACACATTGAGTAGAAAACTATATGTATTCATACGATATTCACTTTTCAATGTTAGACAATTTCATTTATTTATTCAATATCTTCAACTTCATATATACATATCCAGAAGGTGGGACAACAGTTTTTGAGAAAAACAATCTGTGTTTTATATTAAAGAACATTAAACCATTAATGCGTTACGCATCCAGTACTACGACAGTTTCCTAAGACATCGAAGATACTAGCTGTAGAATCACATGCTGACGATATTGGTTATCAATGTGGTGGGTGGACAAAAGTGGCAAGGAATTTCAAGCAACCTTACAGTTGGTATGAATATTTAAATGTCCTAACTATACCGACGTAAGTTCTAACCCATTTAATTGTGAACAAATTGCTTCGGGTTGGTTTTATTCCTAATGGGTAAAAAAAGAATACCCTTATGCATAGTTAAGCATGTAAGAAATGTACTTGGCTCACTTAAATATGTGGTACTCCTAAACATTAGATGGAGACAACCATTTATCGACACCATAGATGCGTTTGTAACTGAATGGCTTGGCCGAATAGAAGGCCAAGGTGTTATAGATGTTGTATTTGGTGACTATGGTTTCCAAGTAAAGGGTGCTTGTACTTGGTGTTAAGTAGTTTTTGATCAGCTACCGACGAATGTTGGGTGCCTGCATTATTACCTGTTAGACCTTGTTTAGTTGTTCAGGTTTGGACCAACAATAACCAAGACCAGATAAACGGAATGTGTGTGATCAAATACGATTGTTGAACGCTTCACTTGAAAAAGTATTCTACGTCAGTCCAAATTCTATACTATGTATCAAACTCAAAATGTTTATATTGTCTTTATTCAACTTTCAAAAATTGTTATTGTATGTAGTATGTTGTACTTTTGTTGATGTTTCCACGTCAACGAACATACTACCTAATGCATACAATAAACATATTTGAAAGATGAATATCAATCGAAGAATTAAAAGTTTGATACATACAATAAGTTTTGAGTAGCGTTACTAAAATTTTCAAACACTTATCAAGCGATCGATAAAATAATAGTACATAAAAAAGTTTGAAATGAATTATTTGAGTTAGATGGTCCAGGGTGCCATATAAAATTAAAGCAACATGATTAAATGACAGATAAGTGGTCACCAAGCACATGCTATAGATTCCACATGCTTTGTCACATTTACAATACATACATGTCTTTATTTCAACTCAAAATCAATCAAACCACACACATTTAAATACAACCCATTTTGGGTTATCAGGTTATACAGCTACTCATCTTGAAATTAAATAAACCTTTTCAAGATATACACACTAGGAAATCAGAACAAGTATCAACATTACCAAAATACAAACCACAAATCGAAATCAAAAAACATCATGTTAGATCATATCAAATAAACAACGGTTAATTAATGGGAGATACTAACTAATCAGTTTAGTTGACTGAGACGAGAGTGTTTGAGGTCGTAGAGGATGCTAATGCTACACATTGGAGGTGTCGGGAGCATGTTGTGAGGTGGTCGTTTGTTAGGCCGGCGGCCTGCATGAACGAGTGAATAACAGTGGGACCCACTTGTCGGAATCCTCTTTTTACCATGTCCTTGCTAATACCTTCGGCTTTTGATGTTTTTACGGGCATCTTGTGACTGGATTTATACTGTGTCGCGATTGGCTTATGGTTAACGAACCCCCAAATGTAGTTGTGAAATGATCCGAATAATTTGTTAGTCTGTCATAATAATGAAATATATAATTATTACTTATATGATTACCTTGTAATTATTGTAAAATGAAGTTGTTAATATTAATGTTGTACCTCAATGATAGATTTAGAGTTGTCAACCACACCTCGGACAAGACTAACTCCAATGCCATACTCATTACTGATTGATGTTATTCTTTTCTCGGAATACTTTGATACAATTTCCGCATCAAATCCCGAAAAAGCTTCTCTGTAAAGTATTATAACTCACGATTAATAATTTACTCGCTAATATGAACAAAAGACCACTAGTAACAAACAAGATTAAAAATGTAAAACCAACCTAAATTGGTTCCTTTTCTTTAAAACCGAAGTCCAATCCGAGCCAACCTGAGCACCCGTTAGCACCAGTAGTTCGAACAACATCCTTCAATATATACCAAAAACAAAATTCATTAGCAAAAGCAAGATCTAATAACAAACTAATTAAAAAAAGTAACATTCACAAGTTTCGGGTGTTTACTTGTCATCATGAGCAGGAACTCCCCATTCTTCGTCATGGTAAGTAACATATATCGGGTCTGTATAAATTTATACATAATAGACATCAGTTTAACTGAAATATTATGCTAACATATGTTTAATACGTTTAGACATATATAAAAATGTTGTACTACGGTATTGTAATTAGATGCAAATTTACCTGAATTAGGAGTAATGAAGCTACATCTTTTTTCTTCACTAACATTATTAATGGTTGAAGTAAGTGAATTTGGATCAAATGTATAAGATGTGAGTTTGGTGCTGCAACTATCATATTTAGCAGATTTGGATCTACCATAATGAGCAATTCTCATTTTCCTCTGAACTTGCATAACTGCGACTTGTTCTCTCCTAGCCGCGGCTATGCTCCCAGGCGAGTCCACTATCGCTGTGGACGAGTACTTAACCACCGACGAATTTGGACTCGTGCTTGTAGTACTATCTATACAAGTATGCAAATGATGATCATGATCATTATCACCACTAGGAGTAGATTTTTTGGACTTTTTCACTGGAATTACGCCTTTAGGGGGTGTGCATTTTGTAGGTAATGGTAGTACAAGTTTGTCTGAGCTTGAAGTCATGTCGCGTTTCACGGCTGGTTGTCGTGGTGATTTAAGCTTTGGAGAGATCGGGGGTTGGTTTGTTTTTTTGTTGGTAGTAGGAGAAGTAATCATGGAGATGGATTTTGGAAGAGAGAGTGTTTTTTTGAGTGAACGTCTTTCGAAAAGTGGTGAGTTTCGGTTGGATGTAGCGGGTTGAAGCACCGGGCGACCGTTGATGTCGGACACGGTCATGGTGGTAGTGGCTGAAGTAGAGACCTCGTTTGTTTGTAGCAATTTGGAGTTTGAAGAACACATTATTGATTGATTGAGGAAAGAAGAAAGTATTCAAGTTGATATGGTTTGTGTTGACGTTTAGGGGATTGTCATGGATGAGATGCTCTTTATTTATACTAAAATTAAGAGTGGGTGATATATTTTAATTCAATGTTCTTATAAAATTTAACTAATTAACTAAAATGTTCTTAAAAAAACTACTCTATTTAGGAACATGAAAAATCAATGTCAAAACAAATTAACTAAAATGATCTTAAAAAGGTACCATCTATCTAACAACGTATACTGTTTGAAGAAAACGTTGTCCAAAATGTAATAAGAGACGACTTTAAATACAAACAAATCAAATGACGGTATGTCGTTTAAATTGAGACGATAAAGAGAAAATTAGATTTTCAATTAAAGCAATTAACCTTTTTCATTATGACCATATTGTGGATTTTAAAGACCCTATAATACACTTTTATCTCACATTTTATTTTATAACATAATTAAATATAATGTAATGGGTATTGTTTATATATCAAAAATAAATTATATACAAATTAAAGTTAACATTACATATTGTTTAAGTTGAGTAGATTAGAACAAGCGAGATGTGGATGTAATGGTGGGGGTGGGGGAATGGTAACATGCCCTGCCCTACTCTCTAGGCAACTTATCTTATTTCTAACATGCCTTCATGAGAATGACACTTCCCAAACATCTTCTCCCTTTTCATGTGCATTTGTCCTAAGATGCTACAATAATTAATCAACTAAGGTTTCTGATCGACTTGGAATTACGTTTAATATGTTAAAACATGTATTAAACGATTATATTTCTTAAATACGGGAAATAGTTACCTTAAATGCAGATGACAATTTTTCGAATATATAATGCTTTAATGTATATGTATTAACATATTAAACATAACTCCAATGCTTATGTTTAGTAAAATCCATTTTTATTAAACATGCATCATGAAGAGTGAATTCTATTAACGCAATCTGTTTTGTTTTTTGGAAATAATTGTGATCAACTGTTGCATCTATCATGTTCAATGCTCTAACATATGTAGCCCTACAAAAAGCTTGTTTTGGTTCAGACAAGCGGATTATAGACGCTGGTTCATTAGTCAAGTCATTAGAAATACCAACTATTGTATGATAGATCGACTGAGCCAACTATCTCAAACAAGTGTAAGCCTAGTATAACTCATGACTCATTTATTGTGTGTATGTCAAAGCCCTTTTTAGATACATTCAGTAATGAATTTCGTATTTAGAAATAACATAAATCGATAATATTACGTAAGAAGCGTTGTTCTTTTTGTGACTTGGGTTAGTTAAATCGCTAATCCACTTAATCTAGTTGGTATTGTTTTCTTTTGAGGTGGGTTTCACTTTTGGGGTAGTAAAGACGAGGAGATGATTAGTTAGATATAATTGAAGTTATTAGTTTTGTATAGTTTAGTAGTTGGAACTACTAATATAAAAGTGATTAATCATAAGTGTGAAAAGGTGTCACGTACTGTATGTCTACTTTATACACTTATATGGTAAATAAATAAAATCATTCTTTTCTATAGAATGTTATCTTGTGAATACAAACATACTACACATGCTATAAACACTAGATACTAATATTAAGAACTAATATTAGTGTATCATAAATCATCTTGAATCTTAAGGTTATAAGTTATGAGTTATTTATATATCAGTTGAGCAACAAGAACAGTCAATATGCGTGATTTCCTTAACGGAATTTCATTTGCTCATTTGTTTTCCGGGCTAAGAATGTTACATGTCACGTATCTTAAATTCTTTTGTATAATTTATAAGGTATCGATCGACAAAACATAGATTAAGAAAGAATGTACAGCAAAGAAAAGGTAGATAAATAAATGATAGGATGAGATATTAATATATAATGAAAGAGAATAAATAGAGAATTAGGTGTTGGATAAAGAGGCAAATGCATGTGACATGCGCATCAATAATGATGGGGAGTTTGATAAAAACCAACCCACATGATTCTCCATTATATGCTCTTTACCTCTTTCAATTATTTCATTTCATTATTATCAAACTCCTCTTATCTTTTTTTATAATTCATGCTACACATTATTGTTTTTTTACTTATTTATTTTAGATAACAAAATAAATATTTATTGAATGATATATCAATAGTATAATATTTTATTAAATTATATTGTTCAAATTCGAATAACATGGAAAAACCAAAAGTTGAATACATGAGTAATTATTGAAACACGTACGAAGAACCTGTTAACTACACACGGAGGAAGCATCTCTATTTGTTCTCTTGTTTCTTTTCAAGCCAAATCAATCAATCAATTATTAGATAGATATACATATTATGTACATACGCACTCTCCTTCTACTTTCATCTTTAACCCTTTTTATTATTTTCATCTTCGTATACCAGAACTAATTAATAATTATGCAGGTATAACTCTTATCAGTCTCTAATTGGGTGGTGGCTGGGTTTATCCGCTTTGCGGAGCTCGAACCTGCGGTGCTCGTTAGAATATTACGAGTAGGCTTCGATGTACAATCATTTGCCATTTCCAAAAAGAAAAAAAAAAAAAATAAATAAAATTGGGAGTAAACAAATAAATGTAGCTCTATAAGTATAAATACTTTCTGTATATAGGATTAGTTAGAATTTGGGAAACATTCGGAAATCAATTTGTAATGCCGGCAAATGTTTTGGATACTTGATGTAGGTTTTTAAGATTCAAAGGATTAGCAAAACATTTTATATAAAGTCTAAAAACCATTCAGTTTTGACCCTCAAAACAATTGGGAAAATTACACTGTGTTCTCAAGTTTTATTTGTAGGGTAAAAAAATGTAAAGGAAAAATAAAATAAAAATTGTCGTGTTCTCAAGTTTTTTTTAGGAAAGAAAGCAAAGGAAATGAAAGAATTAGAAAGTAAAGTTTATACATTTTATTCAATAAAACAATCCGGCCATATTTGGGGTGATCGTAAAGTAATAAATATTTTCCTTTACTGTATTTTCCTTTTTTTAATATTACTTTCTTTTCCTTTAATTTTAGACTCGAGAACAGAGAAGTTCTAGTTGGACGTGTTGTAAAGCTCTTTAATCAGTTTGCTAGTGGCTACAAGATTGCAAAATGGGCTTTCACATATTTAAAATGTTCACTACATTTCATCGCACACAAATTTTGAATTTGATGGAATATAATTTTGAAAGATCTAATAGGTTTTTTGTTGTGTATTTCATTCTTATATTCATTTCAAACATGATAGCACCCTTTCTTTTATATATTAGGAAGGGTAGTATTTTGATCTAGTTTTAATCACTTATAAGTTAGAAAACCATTATTATTGATGGATTAGAAGCTCAGGATTACAAGAAAACTTGCTTAGTATATAATACATCAATTAAATGTTAGAAACGCCATAAACATTTGATGGGCCACGAATATCAAACGCTTCATGTTAATACACTCCTTACATTTGAAGCAACAGGGGCACAAACGATTATATCTGGACGAATTTCGTTGAATAGTGGTGTTCGAATTCCTTTAGTGAAGATCAACGTACTGATAACGAGAAAGTACATAAACGATTTTGGGAGAAAACAATAGTTAAACCCAAATTATAAATCTGTTATGTTTAGTCTTAGTCTCAATATTTGAGTCTGAATGATCAAAATTAGAGTAATTAAATTTTTCGGTCTAAGTGATCCGAGTCTGAGTTGGTCATACTTAGAAGTTTACTTGATACGAAATTGTAGATAGTTTGTTATGCAAATCTTTTATCTGTTTAAGAAAATTTGTATCTATCTTTAGTTTCATGTTTATTAAGATCTCTTTACATTGTGTATAAATAGAGATCTTGAGGTTTTGATAAAACTGTACCTTTTGGTTCGAACATAGTGTTATTCAAACTTCTTTCTATTGTTTTATTTCCGCTATAAACATTAACATTATTATAAGTTACTAAATTTGATATTAATCCTTCAATACTTAACTTGCTAAGTTAATTCAAGCTTAATTGATTATTTGATACAATGATTTTCATATTATTGGGATCTTACCGAGACCTAACAACTGGTATCAGAACAAATAAAATTTACTTATTAGTATACATAATCTTAACAATCAATACAATAAAATCTTAAAAACAATCAATGTCTAATTCTCAACAAACACAAATTCTTGTAATAGCTGGAAAAGGTTTTCCAATATTCAATGGACACAATTTGCCCATTAGAAACTCAAACTTGAGTGGCACCTTACTGAAATTCATGATGAAATGCTTAGAACCATCACGGAGGATCCTATCATTTTAGGAAATGAGATTCTCGAAGTGAAAGAAGGAGATAGACTAATTGCAAGAATTAAATGGGTTCAGACCAACAAAGCTTAGTGGACTGATTTAGATACACAACTTTTTAATCTGATCCTAGAGCAAAAAACATTCTAGGTAATGCTATATCTGATTAGATCTTTTCAAAGATTGTTAGATGCAAGACTGCAAAAGCTATATGAGACACTATTATTGTCTTATATGAAGGAGTTCAGGTTGTCAAAACTCAAAGAATGCACAATCTCATAAGAGATTATGAGAACTTCTATGCAAATGATAAACAACCTCTTGTGAATATAAATACTATATTTCAAATATTGTTGAATGATCATGCAACAATTGATGTCAATAAAAAAAGTGATGAAGTGTTTGGAAATTTCTTTGATATACTCCAAAACAATTTTGAATTTGTGATCACCTCCTTAGTGGTGAGTGAAAAACCGGCAACGTATGAGCTCCATGGAATATTTGGACTTCTTCTCAACCATGAAGAAACTCATGAAAGAAAAAAAGATCAACATGAGAAGAATTGCTAAAGATCCAGAAGCTAGAAGTGGACCAAGATGAGACTGACTCAAACTCAGAAGCCAGTCAGTTTGAATTAAGAAGATGAAGGAAGATATGGCTCTTATGGCTACGAAGATAGAAAAGAAGACCACCAATGTATACAGAGGAAATAAGCTTTTTGATCCCAAGAGGTGAAAGTGCTTCAAATGTGGTGAACATAGACATATTATTGCACACTTAAAGATGATGAATGATCAAACTTACCACATTGAAGAAGTTTCTGACATAGCACAATACATAAAGAATTACCTCAAGTACTAGAATGGGAACAATCAAAAGAGGTACAAACCATGATCTGAATAGAAATCTTTAGAAGTGGACCAAGATGAGACTCACTCAGACTCAGAAGCCAGTAAGTTTGAATTAAGAAAATGAAGGAAGAGATGGCTCTTATGGCTACGAAGATAGAAAAGAAGACCACCAATGTATATACAAGGAAAAAAGCTTTTTGATGCCAAGAGGTGAAAGTGCTTCAAATATGGTGAACATAGACATATTATTGCACACTTAAAGATGATGAATGATCAAACTTACCACATTGAAGAAGTTTCTGACATAGCACAATACATAAAGAATTACCTCAAGTACAAGAATGGGAACAATCAAAAGACGTACAAACCAAGATCTGAAGAGAAATCTTTCTTTGCAGAAAAATGGTTGGATGAAGATCTATCTTCAGATGATGAATAAGACGAGGTAGTTGATCGGTGATTAATGGCTATCACACAACCAATGGATGAATCTGAGTCATCAACTCAACATTTTGACAAAGATCTTAAAGAAGCTGAGAGGATGAGCTGCAACTCAAACTAGGATAAGCCAATGACTTATAACGTACACAATTTTAAGCTTTACATAGATGATAAAATTAACAAACAATGTTTGAGTATCTTTATCTTGATTTTAAAACTAGTCTGAAGAAATATCTCACCGTGAACTCAAAATCAAAGGATTAGCAATGATTTAAGAGAAAACAATGATGAGATTTGCGAACTTAAAAGTTGTAAAGTAATCTTAACTGCTCAAGTTAAGGCTTACAATGATTTAGCTAAATAAAATCACAAATTAAGATAAGAAGCTCAGTATTAGTACATCTTGTGTATTTCTTCTTTGAAAAAAGAATATTTCTTAAGGAAACAAGTACCCAAACAAGTTCAAGATGTCTTGGGTGAAAATTTTGATCTAAAGAAACATATGAATAATGAGGAAGAAACAGAGAAAATAATGTATAAATTAGAAGTTTTACCAAACACATTTAGCTACACTATCGGTCTTAAAATTGTGCTCACAAATGCTTTTGTTAAACTAATAAAATCAAATAGGTCAAGCAAATGTAGACCTTTTAATTCAAAATTTATGGAACTGTGTGACATGCAGTGTGACTAAGTCCAAAAACCAAAATTAAAGGGAAATCAATTTTTCTAAATCGATCAAATACTGTTGGGATAATTAATTATCCATATTGTGATTTCATGATACAAAATATAAACTGATAACGGTGAAGAAATAGTAGTTTTGGAGTTGCTAATTTATTTTGAAAGAGCCTAAGTGATGGTTACTACTGCTCAGTTTCTACTGCTCATAGAAGTTTCTACTGCTTATACAAGTTACTATTGCTCAGTTACTACTGCCCTATCAAACGTTAATACTGCTTTGAAGATAAAGATTAATTTAGGATAAGATATGATTAGATTTTATTCTTATTTGTAATTATCCTTATCACCATTATACGGATTTGTTACCTTAGAAGAGGGAGATATTCTAGGAAGGTTACAAAGATATCAAATCTTTGTAATTATTATTCCTACGAATTCGTAGGAGTTTGTTAGAAATAAGGTTATAAAACCTTGACATGCATAGAGAAAAATAGTGAATATATACATAGAAAATGCATGGTGATGTAACCTAGAAAAACTAGGTTGAGCTTAAAGATCAATGTGTCCTTGATCCTGATATCGTTGTAAATATTCGTTATATTTCTGATCAAAATATAATTGGGGAGTTGGTGGAAAACTGTTTGTGTTCTTGTTATTCATTCTTATTCATATTCATATACATAAACTGTTATTCACAAAACCTTGTAATATCAAAGTGTTGATCCGCTGCAACTTCTTTGGTAGATCTAGATTTAATTGTTTGTTTTATACAAACATAGTTCGTTAGATCCTGACAAATACTTAGGGTAAATTGTATAGAAAAACGACGAACTTTGACACAATTGTCATTGTGTGTAACTAACTTTATTTTTCTCAAAAAAGTCATCAACTTTATATACATTGTCATTGTAGGTAAGAATTAACTTGAAATCTCGTTATATATTGAAATATAATAATTAAGTGAATTTTTTCAAAGATAAATGCCATATATGTGATATAACATATGTTTAAACCTTGGTGATTAACAAATATCCAAACAAGGTAAGACCTAAGTTACCACCAAAACTTCAAATAAATTGCTATAATTATGGAAGCAAAGGTCATGATTTTGTGTTTTGTAAAGAAATGACCCAACCTAGACAAAAGGCTTTTGTAAAACCTTCTAAGAGTATGTCACCTTAAAAATATCCTCTAAAATAAGGTAAATCAGCCTAAACCGAGCTGGAAAAAGTGGTATGTCGAAAATTGATCATAGGAAACTACCTTGTAAATATTGTGGAGAAATCGGTCACTATTCCATAAACTGTATGAAATAAAGAAACAAAGTAAATGAAATTAGTATAACCATAAGTGTGAATGGAAAAGGGTTTAAAACACTGAAATTGGAAAGACTGTGTCCTGCCAAAGAACCCACTACAAGTGGGTTCCCAAGAAAAATTGATAATGTTTAATTTTTCTGTGCACATATGAAGAATGATGCCAATGTACTTAGATAGATGAGCATCAATGCACATGACTCGATTCGAATCCCACTTGTCAGACTATAAGGAGAAGCGGGACCATGAGTTAGATATGTTGAACACATTATCTCAATGACAAAAGGGTGTGGAATGATAAAGGTTGTACGTATTACATGTAATAGAGTTTGCTATGTTCAAGGACTTCAACATAACTTACTCAATGTAAGCCAAATCACATATGAAGATAATTAAGTCAGATTTAGAAAACAAGCATGAATTGTTAACAATCCAAAAGGCAAGCCTTCTCTACTTGCATGAAAGAGACATAGATGTGTTTGTCAAACCCTAAAGTTTGCGGAATTGTATTGGGGTTGTAACATTCATTGATCACAGTCTTAATATAATAAACGACTTTAATGAGACGTTTTGAAAATGAAATACTTTATTAAAACCATTGTTGGAAAGTAATATTTGTCTTGACATCATAATCCACAATGTACTAAATAAACCATTAATGAAGAGATTGTCTCATGTAAATGGGGATGTTGCGCCAACTCCTAGCTTCATAATGCTGACTTGAACAAATAGATACCCGAGAATCTATGATATCGCTCATTTATACGAGTATTTTATCGCGAAATTTATTATGTTTCGAGTCCAAAACGTAATGGAAAGACCCATTTTATACTTATGTTTGTGTAAAGTATGTATTTTAGGTTTTTGGACACATTTGGAGCAAAAGGAATGGTTTTGGACTTAAAAAGGCAAGGAAGGATAAAAGTAAAACAAATTTTGGAAATTTTGGGCAATGAGGCGCATTGCTTTGAGAGACAAACGCATTTGAGACCACTGAGCCAAGAATGCGACGCATTCGGATACTGATGCGGCGCAATTGGTGCAAATTTCTGTTACAGAGTGTTAGATTAATTGTCATTTAATGGGACATTGAAGAGACTTTTTGGATACATCACTTACGGACGATTTTTGGGAGTAATTTTGGATCATCTTATCATTATCTCACCGAATTCTCAATCATTGGAGGAGGAAGAAAAGAAAATAACATCATAACCTCAAAGTTGGGAGCAATCGTTAGCATGTTTTTTCTCAGTTTTTTCATTTGTTTATCATTTTGGATACAATTTCAAGATCTAATTTCGGATTGGTATTAAACTTATTCTCTATTTTCATTTTAATCGAATTATGTCTTTTACTCATAATTTGTGTTTATTCAATATCATGAGTAGCTAATTTAATTAAACGTTTGCTTGGATTTGTGATCGTTTGTGTGATAAATTTTGAGTATGAAATTAGATTAATGTGTTGTGGTTAATTGGGGATCCGTTTGGGTTGAAACTTTAATTATCTTGTTAAAATTGTTTATCCTTTTGTTTGGTAATCTAAAAACGGGTATTCAAAAGGAACTCGTAAATTATACTAAAATAGGAACGAAACAATCAACCGGTCTATAGTTGGTTAAAGTTTGCGGTATTCGAAAGGAATCGCTAAAAACAATTAGAACAAGTAAGTGTTAACACAAACGCTAGTTAATAAATTAAGAGAAATCGGTTTATTGATTAGTAAGCTATTCGAAAGGAAGCTTAAAGATTAATTTGCACACATCGGCTTGGTACTTTATGCACGATTATTTTAGGTGTTAACTATGTTCGAAAGGAATAGTTACATGGTTAGGTAATTGGAGAAATTTTAGTATTCGAAAGGAACTAGGTTTTATATTAGAAGTTTATCGGCATTTCATTCTTAGGAAATATCACACATTCGTAAACAATCCAAGCAAGCGTCCCTTATCAATATCTGAAATACAAATCATTTCTAATCGTTTTTACATTTAGTCTTACTTAGACAAAACCCCACTTGTTACTCGTTACTTGTTAATTTTAGCTAATTTCTCAATTTATAATAGTCCCCGTGTTCGAACCCGAGATTTGCCTATACTATTTTACAACCGATAAGGGTACACTGCCCGGTGTCGTATTCTAGGAAAAGCTTATTTTGGAAAACTAGATTTCGCACATCAAGTTTTTGGCGCCGCTATCGGGGACTTGAATTGATTGAGATTTTAGTTTTTGAGTGTTATTTTGTGTTGAATAGAATTCATGGTATTTTTTGTGATTTTCAGGTGATTAAGCTAGCCGACCAAACTTTTAAATACCGGCTTGGCATTGTAGAAAACATGTTAGTACAAGTGGGTAGAGTCTCTCTTCTCGTTGATTTCGTTCTTTGGAAATGGAAGAGGATAGTAGAGTTCCTTTAATTTTTGGTAGGCCATTTTTGAACACCGCTGATGTTATCATCCGTGTGAAAAGAAGAGAAAATTTCATTGGGTGTGGGGGACGATAGGGAAACATCTACTTACCATAAATCTAAAAAACATTCGTACTCCACCAATGAAACGTTTTTTTTAAATAGATGTTATTGATAATGACATGTGTGACCCAGAATTGCAGGAAATTCTTGAGGAAGAGGAATTGGATGAAGAACAAGAGGAAAAGAGTTTGGATTTGGAGTTAGAGGAGCTTCTTGAAGAGGATTTGGGGGTTGGAGATAGTACTATCAATGGAGACATTAGTCTAGAAGATTTTGAGAAGATGTTTAATCTAAGCTCGAACCCAGTTGTTACCAGTGACGAGATAGAGGTTGAAGTTAAGAAAGAGTTCATGCCGAAACTGAAATTGAGAAAGAAATCGTTGAAACAAGTGATGGTGAACCTTTTCTAAAGCTCAAAGTCGATACGGAGCCAAAATTTAAAGATGATAAAAACGAGGAGCACTTGAACTTGGATGATTTATTAGATGGAAAACCAATGGGGCATGATGCTGAAAAGGATAAGTATGGGGAAGAAGGTGTAGACTTTAGACGATGGGAGGCTGGTTCGATCACACGGGAAACGAAGGAATGGCATGACGCATGGGCGAAAACCCGCGATGAGCTCGATGTTTCTAACTATGAATTTCTTTATGATGATTTGGATTGTAGGTGCAATGGAGGAGGTTACATTTTGAGGAGTTGGCAGTTGGAAGGAAACCGGGGGAAACTTCGATTTCAGCTTTAGTTTGTTTGTGTGAGCGGAGGACGAGTCGAGCTAAAGATTCACGATAAAAACAAGCGCTTTACGGGAGGCAACCCGAGTTTGCTTTTCTTTTCTTTTTGTATTGTTTGATTTTCTTTTTAGTTTCTAGTTTGGAACGCATTCGGGACAATGCGTTAAATAAGTATGGGGGGAATGTCGGGAAATTTGCTAGTTTAATATTCCCTTTCGTATCCATTATGTTTTTTTATTTTGTCCCATTTAAGTCTCGTAAAAAAAAAGGCGCTTAAACGTAGTTAGGGAAAATGATAGGGGCTTGTATATTTAAAAACATTCTGGTACTTTAACGTGAAATAGTGTAAGAACATCTCTAGTTAATAAAATATTTGTAAGTAAGAATTTAGGTTTCTTAGTTTTAGTTGCTTAAATTTTCCCGAAAAATCTTAAATCCGGATAACCGCTAGATATCCTTAGTACCGAGCCCTTGTAGTTTCTTGCCCCCCTTTCGGGGGTAGTTGGGGAATCCTAGTATCACTTAATCCCAAAAGAGAGTTAGAGGCGAAGAAAAAGGCCATAGGTCTTTCCCGTCAACAAAATTGAACTCATCTTCACTATAACGGTGACAACCGTCAAAAATCTAGGTACTTGTTCAGCTACTATATCGGTTCGAAACATTAGCTACTCTTTTATCGCGTTCGCTTTGTTCTAGTTCGTAATTGTTGAGTCTGTACTTTGTCGGAACTAGTGTCGGAATAACTTCCGGAATCAATATTATAAGTCCTAATACCAAGAAAACACATATTGAACTTTCCTAAGTTTATAACTAATCATAATTAAGAACTTTCAATTAACAAAAAGGTCCAACGAAGCAATAACGTAAAAACGAAAAATCAGAAATTGCTGAAAAAGCCCCGGTGCGCAGCACCTATGGTATAGGTGCGCAGCACCTCACGCCAGATTTCAAAATTTTTACACTTTCAGTCCTTGCCTCGTTTTTACACAAACCACAACCAATCAAACTCGGATTTTTATCATCATAACTGTATTTTACTGCCCCAAGACTCCCCCCATTATTACTCTATCCCTTTTTATTTTCATTTCTCTTTTCTTTAATCATTTTACACACACACACAATCCTTTTCTCTCTAATTTTCTCTCAAGAACTCAAGAAAACCAGAGACATTCCACCATAAAAATCCACTTTTAGTCCATATAAACCGTTCCAACCATCAAGAGAATCAAAGGGGTGTCGTTTATACCGAAAAAGGACCAAGTTTGTAAAGATTTTTGAAGCAAAAATCCGACCAAAGCATCATCCATTCATTTTGATTCGGTAGAAACCTTTCTCCTAACTTTATTTACTGTTTTTACTAATTGCATGTAAGATCTAAACAATAAAAATGAGTTTTTATAACGATTTATATCACTTTCTCTACAAAAACGATTTTTATCTAGATGATACTTAGATCTATGTTTTTGTGGATAAAAGTTGTTTAGAAACTATTAAAATGGTGTTTTATAAGTTATCTACTGGTTGCATGTCGAAATCTTTGAGTCACAAAACGTTTTTAGCAAGAAAAACACAAAACGGGAAAAGACAGCAGCTAGGTGCGCATCACCTGTGCCCAGGTGCGCAGCACCGAGCTGCTGTTCTCCCGAAAAATCGTCGTTTGTCCGTTTTAAACTTGTGCACACATTCTGGACTTTTGCAAATATTATTATAAGACTGAGATGAGTAAAACTAATAATAATAATGACTTATATTGGACTCTTTAGACTTATTTGACTTGTTATGAAGTTTTTATGTGTATATGCATGTTTTGTGAGCGGAAATGGTTGTAGGTTTTGGACATGAAATTTGGGCGCGGAAGCGCTGCCCAAATTTCATTAGAAAATCTAAACCATTTCAGTAACCTAAACATGTTTATCATATTAATAACTTTAACATTGAACTTTCAAACTAAAAATAAACGTTAACCACTTCGGACCAATTTTGAGACAATTTGACTTCAACACATAATCATAAACAAAAGTTACCTAATCTTATATAAAGAACCTAATAAGACATTAACTTTTGGACAATCTTGGTATTCTTAGGCATTCCGTGATTCCCGGCTCCTTTATCCGACCGATTCCGAGTTCACTCTCTTCGCAAACCGTGAATTACCCCTCCTTACTTTTACATTTAAATATACTTTTTGGGGGAAACATGAGATCAAATTGTTTTTGAACTATAGCTTTTATGTGAAATTGCTTATCAAACTATTTTGACTTATTGAACTGGTGCGTCTATTTTGACTTTTGGTACTTATCGGACTAATTTGACTTTTGGTACTTATTGAACTATTTTAACTTTGGTCTATTTAAACTATTTTGACTTGTGGATCTTTGAACTATTTTGGACAAATTCTTAGGGACTCTTATGTGTAAAAATGCTTTATTGCCTTGTTGGCTACTTATTATTTAAAACTTTTACGAACTTGTTAAACTTTTGCGAAACTTTGGAAACCTTTTGAACTATTTGAACGACTTTCTATCTATGAAAACTTTTGAACTAAACGAACTATTTGGACTACTTTGGGACTATTTTTTTACGACTATTTGGACTAATATGCGTAAACAACATCAATTGTTCGGATTGGCTTACTTTAGACTCCCTAGGTTTGCCTCTTTGGATACTTGAATAGACATTGATAGCTTGGTTGTATTTAGGTGCTAAACCCTAGGTGAGAATATAACGCCGTAAGTGCAGACTAAAAGACTTTTAAAAATGGTACGATTAAAAGTCCCACAATTTACTTGGACGACTATACACACTATTAACACAAGCCGTTAGCATATATTATGGGTATCGATACTTAGGAGCGGTCACTCCTTACCAATGGGTAGCGACCAAGGTACATATTGCTAAGTCCTCGCGGACTCGACTTTAGACTTGATTAGTGGGCAGGTACTTGATCAGAATCGGATTAGTGTGTAGACTAAATCTTACGTATATTAAGCTTAGTGGTTGGTATAACTCGAGGATCATAGGTCTATATTACGCATATACTTACTTACTGCCTTGCACATGTGGATTAATCCACCGCTGAGGTAATGGCTACGACCCTTTTCGCTCGCTACACTATTTGACCTTGTATTTGACTTGAACTTACTTTGGTCGTACTTGAAATTATTTTGGAACGTACTTGAACTTATTTTGAACGTACTTGAACTTATTTTGAACGTGCTTGAACTTATTTTAAACGTACTTGAAATTGTCTTGAAACTAGATTATTCTTGAATTTTAAGCACTTAAATTTAATTAAGTTATTCTTGAATTTTAAGTACGTAATCTTATCTTGAAATTCCTTGACCTTGAACGACTCTTGAACTTTTATAAACCTTGAATTCGCCTCGGACTCTTATGAACTTTTAAATTGAACTTTTCTTCAATTCATAAACTGTAACTCACTCACTACGTTTTCGTAGTTGACACTTTATCTCATGTTTCATAAACTAAGCGTAAGTTATGAAGTGCATTGCTCAGGCGGGTCAAGTCTTTTATGTGAAGTGTACCTTGGGAAGAAGACCTTATTTTGGGAAATTTATTTAAAAACATTTTGTTATGTACTATGGTCTTACGTTGAATCTTGGTTGTATCTTTGAATTGTACTTTTAATTTAAATCTTAATGACTCGAACCGTTAATTTTAGTGTAACCCGTGAAATGATTCTTTGCTCTTCACATTCCGTGTTTCCGCTTTAGCGGGGTGTGACAATAACGAAGACTCAAATCCCGTTACCAAAACCGTTCACTTCAAAGAAAATATAAAATTCTAAATCTTTAGTATTTGAAGTGAAGAAAAGTGAGAGGAAAGCAAAATGAGTGGACTAACCAAAAATTCTCAAAAGAAAGAAGAAACAAAAAAAATAAAAAATGGTTTTGTGATATTTTAAGGTATTCCCCCGAAAGCAAGGCGGTATAGGGATCGGCCCAAAAGGCTGATCGCTTCAACTTAGGTTGGAGAGTGATGGAAAAGGGGTGGTTATTTGGACATATGAAAACTAAGGGATAAATTAGGAATTGACATTAGGAAATTGCGGTTTTTATTTACTTAAGTAATTTAGTAGCTTTTGATGTTCGTAGTCGGTTTTACGATCTTAAAATTTCACGCAAATCTATAATTACTAATGCCAGAATGTAGTTAAATGTTTGAGCCCGTGATTCCTTAGCTTTTCTTAAGTTGTATATTTTTGTAACTTTGGAGTAGTTTTAAGTCGGATTTGCTTGGGGGCAAGCAAATGCTTAAGTATGAGGGGTTTGATATAGCTCACTTATACGAGTATTTTATCGCGATATTTATTATGTTTCGAGTCCAAAACGTAATGGGAAGACCCGTTTTATACTTATGTTTGTGTAAAGTATGTATTTTAGGTTTTTGGACACATTTGGAGCAAAAGGAATGGTTTTGAACTTAAAGAGGCAAGGAAGGATAAAAGTATAACAAATTTTGGAAATTTTGGGCAATAAGGCGCATTGCTTTGAGAGCCAAACACATTTGGGACCACTGAGCCAAGAATGCGGCGCATTCTGATACTGATGCGGCGCAATTGGTGCAAATTTCTTTTTAAAAAGTGTTAGATTAATTATCATTTAATGGGACATTGAAGAGACTTTTTGGATAGATCACTTAAGGACGATTTTTGGGAGTAATTTTGGATCATCTTATCATTATCTCACTGAATTCTCAATCATTGGAGGAGGAAGAAAAGAAAATAACATCATAACCTCAAAGTTGGGAGCAATCGTTAGCAAGTTTTTTCTCAGTTTTTTCATTTGTTTATCATTTTGGATACAATTTCAAGATCTAATTTCGGATTGTTATTAAACTTATTCTCTATTTTCATTATAATAGAATTATGTCTTTTACTTATAATTTGTGTTTATTCAAATGAGTAGCTAATTTAATTAAACGTTTGCTTGGATTTGTGATCGTTTGTGTGATAAATTTTGAGTATGAAATTAGATTGATGTGTTGTGGTTAATTAAGGATCCGTTTGGGTTGAAACTTTAATTATCTTGTTAAAATTGTTTATACTTTTGTTTGGTAAACTAAAAACGGGTATTCGAAAAGAACTCGTAAATTTTACTAAAATAGGAATGAAACAATCAACCGGTCTACGGTCTATAGTTGGTTAAAGTTTGCGGTATTCGAAAGGAATCGCTAACAACAATTAGAACAAGTAAGTGTTAACACAAACGCTAGTTAATAAATTAAGAGAAATCGGTTTATTGATTAGTAAGCTATTCGAAATGAAGCTTAAAGATTAATTCGCACACATCGGCTTGGTATTTTTTATGCACGATTATTTTAGATGTTTACTATATTCGAAAGGAATAGTTACATGGATAGGTAAATGGAGAAATATTAGTATTCGAAAGGAACAAAGTTTTATATTAGAAGTTAATCGGCATTTCATACTTACGAAATATCACACAATCGTAAACGATCCAAGCAAGCGTCCCTTATCAATATCAGAAATACAAATCATTTCTAATCTTTTTTACATTTAGTCTTACTTAGACAAAACCCCACTTGTTACTCGTTACTTGTTAATTTTAGCTAATTTCTCAATTTATAATAGTCCCCGTGTTCGAACCTGAGATTTGTCTATACTATTTTACAACCGATAAGGGTACATTGCCCGGTGTCGTAATCTAGGAAAAGCTTATTTTGGAAAACTAGATTTCGCACATCAATATATTAAAAACAAGTGTCAACCAAAAAAGAGATCAATCGTGAAAAATGTCTCCTACATCTGATGAAGGCTCGTTCGTAGCTTCCTCCGGTGTTTCTAAAGCTTTTAGAGTCTACAATGAAAGAAGAAAGGTAGTAGAAGAAACGATCAATGTTACATTTGATTACACTAGCGAGTCTCACAAATATGAAATAACAAATCAGACTGACATAAAGGTTATTAACAATATATGTGATGAGTTACTTAAAACATCTTTTAGTCTGGCCCAACTCAGTCTGACGATGTGGTTTATCATCAAAATCAAAGACAAGAGTGTGAAAGTGATGAAGATGAACAACCAATAACTAAGGAAAAGGAGATCATGCGGCTTTAGACTTAAAAAGAAAAAGTTATAACTCCGACACAGACTGTAACTCAAGAAACCCCACTATCAACAGAAGATACAGTAGACTGACTCTGTAGATGGACCACCAATTCCTTCTGTTAACACATATCAGTCTCGTCCAAGCAATGTGAAAACAATGAAATATCATCCTTTGATTAACATCATTGGAGTTTTAGTAGATTTTGTAAAAACAAGAAATAAAAATGAAACTGCAAATTTTTGTTTTTATACTAACTTTCTTAGTCTGATGGAACCAAAGAAGGTGGAAGAAGCATTACTTGATGAACAGTGGGTAGAAGGAATGCAAGAAGAACTTGCAGAGTTTAAGAGAAATAGAGTATGGAAGAAGGTTCCTTTCCCAATTGGTAAGACTACTATTGGTTTGAAGTGGATCTTTAGAAACAAAATGGATCAAGATGGAGTTGAAATCAGGAACAAAGCTAGACTGGTAGCTCAAGGATATAGACAATAGGAAGGGATAAATTATTATGAAACGTTTGTACCTGTTACAAGGATTGAAGCAGTCATATTATACCTAGCATATGCAACTTACACATACTTCAATATCTACCCAAATGGATGTCAAAAGTGCCTTCCTAAATGGTGATCTGTAGGAGGAAGTGTATGTGAAGCAACCTCCAGGTTTTATTGATCATAATTTTCCTAATCATGTCTGTAGATTGAACAAAGCTTTATATGGACTCAAGGAGGCTCCAAGAGAACTGGTATGATACATTATCTTAGTTCCTTCTTAAAAACAAGAGGTTCAATCGATAAAACTTCATTCATCAAGAAGGAACAGGGTCATGTTATATTAGTTCAAGCTATGTTGATGACATTATTTTTGGGTCTACAAATGAAAAATTATGCAAATGGTTTTAAGACTTGATGTCACAACAATATAAAATGAGTATGATAGATGGACTTATATTTTTCCTTGGTCTACAAGTCGTTAAGAAACAAGATAGGAATTTTATCAATCAAAGTAAGTACATTCATGACTTGTTAAAGAAATTTTATTTTGATTCATGCTTAGAAATGAAAACATGTATTAGTACAACAAATAAGTTACACAAAGATAAAAATGGCAAGTTGATCTGTTAAGAAACTTACAGTTGTATGATAGGTTCTCTTTTGTAGTTAATAGAAAGTACACCTGATATTATGTTTTCAACATGTAAGAATCAACCTTAAAAAAAATATATTAAGATATCTAAAGAGTACTCCAAATCTTGGATTATTTTTTAATTAGATTTACATATGCATTTTATGCAGGTTGTAAGCTTGATAGAAAAAGTACATCAGGTGGATGTCAACTCTTGGGAGGAAAGTTAGTCAGTTAGTCTAGAAAGAAGAAAATCCAGTTGCTACTTCCAAAACTAAATCTGATAATGTTGTTGTACGAAGTTGATGTGCACAACTATTATGGATGCAATATCAACTTGAAGAATTTGATATGATCTTCTATGGCACTCCTATTATGTGTGATAAAAAAAAAGTGCAATCCATATCACATAAAATCTAGTCTTTCACTCTCGAAAAAGCACATAGAAATTATAAGTGACTGTGTGGAAAAAGGGAACGTTAGACTGGAGTTTGTTGCCACCAATGATCATTTGACAGACACACTTACCAAACCTCTTAGTAAGGACATTGTTTTTATATATCTTGGGGCAACTAGGAATGTTAAATCCTTATATTAACAAATTTTTCAAACGTCAATCTGACTGTGTGCTCACACTAAGTTTTTAACTTAGTGTTAGAAAATTTTCAAAGTAACAAGTTTAAGATACACTCATTTTTTTCAGGGGTACTTTGTGTACAAAACCTATTTTAGAAGGACTTAAAATGTAAATTGTAACTAACTTAACTAAATTTTTGTTGTATCATTTCTTTAGTTTAAATTCGGTTTTTTTTTATTCTAACGTAATTTTGTTTGCTCTCAACCTTATTCAATTTGACTGTCGATCAAGAACAATGGCGATCCCTAATATGATTTTGCTCCTAACAAGTCCGTTGATTAAAGCAGCTGATTACGATAAACGAGTATGTGTCAAAACAACAATAGTGTTGCCATTGTAGACATTCCGGAAAATAGGCGAAGCACAAGCTATGAAGAGATTTGCAGATTCATGCGCTCACATCTACCACAAGGGGTTATTTCAAGCACAATATTTTGTATTATGATATGTTAAACGAAAGGAAAGCACGAAAATGATTGGTTCATTCAAAAATGGTAGATCTAGACTCACCATTATAGAGTAGATCGTCCTTGTTGCATTAGATATACCTACCGAAGCAAAGGAAGGTGGCTTTCAACATAAACTAACTAAGAATCAAGCACGTGACTTTGTTTTTCCAATAATTGGTCAAGAAATCACTAGAGGTATGATTGAATATAAGATGTTTACTAGTAAGTGGAAGATTTTATTTTCCAATATTGTACAGCAAATTGGGAAGTCTAAATCAAATGAATGAGTTTGAAACACATATGTTTCACTCTATGGTGACATGAAGAGGAATTTCATATTTTAAACTATTTTGATGAATTTGTCTCCTTAACTTCATCCACAAAAGGAATGTTTAATATTCCATTCATTCGAATTCTATCATTGTGTTTTGAAACAGCGTTGGATACTGAAAGATACTAAGATTTAGAAAATAAAATTTACCTATGCCCAACTCCACATCTTTCATATAAAATTTTTAATATTCGTACTACGCCTAGCGAGGTTGGGTTAACTCATGTTATGCTTCAATGGATAGAGAATCCTTTTATTGAACTTTCTAAGTCTGATAACTCAGACTTAGATGAGAATGATGAATCTTATGGAGATTCTGACTCAGATGGTGATGGGCAAGGGGTTGGGCATGTTGTGGTGAATGAAGATGTGTTACTTCCCCGTGGATCCCAGGTATGGATATGATCAATTTCAGAATGAACCTAGTGAGTTGGTTGTTTAAAATTTGATAAGGATTAAAGATATTGGAGGTTTAGAGGATAAAGTTCAGAATTTTATTTAAGAATATCAAGAAATGTTCAACAAAACGGATCAAGAAATGAATTCACTTATGAAGTGGAAATTGCAGAAAGAATACTGGGTTAAGCAAGTCTTCAAGCCTACCTGGTTTTCACTAGTGTCAAAGTCCAAGCCTAAGTCTAGATTAAGAAGAAAGTTGTAGTTTTTGTTATATACTCAATTTTTGTATGATTTATTTTTCAAGTCTATGTTTATTTTTATATTATGTGATTAGTTTGTAAAAGACTTTAACATAAACAAATATGGGAGACTGTTGGGAAAAACAATAGTTAAACCCAAAATATAAATCTGTTATATTTAGTCTTAGTCTGAGTATTTTGAGTCTGAGTGATCAAAATTGGACTAAGTAAATTTCTCGGTCTAAGTTACATGAGTCTGAGTTGGCTAGACTCAGAAGTGTACTTGATACAAATTGTAGGTACTTTGTTATGCAAATCATCTATCTATTTAAGAAAATTTGTATCTGTCTTTTAGTTGCGTGTTTATCAAGATCTCTGTACATTGTGTATAAATAGAGATCTCGAGGTTTTGATAAAATTGTACATTTTGAATCGAACTTAGTGTTATTCAAAGTTCTTGTTAATTGTTTTATTTTCTCTATAAACATTAACATTCTTATAAGTTATTGAATTTGGTGTTAATCCTTAAATACTTAACTTGCTAAATTAATTTAATCTTAAATGATTAATTGATAAAGTAATTATCACGTTATTGGGATCTTACTGAGACCTAACCAAGACCCTCACCACCCCTATAGCTAGCTACTTGATTCCGAACAAAGTGTATGTATATCTCAATGTGATTAGTGCGTTGGTAATGGAACAGATTTGCTGAGATGTAGAAAAAGTGATATTGTACCAAGACACGAAGAGGGAAACAAATAGTTCTTAAAGAAGATTGTGAACACATGCAATTTCTCCCATGGTATTGGCAACTTTGTGATACTATGTTTTTGCACTAGATCGAGATGTGTTATTTTGTTGTTGGGAAGACCATGATAAAAGATTGTCACTCAGAAATACGAAAAATATAGAGGTGGATCGACGTAAGAATTAACATCCCTCCCTATCAACATCAAAGTAAGCTATTAACTCAAATGTATTATATAGGTAAGATCATGAAGAATCATACATAGCGAAGTACACGTCTTAGATATGAATTTGAAATAGGAGGGTCATCTGGACCGAGCTTGGAGTTGGTATCTACAAAGAGTTGTATTTCCATTTGATCCTATCATGTGGGCCTCTTCGAGAAACTTGTAGTGTGCATAGTGCGATAAAAACACGGCAAAGGATGCATGGTGTGTTAAGATCACAAGAAAGTAATTGATCTATCTAAGATATTTCATATCAAATTTTGCAACGAGACATGACATAGCCCGCTAAATAGGGGTCGATTAAAATGCAGTCGGGATGATGTCATCAACATAAATCAATAGATAGGCGGTCTCCGATCCACGATGAAAAATGAATTTAGATGAGTTAGTTTTGTTTAAAGAAACCTGATACGTGTACCAAAGATGGAAAATCTATAAACCAAGCACGGGGAGCCTGTTTCAGGATATACGAAAATTGAATTGAATCGTAAACTTTATGTTTTCGTACATTGATGTTTAGGTTATTATGAAAAGACAATGTTATACGTATAAAATATATATACTTTAAAGTTTATATACATGATGTTTGTAGTTATAATAACAAAATATATTTATGCTTATACATTTGTTTATATACTTTATATTGGGAGATTTTAGAATAACAATAAGGTAAATAATAGTCTAAATTGAGCGATTTTATAAGTAAATTGAAATTGACAAAATAGAATAAGAGACGAATATTTTTTATTTTAATAGCAAAGAAATAGGGAAGAGAATGCAATCGGTGTTCTTCAATCAATGAAAAACTATGATCATGTATCATGTATGAGTAAACTTGAATATGTAAAAGATTTTTAATCTACTTTTAAGTTTGAATGATTCATTTTTACTATGACTTAAGCAATGTTTGGTATTTTTAATATAAAAATAAAAATTGTTTTGATTATATATAACAAATGTTACACACGAGAAATTGTTTTCTTTTAATTATTTTAGGTATATATACGGACAAAAAGGGTTTATTATTGGGGATTTTTGTTCTTGTAAAGTTATTGGATTATTTTAACTTATTATATAGATGAAATTATCATATTTTTGTAAAAAGGTTTAAAATAAAAAAAAATATTTGATAACAGATTTGAGTTCATTTAAAACCATTATAAAACTTGAGACCAAATGAATAAATCACAATCCTCCATTTTAAAAACCCACTTTAATTAATTTATTTTTTTAAGTTAATTATCTTAAAAACCGTAAATGAATTAAACGAATAAATTACACCATTAAAACGAGTATTAGTTTCTATACAGAACCCACTTAGTATACTTTTGAGGAAAAACATTTCTGGGTTTTTGACGGGTTTTGGAAAATTTAAATTATAAAATCACAGTTTTATCACATGTGATATTAGTAGTTTGACTTATGATTTTTGTGTTCTTCTTTCTTATTTTAGTTAAATATACATCATATAATATATTTAGGTTTTGAAATTCTCATTTAGTGTTCATATCACATGTGATTTTACCTTACAAATATAAACATTTGACAAAAAAGGAAGAAAAAAAAGGCGTCAAAATTCGATTTTTTTCCGGGTCTATATAGATTATACCTCATATAATGTTTTGTATTTAAAATTTCATATTTAAAGCTAAAATAGTGTGTGTTATTAGCGTATTTGTTTTAAAGTTCTAAGTATATTATAATATCACATATGATTTATGTTAATATCACATGTGATTTTAGTACTATCACATGTGATTTCCTTGAATCTTTTATAGGTTTAATTTAATTATATATCATATAAAGAGTTTTGATTTTTAAATCCACATTTTATGTTAATCACATGTGATATAATCTTATGAGTTTAAACATTTGTCCAAAAACGAATAAATAAAAGTTGTCAAAATTTGATTTTTTTTTTTGGTTTATATAAATCATACTTTATATAACATTATTTGTTTTTGAAGTTTACTCATTTCTGTTAAAATTTCAATACCCACTCGAAATCGAAAAAATAAAAGTCGTCGAAAGTGTATATGACCACTGCTCTAATTAAAGAGGACAACACGACGGTCGCAACGGTATAATTTATTTTGTCTAACGATTAAAGGATTTGAAAGATAAATTAATTTAAAAAAAAAATTATTTAGTAGGTTTTGATTTATTCTTAGCATTTGAATTGAAAATAAATGAATAGTTGAAATTGAGTCTTTTGCTCCTTATTATTGGTCTCTTTTGATATTTTTCTTTGATAACATCACCAATCTAATCTACTGACTGAAATCAAAGATAATAAGTAATCTAATAAATCTTACTAAATCATGTGTCATTTAAGTCTTTTATTTTATTATATATTATAGACTCCATTTCATTTTGTTCATTCATTATATGTTTTTAACAAAGTTGAGTTTAGAAATGTTAACTATTTAGTTTTTAAATATTAAAATCTTTTTTTTTTTTAATTTTGACTTTAAATATCTTTCTTTTTTATGTTATATGATATCTGATGAAATATTAATGAAAATATATTTAAAACTGAATTAAATAATAAATTTTACAAAGTTTTATATAGACATGAAAAAAGGATACTTATATAACTGGGCAATTGTTAAACATTCTTAACTATCCTCTAATTTAAATCCCCTCATTGTCTTGCTATTTGTGCCATTTATATTATTTTAATAAAAAGTTTGTATTTAAATACATTTTATTTCATTTCTATTAACAAAAGAGGCTGTTGCCGGGATAGTTAGCGTTCGGCCTCCTCTGCGAGGAGACCGCGGTTCGAATCCCAGCACCTCCTTTTTCTTTTCTTTCTTTTGTGACCTGTTGGGTTTGCTTGGTTGTTGGGCTTATGGGCTGGTTTGGTGTTGGGCTTTCATATATATGTATATTGTTTTTAGATTGGTATCAAATAAAAAATATAGTTTGCGAATCAAATAATCCCACGAAGACGATGCCTTTTTTCTTGGCTTGCGAATGTAAATTTATATTGGGTCAAAGTGCAGACTGGAACGTAAACTCCCGGACTCGTGCAACGCACGAGTCTCTCCTAGTTGAGATCTAAAAGGAAACTAAAAATACGATTTTGTTATAACTTTAACTCGA
The DNA here is from genome assembly GCA_910822075.1 of Senecio squalidus. Classification (NCBI taxonomy): domain Eukaryota; kingdom Viridiplantae; phylum Streptophyta; class Magnoliopsida; order Asterales; family Asteraceae; genus Senecio; species Senecio squalidus. The sequence continues at coordinate 27,123,508 of CAJVGC010000065.1, read as the reverse complement.
CGATCAAAATTATATAATTTTAAATATCGTCGCAACGCACGGATAAGTAAAATCTTTATTATACTAAATAACTAATATTATTATCTATTATACTAATATCAATATAAATAATTATAACTAAAATACAATACATAGTTGTTTTTAACACTTTAAATACAATACATAGTTTTTTACAACTCGACGTTTTGTCAAAAAAAACAAAAAAAACTTATGCATCAAACAAATAGATGGAAATCAGTTATCTCAAATAGATTTATCATTTATGAGATATTTTTCAACCTTTTATCTTTAACATACTAGTTAATCTAATTTATGTTTTAATCTATAACATACCACTTTATCAAGATTTTTATAAACTTAAAGCATTCTCGAATCATTTGATTTACTTTTAATAGAAAAAAACATGTAAGAAAAAGTCTAAGTGAGGGACTCGTGACTGGGTTATATTTTGCGGAATACTTTTCACAAGTTTTTTTATTTGATAAAAAATATCATCCCAATAAATGGTAAGTATAAAAATAAACCACTTTCTAAATATATTAAAAATATGTATTTACGTTATTATTTTTGAATAATATTAAAAATATGTAATTACCTTAGTATTTTCGAATAATATACAAAATATGTGATTAAACTAATGGAATATAGAAAATCGATCATAGTTTGTTGTTATCGTAAAAATATTAAAAATAGAAGACCTAATTAATGAGTTATTGTTGAACTTGATGTGACCAATTGATGTCATCTAAAGCTACCTATTGTCACGGAGTTAACTTTCGAACTCGTGTGGTACTTAGATGATCCTGCTATCAAGGGTCTAAGTAAACCAGAAACGATTATCTAACACTTGCAAGGAGATTGCTTTAGAGTAATAGGAAACAAACTTGTATTATTGCTTTGGAAAATCTGGATGATTACAATGGAAACCAAGATTACATATTTATAGCATTCTAGAGATCATTCTAGACTTAGACTAATCTAGATTATCTAGATTAGTCTAGGCTAGATATCTCTAGATTTATCTAAGACTACATATTTCTATAGGACTAATCTAGAATATACATTCTAATTTAGATTATACTAGCTCTTAGATTTTTAATATCTAGGAATCAGCTTGAAGTCTCTAGAGGTTTCCTGGCAGCAAGTGAGACGTTTGGGCAGAATGTTGCGGTTCGTAACACTATGGTGTTCAAAATTTTCTAAGCCGACCATTTATTTGAAAACTCGAAAAATTTGATTCTAAAAATTCAAATATCCGTAGTTTTGGATATCAACTGGATTCGAATAACAATATTTAAAAATCTATGATATTTTTGATATCCGAATATTCGAAAGTTTTTGAAATATTTTTACATATGTTATTACAATTTTTATAATTGTCGTTACTATTAGTTTTTAATTTAAGTTAACATGCATTGCATTAATAATATTAAAAAAAAAAGTAACACATAAATTAAAGATTAAGAAGAAAAAATATTATCTAATGAGAGTGAGTGGTGAAAAAAAAAAGTAACACATATAAAGTAACACCCCCAATTCTGTTTCCATTTCACAAAAAAAATCATCATAATCGTCCGATAAATCATCCCAATTTTCTTCTCATTTCTCTAATGGCGTCAAGTAAACCAGCAACCACTAAACCCCAAGTGTCGGCGACAAGCAAGGAAGGCACATTATATGCCCAAGTGCGACCGGAAGAAACCATCACCCATGGAGGTGTTGAAGCAGGGACAAGTTAAGCTTCAGTGGCGGCGACAAGCAAAGAAGGTAGTGCTATATCCCCGCACTGCAACCAGAAGATGTTATCTTCCATGGCACCTTTGCATTTGCCCAGGGGTTAAGGTGCGATGATTTCTCCGACGATTATTTATTGTTTTTTTCAGCAAACTAAGAAAAAAATCTTAAAGGGAGGGTCGAAAAAACCAGCACAAGCAACAACGCCAGCGGAATCGAAGAGGTAACTGAAGTAGTGTAGATAACACGAGAATTTCTAGGGTTTAGTTAATTGTAACACCTAATCGTTCGTTTTGTTTACTTTCATTTTAGACTTGATAATTGTTTGGCTGCAAAATCGGTTTAATATTGTTCATGTTTTACGAATTGAATGCGTCAATCAAAACTGCTTGATATATTTGAAGCTTGTTGCCTGCCTCATTGGGTGTGTATTTTTTTTAAGGAAACTTATGGCTAAAATAGGTTGTGTGTTTGTGATTTGGGAGCGTATTTTCAACTTGCGATACTTTCTACTAGATGATTGCCCTTAAGTGGTTAGACGTGTGTTGGGTTCGTTTGACGGATTTTTTCCCCTTCTATTGTTAGATTTCCTCATTTTGTAATTCTAGGATCATTGAATATTGGGTCGTTTGGTAGGATTTAATAGTTCGTATCATTGTACTCTCTAGGATCGTGGTAGGTATGGAATTATTTGGTTTCACTATAGAGCTTGGTCGGTTTCTGTATATTGAAGCCATATTGCCACCTTCAATGTGAGATTCAAATGCATCCTATGCTAAAGTGTCAAAAGTTGATCTGCTTCTTGATTTCGCTGATCACATTCATGCTTTTTGGTTACACTGGCTTCATCATCTCGACTTGTTTCCGTATCACTTCTTGTTGGATGATGATATCCCCCCCCCCCCCCCCGGCACTAGTACTAAGAAGTGGCGGCCTTGGGGGTGTGCTGGTCGTGTGGTCGCACGGGGCCTTCGATTTAAAAAAAAATTTGTTTTTTTTTTTTTTTTTTTTTTTTTTTTTTTGTAGAAGCTTACAAATTATTTTTGTCCCACAATTGAGTCACAAGATATAGAAGATTTTAGTTTTTACTTTTGTTCCACATCGGTGGAAGAAGAAAATGATTAATTGATTAGATAGCTATTAATTAACCTACCTATGTGTCACGGACTTATCTCGATAAGGGTCTTCCGTGCGGCACTTAGTCTCTACTAAGTCAGCATTGCTCGAACACTCAATGATCTAGGCAACTAAGAAAGAAAGGAACACAAGTGAAATGAGGAAATACTTTGTATTGCTAGAGAGAACTTTACAAGAGAAGATTACAAGTGAATTGTGTGATGGTTTGGCCAAATGAGGCCTCTCCTATTTATATTACTCATCTAGGGTATGTAAAAGTTATACACTCTTCCATGGAAGGAAGATTCTAGGGCTTCTAAGAGCTTCTAGGGCTTCCGACTTCTTCCAAGAGTTTCCAAGACCTTCTTGCACCCTCCATAGAATTCCACTAAGTCTTCTAGTCAAGTGTAAAACAATCCGGACTCCCAGGTAACCCCGTAAAATCGTGGGGCGTGACATATGCCTTTGAAAAAATCACACCACATACTTTCAGTTTCAGGTACGTATTTGATTATTATTTATGTTTAATATTGCCAAAAGTATCGTATTGGATAGTTTACCTATTGTCTAAGAATATAATATATACTATTTGTTACACTGTTAGTTAGTAGATAATTGTTAACTTGTTAAGTTTTTATTTATATTTTATATAAAAGATACCTCCAACTAGAAAATTTGAATCGGGTTCTTCTAAACGCAAAAGAAAAGAAAATGAAGAACGCTTTATTCGTAATCAAAGAGGTGTTATCAATAAATTCATCATCAAACAAGTACGAGAATGGGTAACAGCTGAAGCTAATCGAGAATCATTTCAGGTAGAGGAAACAATAATCGAAGATAATACCATAAATGTTGATAATGTTCAATCTAACGAGGATCATAGAGAATGTGTACCACCTGAAACTGATGAAGAACCTAAAGAACAGGAAAACATTCTAGTCAACATATATGATCCTACGAAGTGGGACACCCTCGATATTAAATGGAGAGATTTACTAATGAAAAATGGTCATATAAGAGATATATTAAAAGGTAAAGGTCCTAAAGATGTAAAAAAAGAGACGTTTTTGTTCAGAATTTTATGATAAGTACTTACCAAACGGAGAGAAGTATCATAGAGATTGACTTGTGTACTTTAATGATCTCGATAAAGTATTTTGTTTCCCTTGCAAGTTGTTTAAGAAGAAAAACAACCAGGTAATCTGGCACACGAGGGGATAAATGACTCGGGACATTTTTCTAAGAGTTTGAAAATGCATGAAAGTTCTGCAGATCATATATATTATATGTCTCTTTGGTTTGACTTGCGTGCAACTCTGGAAACTAATGAAGTTATTGATAAAAATTTCCAGTATGAAATTAACAAATAGACCAAACACTGGAGAAATGTATTAAGAAGATTGTTTGCGTTACAGAAGTTATTACCAAACAAACTTTAACATTCCGTGGAAGCAATAAGAAGCTATATGATGAAAACAATGGCAATTTTTTGGCTTTGGTTGAAATAATTGCGGAGTGGGATTCAGTAATGGCAGAGCATATCCGAAGGAAACAAAATCATGAAATTCATTACCATTATCTAAGTCACAAGATACAAAATGAGATGATTATTTTGCTGTCTTCTGATATAAAAAATAGAATAGTGACAAAAATTAAGGAAGCGAAGTATTTTTTCAGTAATTTTGGATTGTACTCCAGATATTGCTTCAAAAAATGCTAGAAGCTCGATGTTTAGAAAATAATAATGTAACTTGTGTTTATTACAATGAAAAGTATTTATTATAAATTTTATAGGACATCTTTATTTTTTTTTTGCACCATTCCTCCGAAATGTCAGGGCCGGGCCCGGTACTAAGATAAAATAGATATAGACAAAAGAAGTTATTTGGTTTCACTATAGATATGAAAGCAATGAGACTGTAAACTGAACTACTTTTGTCGCATAGGACATGTAAAAAATACTCGTTTTAGCTTCTTTATGGTGTCGATAAGGTACTGAAGCAAGCAAAATTATATGCTACAAAGATAACGAGACAAAACAGTATAGCGATCCCTACCTTTTCATTTTCAACTTCTTTTCTCAAGTCTGCTAGTTTCATGCTCTCAAGTGCATAATCACATTGAGCATAAACATCACACGAAACTAAATATAACCATGACATTCTATGAGAGGAGATATTGGTACTTTGTTGGCAATGGATGAAAGAAAACCTGTTGCTCTTGAGAAAGCCTGGATTTAAGATGGTGGTCCAATTTGGATCTCCGAGTCGTATTTGATATTGTGTCTCGAGACACATTAACAAAGGAAATTTATATTCTATGAAAATTGTTTCGCAAACCTGAAACTTATTTATAACATCCTGTTAGTCGTTTCCTCGTCTAAGACAAGCATCTGTATTGATGGTATTAAGTTGGTCGGTCGTAGCCTATTCTCTGTTCTATCTCTCATTCTTCGTCTAGAATGAAGAACCTTCAGTTCAACAATGGATACGTTTTTGCTAAAAAAAATGAAATATGTTCCCTGAATGGCTGAATCTTTGTAGCTATAGGAAAGGATACCGTTTATAATAATTAAGCAGTTACAAGAAAATAAGAAAAACAGAAATGATTAACAAGAAACTTAATTGGCCAAGGCTCGTGATAAACACGATTCCCTTAAAACAAATTCCGCGTGCATTCACACGTTTTGTTTCCCAGGGTACAATGGCAAAAGCAGTTTATACTCTAGACTGCCGGAGTTTTCACTTGCCTGAAGTTGGTCGGGATATTAAAACAGAGAAGGAAGAGATTCAAGGTGTGTCTTAGAACTGAAATGAAGCTCGAGATTTATAGGCTGTAGGAGGAGCGTTTTGCATTTAATGGCGGTAATGAGCAAATTAAAACTGATTACAGTTTACCAAATATAGTAAATGGGCTGTCAACAATTCAAACGAAACTGTTACTGCATTAAATGACCAAAAACCGCGTAGCAAAAACTGGACCGCGCATGCTGGAGATTTCGGAGCTGCATTCGTGTCCGCAGGTCGCGCATGAGTTTTTGACCCATGCCCTTTCGGACCAGAAATTTGCACCCCACCTGCGCGCGAGGCCGTGAGCTTGTGTGTGTATAAGTCACAAGCTAATTGAACAAGTTTTCAAAATTCTTGCTTATAAACAACACAAACTTTGTGTCCACCACCGATGTGGGACAAGTTTCAAACAAACCAATTTTGCGCCAAACACCTATCTTTAGGCGTCGATATCTCATTCATCTTAACTCCGTTTTGGACGTATCATATATCGTTGCGAAGCTCTTTCTAAGGGCTACGCATACATATAAAATATTGATCGTAAATATTAAATATGTATTATTTATAGAGGTCCAAAGTTGATGAAAATCGCATATTTTCATTAACATTTTCCAACAATCCCCCACATGAATGGAGATCGCTTATTCCCGATGAAACTTCGACGGTTGAATCCTGCATAGGATAGGTAGGTGTTACCCTTTGAACCTTCCCTTATGAAATGCACTTAGCCTCCTAACTGTCAGTAGAACTTGATGTCTTTGAACTGAGCTGTTATTTGCGTAGACGACAATACATTTCACACAGGACTCTTCCTGACAATGTCAACTCCTCATAGTCGTGTTCGTTATGGTCTTGAACACTTTCCTGGTTCTGCGAGAGCTTTTAGGAATTACGCCCTTATAATTCCCTTCGAAGCGACCCCACTTCTCTCTAACATAGGTGATTCTTTAGAGATCATTATACCACATATGGTTATCTCTTAGAATGATTAAAAGCCGTATGCTTATCCTTCTCCTTGTCACTGATCTTAGGAATGGACTAGGAAGTTCGTGATTTATGAACTCCCTTAGATGGTTTAGGAGGTAGGTAAACTACCCCCACAGTGACCTCCCTTCATTCATACAACTAGGTTTTCCTATTGAACCCAGATCTTGGGATCTCCAGTCAACTGGGTTAGGTTTCCTTTGCATAAACGTGTTCATTTAAGGGCTTTAGTCCCATTCCTTTTAACGACTTGCTAACTAACTCTCTGCTTAAGCCTTTCGTAAGCGGATCCGCTATGTTATCCTTTGACTTCACATAGTCAATTGAGATAACTCCTGTTGAGAGTAGTTGTCGTATCGTGTTATGTCTACGTCGAATATGTCTTGACTTACCGTTATACATTATGCTATGAGCTCTGCCAATTGCCGATTGGCTATCACAATGTATACATACGGTCGTTACCGGCTTAGGCCATCTTGGTATGTCTTCTACAAATTGACGCAACCACTCTGCCTCTTCTCCACATTTGTCGAGGGCAATGAATTTCCATCGTTGATCTTGCTATAACCGTCTGTTTGCAAGATTTCCATGCTACAGCAGCACCTCCAAGTGTAAACACGTATCCACTTGTTGATCGAGAATCTTTTATATCAGATATCCAGTTTGCATCAGTGTATCCTTCGATAACAGCTGGATGTCTATTATAGTGTAGTCCATACTCTCGCGTGTATCTTAAATACCGAAGTAATGTTGTCATACTTTTCCAATGATCAGAACTCGGATTACTTGTGTACCTACTTAGCCTACTAACAGCGTATGCTAAGTCGGGTCTGGTACAACTCATTAGATACATTAGACTACCAATGATTCTTGAGTATTCTAGTTGGGAAACGCCTTCACCTCTATTCTTAGATAGATGTTGACTGGTATCAATTGGAGTTCTAGCTAGGCCGGAATCCCCCACATTGAATCGCTCTAGAATCTTGTCGACATAATGTGTTTGATTTAACACAAGACCATTTTGGGTTCGTGTGATCTTGATTACAAGGATCACATCCGCTAGACCCATGTCTTTCATATCAAATTTTGATTTCAACATATCCTTTGTTGATGTTATTATCTTATCGTCACTACCCATGATAAGCATATCATCTACATAGAGACATAAGATAACGTATCCATTTGGTGAGTCTTTCACGTAAACACACTTGTCGCATTCATTTATTTTGAAACCACATTCTAACATGACGTGATCAAACTTTTGATGCCATTGTTTGGGAGCTTGCTTTAGGCCATATAATGACTTAACGAGCTTGCAAACTTTGTTCTCTTGTCCAGGGGCAATGAATCCCTCATGTTGTTTCATGTAAATTTCTTCCTCTAAATCGCCATTTAGGAAAGCAGTTTTTACATCCATTTGGTGAACTTCCAAATTTCTTATGGCGGCAATAGCAAGTACCATCCTGATGGAGGTAATTCGCGTTACAGGCGAATACGTATCAAAGTAATCTAGACCTTCTCGTTGTCTATACCCTTTGATCACCAATCTTGCTTTGTATTTCTCAATACTTCCATCCGCCCTCATCTTCTTCTTAAAGAGCCATAGATAGTCTAGTGCAATACAACCTTGAGGAAGGTCCTGTATTTCCCACGTATGGTTTTGTAAAATAGATTCTATTTCACTTTTGATGGCTTATTTCCATTGAAGTGCTTCTGAAAAAGTAAGTGCTTCGCGGTAAGTTCTAGGTTCATGTTCCACCATGAATGTCAGGAAATCGGAACCAAACGATTTCTCAACCCTTGCCCTTTTACTTCTTCTAGGCTCAACCTCTTCTTCCACATGTTGTTCTTGTCCCTCATCTTGGACAGTCTCACCAATAGGTTTAGAGGAACTTCCAATTTCCGTGTTTAGACAAGGAAATATATTTTCGAAGAATGTAGCACTCCTTGATTCCATTATCGTGTTCTTGTGTATATCGGGATTCTTAGAATCATGCACAAGAAATCGATAGGCACTACTATTGTGAGCATATCCAATGAATATGCAATCCACAGTTTTGGGCCCTATCTTTAAAGCCTTAGGTGCCGGCACTAATACTTTAGCTAGGCACCCCCACACTCGTAGGTATTTGTATGATGGTTTTCTTCCCATCCATAGTTCATATGGAGTTTCTTCCTTATTCTTTCGAGGAAGCTTATTTAAAAGATAAGAAGCTGACAAGATAGCTTCCCCCCACATGTTTGGACTTAGTCCAGAACTTATCAACATGGCATTAACCATTTCTTTCAAGGTACGGTTCTTTCTTTCGGCGATACCGTTTTGTTGAGGTGAATAGGGTGCGGTGAGTTCATGTCTAATACCATGTTGCTCACAAAAGTTAGCAAATGGGGACACATATTCACCTCCTCTATCACTTCTAACAACCTTGATTTTCTTGTTGAGTTGATTCTCAACTTCATTCTTGTAAAGAATAAACTTATCAATGGCTTCATCCTTACTTTTAAGTAAGTACACATAGCAATATTTCGTGCTATCATCGATAAAGGTGATGAAGTATTTATTTCCACCTCTTGTGGGAACCGATTTTAAGTCACATATGTCGGTGTGAATCATATCAAGGGGTTCGGTTATTCTTTCAACCGATTTAAACGATGACCTTGTTTGTTTGGCCTCAACACATGTTTGACATTTATAGTTTGAATCAATATGGAATGATGGTATGCATTTAAATTTAATTAATCGACGAATTGAATTAAAATTAACATGACCAAGACGTGCATGCCAAATATTAGAAGACTCAAGCAAGTAAGCGGAAGTAGAACCAATCTTATTAATATCACGCTTAATCACCATTACATTCAATTTGAACATGCCATTAAGGGCATATCCCTTACCAACATAAACACCATTTTTGGTCAACACGGCCTTATCCGATTCAAACACTAAACGAAAACCAAACTTGTTGAGAAGCCAACCCGACACAAGATTCTTACGAATCTCGGGAACATAGAGCACATTGTTCAAAGTGAGCTCCTTCTCCGAGGTCATCTTCAGTATCACATTTCCTTCCCCTTTGATATCGGCCGTAGCCGAGTTGCCCATAAACAACTTTTCCCCAGTCTCAACATCCTTGAAGGTGGTAAACATGGTCTTGTCAGAGCAAACATGACGGGTTGCACCCGTGTCAATCCATCATTCTTTTGTGTTTGATCCAACCAAATTGACTTCGGAGATCATATTAGTGACATCGGTCACCATAGCTGCAAAATCCATGTCTTCATTCACCATATTAGCTTGGCGGGGATTCTCCCGTTTTGGCATCTTGCAGCTAGCAGCTCTATGACCCGGCTTATCACAGTTATAGCACACACCATCAAACTTTTGAGGCTTTTGGGGCTTTTGATACCTTTTCTTCATATCCCCAGCTTTAGGTCGGAGATTACCAACCTTAGCTTTGCCTTTCCCACCATCCTTGCTTTTGTTACCCCTCGAGGATTGACCATGTTCAACAACATTGGCTTTTTCCGAAGTTGGCAAGTAGCTTCCCTTAAGAGCTTTCTTGGTGTCCTCTTCGATACGAAGGCGAACTACAAGTTCCTCAACGGTAATCTCCTTTCGCTTATGCTTAAGGTAGTTTTTGAATTCCACCCAACTTGGAGGTAACTTCTCAATGATTACCGCAACTTGGAATGTCTCACTAAGTGTCATTCCTTCGGAGTGGAGCTCGTGTAAGAGAACTTGGAGATCTTGTACTTGACTAATCACGGTTTTCGCATCAACCATTTTGTAGTCCAAGAAGCGAGCCACTACAAATTTCTTTGCACCGGCATCTTCAGTTTTGTACTTGTGATCCAATGACTCCCATAATTCTTTGGCAGTCTTACAGTTGCAATACACGTTATACAACGCATCCACCAAACCATTCAAAACATAGTTGCGGCATAAGAATTCCGAATGCTTCCAAGCATCTACCGCACTCACAGCTTGAGCATCGGTCTCCACTTCGTTAAGTTGGGGAGCGGATTCGGTCAAAAACCTAGCAAGGTTCAACGTGGTCAAGTAGAAGAACATCTTCTGCTGCCAACGCTTAAAGTGCAAACCCGAGAACTTTTCGGGTCTTTCCGCGTGATTAGCAACGGTGTTCGCTAGTGGTACTCCCACTATTGAGCTCATCGTTGTCGCGGATGTCATGATCGGTGTGAGCACGGTTGAGGTCACAAGAGATTGTGTCGACATTCTGAAAATTCGCAAATTTAAAGAATTAGACATCTCGCTTTAAATAATAATTATAATGAACAATACGTCAACAATAGTGTGATAATCTGTTTATAAGAGATTATATTTCAGTTTTCGTTCACTGTTCTAAAACAGCAATTGAATACAAATAAATAGATCCTTAAAAGTTTGTTCGGATATTGTCTTGAACCGAAATAAGAAAGTAAAGGATCCTTAATATTTGTACATAAAGTAAACTGAAATTTGTTTGGAAACTTAATGTTTGTCTTGTGCCAACTGAATAAATAAAACAGCTTATAAATAAATAAAAACTGATTATAAATAAATAAAACTGATTATTCAAAAACAGCTTATAAAAGAATAAAAGTTGATTATTCCAATCTGTTTTTTCAAAACCAGCTTATAAATAAACAGCTTATAAAACTTATAAATCTGTTTATACAAAACAGCTTATAAATAAAACAGCTTATAACTAAATAAAAACTGATTATTCCAAAAGTCACTTATGCAATCTGTTTATAAAACGAGTTCCAAATATCAATTTAAAATGAAGATTGCACGTAGAGTTTTGAAACAATCGTTTAACTGCAACGTTCAAAACAAAACTGGTTTGTGATGAACGAAGGCTGATGTTCAGAAAAGAATCGAAACAAAACTCGTTTGAATCCAATATTTTCTGATTATAAACGGTATTATAGTTGTAAAAATTTGTTTTAAGACTATAGGAAAGGATACCGTTTATAATAATTAAGCAGTTACAAGAAAATAAGTAAAACAGAAATGATTAACAAGAAACTTAATTGGCCAAGGCTCGTGATAAACACGATTCCCTTAAAACAAATTCCGCGTGCATTCACACGTTTTGTTTCCCAGGGTACAATGGCAAAAGCAGTTTATACTCTAGACTGCCGGAGTTTTCACTTGCCTGAAGTTGGTCGGGATATTAAAACAGAGAAGGAAGAGATTCAAGGTGTGTCTTAGAACTGAAATGAAGCTCGAGATTTATAGGCTATAGGAGGAGCGTTTTGCATTTAATGGCAGTAATGAGCGAATTAAAACTGATTACAGTTTACCAAATATAGTAAATGGGCTGTCAACAATTCAAACGAAACTGTTACTGCATTAAATGACCAAAAACCGCGTAGCAAAAACTGGACCGCGCATGCTCGAGATTTCGGAGCTGCATTCGTGTCCGCAGGTCGCACATGAGTTTTTGACCCATGCCCTTTCGGACCAGAAATTTGCACCCCACCTGCGCGCGAGGCCGTAAGCTTGTGTGTGTATAAGTCACAAGCTAATTGAACAAGTGTTCAAAATTCTTGCTTATAAACAACACAAACTTTGTGTCCACCACCGATGTGGGACAAATTTCAAACAAACCAATTTTGCGCCAAACACCTATCTTTAGGCGTCGATATCTCATTCACCTTAACTCCGTTTTGGACGTATCATATATCGTTGCGAAGCTCTTTCTAAGGGCTACGCATACATATAAAATATTGATCGTAAATATTAAATATGTATTATTTATAGAGGTCCAAAGTTAATGAAAATCGCATATTTTCATTAACATTTTCCAACAGCATTTGCACATAATATATAAGATAATGTAACATGGAAACGAACACTATAATAAAAAATTCACTGAGTTCTATAATTGCTGAGATGCGATCTTTGACGAGGCTGATAGTATGCAACATTACATAGTTAGTTAAATTGCAAATAATAAAATAAAAGTAAATAGCTAATCAATAATCTCAACCTTATCGACATATTTTTTTGTTACTTCAAAACTTACATGGTTGCGAAAGTGGGTAAATAATCATCTTGGAGTACGTTTAGTTATTTCAAAAGCCTACTTGCTTGCAAAAGTGGCTGAATAATCTCTTTATTATAATTAAACTAGGCATATTCTCGCGCGTTGCGCGGTGACAATTTCCAAATTACTACATCACGACCGTAAAGCCGATCTCAAAGAAGTAGGTACGCAGAAACAAAGGAATATACACAATAATAACCTGTTAACAGATAACTCAACTTCGCGTTTCACACTTTTTTTTTCATTGTCAAGACGAATAATTTCGCCTGCACCTACCAAACACCCTATTACATCTGTAAACACATAGCCAGATGTCATGTGAACGGCAACAACCCACAAAAAACTGGATATAGGAAAGGAAACATAAACATTTAGAGAAAAGAAAAATCGGCACCAGTGAGGAGGAAATTGTTGTTGATTCTCTGTAGGTGAACTTCCGTTGGTGTGAAACTAAACACATTCAATGGAAACTCCTCATGACCACCTTCAAGTTTACGAACCGATGTTGCAATGTTGAAACGGATGCGGTATTGATTCGGGACAGCTTTATATCCCATTTGACCTTCAATCACTCTGAACCTCGAGATTTGATATATCTGGCCCTCTTCGAGAAGAGCCTTAAAATATCGTATATGATTTCTAGTGATGAAACCTTGTATCGAACCGCCCTTTTTGGTAAAAAAAAAAAAAAAAAAAAAACATGTAAGAATTTAATTTAACCCCCCACAGTTTCCATCGTTGTACATAAAAAAACATGATAGAAAATTATTGTATATTAACTGTTTTCGTGGCGTATCCTTTTTCCGGCTTTTAAAATTTTCAAACAAATTAGAAATTATCTCATCATCAGCCATAACCATCTCCAACCCAAGTAAGACATCACCGAGTTTTGTATTTATTGCCTCCCACATTCTACAAAGCCGTACATGAACAACTCAATCTTCTCTAGTTGGGTCAAGGTCGCCAATCTTGGAGTGAGACATGTTTTTCGAAAGAGACATAATTGTACGTAGTTATGGGGCTTGTTGATGCAAAAGTAACTTTTCTGGCGAACTAACTTATATAGAAAAACACAAAACACCAACCTTTGGAGTACCTAAAAACGTTTGTGTTAATAACTTAGGGTAACCCAATAGTCTAAATATCATTATACCTCAATAATTAGTATGACATTAATACCACCAACTTTTGGAGTACCTAAAAACGTCTGTGTTATTAACTTAGGGTAACTGAGAAGTTTAAATATCATTATACCTCAATAATTAGTATCCCATTAATCATATTATGGTAATTAAAACACAATAATTAGTATACCATTAATACCACCAACTTTTGGAGTACCTAAAAATGTCTGTGTTATTAACTTAGGGTAACTGAACAGTTTAAATATCATTATACCTCACATTATGGTAATTAAAACACAGGGCAACCAAAGAGTCAGGAGTTTCAAATGTGTTATTAACTTAGAGTAACTGAACAGTTTAAATATCATTATACCTCACATTATGGTAATTAAAACACAGGGCAACCAAAGAGTCAGGAGTTTCAAATGCATATCATTCCACTATTTGGATTATCTCACACGTAATAAAGCCGACGACTCTAGATTATAAGTAATAATAGATTGTTAACCTTTATGGGTTTATTTCCGTTCCGAAAAGAAAAGGAAATTGAAAAAAGAAAACACTAATGTTTATGGGTCAAAGATCTATATAGATTATTATTGACAATTGGACTATTTTGATATTACAAAAGCACAATATTTTTGGGCTGTCATTCTCTTCAGATAAATAAGCACAATATTTTTGGGCTGTCATTCTCTTCAGATAAATAACCATGTTTAATTGTTGTGGCAATTTGGTATCGAAGACAATTTATCATTTATGGATAAACAATTATATTTGGATTTCTTTTCTTTTTCTAAAAAGAAATTATTCCAATATACCGCTCTATTATTTTCACTTTCGTTTACAATCAGATTTAAATCCATAGCCTATAATTCGGTTAGCTAACAAAATATAACAGTAAGCTAGAAATATTTTGGTTAAAAGTGTTTAGATTTGCAAACAAACTATGTCTTTTTCTTAAACTAACTTTTATGTAAAAGCGTAAGAAAAGATTTATGGTTATGGTTGTCGCATTAAAAGTTAAATATTATAAGTGAAAGAGTAAATAATTTAATAAATGCTTCGATCTAAAAAAAGCAACGCAACTGTTCAAATATATAGTTTAAGAAATGTGAGTATTTTGTATTTGTATTTGTATGTTAGTTGAGTTAAAAGTCTAAAACAATCACATATATTCATTTTTTTGAAACGGCAACTCATGCGGGCCAGTAGTGGAGTATCATCGTGCCACCATTACCAGCCACCCCTCCCTCTGGAGAGGCTCGAACTCCTTCACCAGGAAAACCCATTACCAACCAGGCATAACCTGATTGGCACATATATTCATTTATCATCAAAATTTAAAAGGGTTTAGGTAAAAAAAAATCAACGAACTTTCAAATTTGAAGGACAATAAACAACGAAATCTGTAAAAGCCTATTATAATAAATGTACTTCATTTTTACCTTTTAAAGTAAGAAATATACAACTTGTTAAATGCTAGGTCAATCATACAAGTGTAATACGGTAAATATACACCATTGAGTCAAAGAGACAAAGACTCAAAGTATTCACGGGCTTGATCCACAAGTACAGCGTGACTACAGGAAATATAGTAACCCAATGAAAGTTATGAAATCAGGTTTTACGCCACTTTTGATCATTTCATTGTAGAACACTAATGATTCTTTTGACTTGTCGTTTTTTGCATATCCCATGATTATCGCAGTCCATGTTATTAGGTTTTTTATTTTTATCGATTCATATTCTAATCCCAGTTTACAATAGCCGAAAATCAGTGACGACCATGTAATCGAACTCTTGTTTGGAGTTTCATCAAACACGATATGTGCATTGACTATGTTACCTGAATTCGAACAACTAGTAATCATGGTGTTCCAAGTAAACTCATCTCTCTCGTGCATTTCATCAAACAGTTGTTGTGCATCATTGATTAGCGCTGTGAAAGTTCTTTACGAATTTTATACATCTATTTTGATAATACAAATCTTTGTGTGAAGACAAGATGTAAGTTAGTTTACTCATTTGAACATAATATATATTACCGTCCAAAGGTAAAAAAGTTGCTTATGGGAATTTTCAGATGGATTGATGGTGATGAGATTATAGTTATTATATTTATATTTATATCTTTTCTTTTGTTATTATATTTATATTTAATTATATTTATATTTATATCTTTTCTTTATTATATTTATATCTTTTCTGTAATTATATTACTTTATTACAGAATAAGTTCAAGAGGTTTACAAATATGATCTCTTATAAATAAATAAAATAAATAAAGAAATTCTTTTTTATCTTTATAGCAGGTAACCGGTCACAAATTTAAAATTGGTTTTCACATTGGAACGAAAACGAAATACATTGATTATAATAGGATTTTTCAAAATTCGTTGTTTATAGTGTTACAAATTGGAAAGTTCGTTAATTATTTTTGACCTAAACCCAATTCAAAATGATAAACATAAACTAACAACAACTACTAAATTAGGGATGGAACATGGAATTTTTTTCATGATGACAAAAGATTATATAAAGATTATATGTAAAAAGTGTCCCTAAGGTTTATACGGAATTACGGTTATCGTCCCTAAGTTTGAAAAGTTGCATGGATGGTCCCAAAGTTTAGAGTAATTACGGATTTTGTCCATAATTTGGACGTCCGTTAATTTCACCGTTAGGGTTCCCTCACGTGTTAAACACGTGAGGGGTATTTTGGTCTTTTCACCATTTTCAATTATATTACCCTTTTTTTAAACTAACACTTCAAATCTCACCCAACTCAAACTCCCCCATCTTTACTCACCAACCACCATTACCAACACAAAACATCACTGCCATTCATGATATATATACATACATATTATATATCTATATCTATATATCTACACACAGACAGACATAATTAACGACACACATACTAGTTTCAAACCAAATATGTTGCTCAATTAATTAATCAATTTGGTCCCCAAATTTCAAGATCGCCGGAAAAGCTTAAATTATGAAGAAATTACGAAGCTTTTATATGCATTTAAAACACCCACACACAATTAAACGAAAATGGATCTACCTATTAGCTTTCGGGTCAACCATTTCTTTATTTTCCACTTTTTACTGACACACACAGTGAGTATAAGAAGAAGAAGATGAGGACGGCGGCGGCGGAGGACTGAGGACGGCGGCGGCGGCGGAGGACTGAGGACGGCGGCGGCGGCGGGCGGTGGTGGTGTTGGCAGCCCCTTTAGCCCCCATTTCTAAACGATGGAGGATCAGGAAGTATAAGAAGAAGACGCTAAATGGAGGAGCATGATTCCGTTCAGTTGGAAATGATTTGTTTTGAATCGTATCTTTGATGAACAAAGATTCACAGCTGCCATTTTCAAGTGTTGTTAGTGTGTGTGTGTGTTAGTGTGTGTGTGTGTGTGAAGGGGTGTTTGTGTAAGCTTAGTTTTTAGGGTTTATTTGATTTTGGGGGAGAAGAGTGTGAAAAGACCAAAATACCCATCACGTGTTTAACACGTGAGGGAACCCTAACGGTGAAATTAACGGACGTCCAAATTAGGGACAAAATCCGTAATTACTCTAAACTTTGGGACCATCCATGCAACTTTTCAAACTTAGGGACGATAACAGTAATTCCATATAAACCTTAGGGACGATCTATGTAATTTACTCAAGAAAATATTATTGTAAAGAAATCTTACCACTATATGAAATAAATATTTATGTCTAGTTTGCGGTAATCCTTATTAATTATAGGGATGATATTATTTAATATCTTATCTTAATATATAATAAAAGAGAGGCCTAAAATGCCATTTGACAAAGTATTAATCATTAGATGGAAATTCAACTTTAATTTGAATTATTAAATCATTTTGATTAAATAAAACTAATTAACCCTTTACTTTAAATAATTTAATCCTTATTTTTTAATAGTATTAATTAAATAAATCTAATTAACCTTTATACTTTAAATAATCTAACACTTGTATTTTAAATTAATTCTAAAAAAATACAAAACATATTTTTTCTTCAAACACATACACATTTTTATTATAAAAAGAAACTAAAATTATTTTATTGTTTTACGGGTATTTTGTATATAAACGGAAAACATATATTATATAAAAAAATATTATGTTTTTTTTTTCTTTTTGTCCTATTTATACAATATTTTTAATTTTTTTTATATATTATAAAAAGAAAAAAAAATATTTTATTATTTTACCAGTGTTTTCATAAAACAGAAAACATATTATATAAAAAAAATCTTATATTTTTTCGTCATATTTACGCAATATTTTTAGTTTTTTTATATCTTATAAAATAAAACTAATTAAACTTTCTACTTTTAATAATCTAATACTTGTATTTTAAAATAATTCTAAAAAAATACAAAACATATTTTTTCTTCAAACACATACCATTTTTAGTATACAAAAAAATTAAAATTATTTTATTGTTTTATGGGTGTTTTGCATATAAACGAAAAACATATATTATATAAAATATATTCTGTTTTTTTTTTTTCTTTTTGTCCTATTTACTTAATATTTTTAATTTTTTTATGTATTTTAAAAAGAAAAAAAAAATTTATTGTTTTACGAGTGTTTTCATAAAAACAGAATACATATTATATAAAAAAATCTAATGTTTTTTTTCGTCCTATTTACGCAATATTTTTAGTTTTTTTATATATTATAATTATTTTATTTTTAATAAGGTTTTTTCCGAATTATACAGTGATGTTTTATTTAACTTCATATTTGTTAATATAATCATTTTGTATATATCACCAATAGCTTTCTATTAATCTTTTTATACAAGGTATATGTTCTTTGTTAACATTATAAATTTTTTGATATAATTCTCCGCATATTAGGCGGGTTAATAAGCTAGTTATTATAAATATTGAGACTAAATTAATCAATCACAATTCTTTATTTTAAAAATCTATTTTAATTTTTTTTTCTAATTAATTATCTCAAAAACCATAAATATATTAAAAGAATACATTACACCATTAAAACGACAATTATTTCCTCTTTCTATAGAGCACTTACTTTATATATACTTTTGACAAAAAAAAATTGAGTTTTATTGACAGGTTTTGAAAAATTTATATTATAAAACTATAGTTTTTATCACATGTAATTTTAGTAGTTTTATTTATAATTTTTGTGTTCTTCTTTTTATTTTAGTTAAAATATATATTATATAATATATTTAGGTTTTAAAATTAACATTTAGCGTTCATATCACATGTGATTTTACCTTACGAATATCAACATTTGAGCAAAAACGAGGAAATAAAAAGTAGTCAAAATTCGATTTTTTTTCTGGCTCTATATAGATATCATATAAGATTGTTGTCTTTTTATATTTACTTTTAAAGTTGAATTCATGTATGTTATTGACTTATTTGTTTTAAATTTCTTCGTATATTTTAATATCACATATGACTTACGTTAATATCATATTTGATTTTAGTACTATTACATGTGATTTCGTTGATTTTTTTTATAGGTTTAATTTAAGTATATATCATATAGCCATTTTAGGTTTTTAAATCTATATTTTATGTTACTATCACATTTGATATAATCTTACGAGTGTAAACATTTTTCTAAAATCGAAAAAATAAAAGTTGCCAAAATTTGATTTTTTTTTTTCTGAGTTTATATAAATTCTATATTATATAACATTTTTTGTTTTTGAAGTTTACCCATTTATGTTAAAATCACATGTGATATTACTTCACAACTTCATTACACACCCGAAAATCCAAAAAGTAAAAGTCGTCGAAATTATATATGACCACTGCTCTAATTAAAAAGGTAACACGACGGCCGCAACGGTGTAATTTGTTTTGTCTAACGAATAACGATTTGTAAGATAAACTAATTTACAAAAAAAAAGCCATTAGATTGAAAATAAATAAATAGTATAGATCGAGTCTTTCAATCTTAAAAAGATTAATGATATTTTTGATATTTTCATATTAATTGTATATTTTCTAAGAACAAAAACTAAAAGTCTATTTTCAGTTACAAATTCGTCTTTGCATCAGAATTTTCAAGGGGACAACTATGTGGTTATTCCCGCTCTAAATCCGCGCTATAAATACATATATATATATATCTAATTCCATTAAGGGAAAAATGTCAAAAAAGGTAACATAAAATCCACATTTTGACATTTGAGGGTATGTAAAAAATTTTGGAACCAAAAGGATTAGAAAATCGAATTTGGCATAATAAAGGATTATTTGCGAAAGTTAAGTTTTTAACTTGTTTTCAACATGTAAAACATTAAATAACACGTCTCATTTTTTTCTAAAAGTCACGAGTAATTAGAGAAAATCACATTTTCAAAAAGAGTTTTAATCATATCTTAAAAATTTAGGCTTGAAACTTCATTTTAACGATTAATAATTTTCGAAAATCCTCTTTTAAAACAAATGAGATTTTATAATACCTTTTTAAAACAAATTAAATTTTATAATCCTTTTTTGAAACAAATTAGATTTTATAATCCTTTTTGGTTCTAAATTTTTTTACATACCCTAATTGTTAAAATTTATATTTTATGTTATCTTTTCTCTGACATTTTTCCCTTCCATTAAATATGACATTAACACAGATTTCATAAACAATAACATAAAAGAAGAAAGTCAACTAAGAAGACATATTTGATTGCAACATTAAAACAAGGGTACCATTTTCATTTCACGGATTCATGTTGGCACGTTGATTTGAGAATTCAGAAGAGAATATGTGCGCACCACGAACAACATTATTTCTTATTTATATTAATATATATTTATATCTCTTTATATATATATATAGATAGCACAATGGATATAGTATCATCCATTACATTTTAGAGAGTAACAATGAAGATTGGTGCTAGCATGACTATCACTATCCTATCATTTTTGGCAATCATGTTTTTCATGTCGGTTTCGGCCTCTAACAAGCCACCGTTGTTACACTCTTTAAAAGTACCAAGCCTCCCAGATATGAACTCCTTTGAGGACGATCTTTCATACTCTTTATATTATAAAAGTTGCCATGATGTTGAAGGTATCATCTACAGGAAAGTTAAGGAATGGGTTAAGAAGGACCCCACCCTCGCTCCTAGTCTCATAAGACTACATTTTCACGATTGTGCCGTTAGGGTAATCTCATTACTTACCATCGTCTTTGTATTTTGTTGCATTTATGCATGGATAATAAATGTATATATCTGTTTTGATTTGTTTGTAGGGATGTGATGCCTCCATCCTTTTAGACCATAGTGGAAGTGAAAGGGCTGCAAATGTAAGCAAGTCGTTAAGAGGGTTCGAAGTGATCAATGCCATCAAGGCAGAGCTTGAGAAGAAATGCCCTAAAACTGTTTCTTGTGCTGATATCTTGACGACTGCGGCTAGAGATGCCACTGTTCTAGCTGGTGGACCTTTTTGGGCAATCCCTTTTGGAAGGAAAGATGGCCGAGTTTCCCTGGCAAAGGAAGCTGCAAGCGTCCCCATGGGTCGTGAAAGTATTACCAAACTTATCGAGTTCTTTCAGTCCAAGGGACTTAATGTTCTCGACTTGGTTGTCCTTTCAGGTACTCCTAAGTTTTGTATAACTTCTATATATCCTTATAAGTTGTGTTAATTGTCCTATGGGCAATAAAACTTCTAAAACATAAATTCCTTCAACGCTCAGCAAACAAACTTAACTATAAATCACTTTCTTTCACTCTAAATGCTAACAACATATGATATATTGGTTTGTAGGTGCACATACGATAGGAAGGAGTACTTGTGAATCAGTGCAATATAGGCTATATGACTTCAAAGGAACTAAGAAACCTGATCCATCTATCGATCCTCAATACTTGAACTACTTGAGGAGAAAGTGTCGATGGGCATCTGAAAATGTATATCTTGATGCTACAACACCAAATAAATTCGATACACAATTCTACCATAATCTTAAGAAAAAGATGGGGCTCTTGTCGACCGATCAATTGCTCTACTCTGATTCTAGGACAAAACCTATTGCCGATGCCTTATCTTTTCAGTCTGAGCTCTTCTCCAACCAATTCAGTGTCTCCATGGTCAAGCTTGCAAATATTCTTGATTATAAGTCTCAAGATGAAGGTGAAATTCGCAGCAATTGCAATCGTATCAACCATTGATATGTTTGAAACAACACCATTATCGAATATCATCGCTTGTTAGATGCGAATGAATGAGAAAATATATGTAACTTTTTGTTGTTTTTCCACGTTTATCCTTGGCTCACAAGCTAAAAGTTTAAACGCATTGATTGATATGTAATTTGTTTTCGTTAAACGGAATTTGCCAGTAAACACTTTTGGATTCATTAACTTCTAGATTATTAACCGACGTATTTGGTAGACAATTACTACCACAAAAAAGCCAATGGAACCCCCCTAAAAAATAGATAAGGATCTGGTCTTAAATGAAAAGCGGGATGATTTGAAATGATAAGGAATGAAACCCGGTTTCCCCATAAACATCCGAGACCTATTTTCCAAAGAAAATTAATTAATCCAAAAATAAATTGGTCCCTGTGTTTCTTTTTCACGGCCTCGTCCTATTTTTTTTTTTACCTCACCTCCTTTTTATTTGTGAATAACGGTCATGGGTATCACACGTTGAAACATAATAAATCGTGTTAGATAATATAACTTAAACTTGAAGAGTCGTTTAGCAAATCAAAATTTTAGATGAGAACTTGTTTGACTCGTTTTGAAATTTGAGTTCGTTTAGAATTGGGATTTGTTTTAGTCGGCGTATTCTCCTATAAATAGGAAATATCATAATTAGAATTTGTACATTCCAATTTGATTACGAATTAAGCTTTTGCTCGACTTTCTTCTTGTCTCTAATCCCAACAAATTGGTATGAGATCCAATCGATCAATCACCTGTGGTTCTTCTCAATTTGTCTAGGGTTCCAGATTCGTGGAATTGTTTTGCAAGAGAATCAATCCCATGAATTGAATCGACTTGTGTTTGTCTTGCATTAATCAGAGGATTAGAATCTTCGACTTTTGTTTGGGTTTTCGTTGTTCGATCTCAAGAATTATCGTTTTGTTTTGATTCTTGAAGATAACCAGGTAGTTGGTTTTAGGATTCTTTCTTGGACTAGTCTTTGTTAATAGCGTTGTTGGGCTTTACTTAAAAGAAGAAGAAAAGAAAAAAAAAGTTACTTTTTGTATGAATGGAATAACTTCGAGTAAGTATGTCACATACTTTTAATATTGAGAAGTTTAATGGTAAAAACAATTTTAGTTTATGGAGGATCAAGAAACGAGCCATGTTGAAACAACAAGGTATATGGACACCTCTTGTCGGTCCAAAACCGGCTTCTATGAATGATGTTGATTATCAGTTGCAAGACGAAAAGGCGGACTCGATTATTTTGCTATTTTTATCTGATGAGGTTTTATACGAGGTTCAAATCAGGAAACGGCTGTTGGAATTTAGTTAAATTTAGAATCGCTTTATATGACAAAATCATTGACGAATAAGTTCTTACTGAAACAACGTTTTTTCCCGCTCCGAATGAAAGAGGGATCATCATTGAAAGAGCATCTAGATGCATTAAACTCAATCTTAAAGGATTTGAAGAATGTTGAAGTAAAGATTGGCGACGAAGATGCGGCTCTCATTCTTCTTGTGTCGTTACCTCCCTCATATGAAAATTTGTTGAACTCCTTTATTGTTGGTAGAGACACTATTACATTAGAAGATGTTCGATCTGGCTTGCATTCTTGAGAGCTCCGTCTTCAAGCATCAGGAAGTTTGGAATCTCATTCGGCATCCCAGTCTGTTGACTTATCAGCTACAATTCATGATAGGGGTAGACATCAGACGAAAAAAGGAAAAGGCACGGGTAGAGATAAAGGTAGATCGAATTCAAGACCTCGAGCGCCTAATCCTCGAGATACTTGTAACTATTTTAAAGAGACGGGTCACTGGAAGAGAGATTGTCCTAAACTAAAAGGAAAGGTGTCAATAACAACAACCGCTAAGGATGACACGGGTTCGGAACGCGATGTGGTTCTCTCGGTAGTTGATTATAAAGGTAAACCCACTGTATGGATTATGGATTCTGGGTGTTCTTTTCATATGAGTCCCAATCGTAATTGGTTTGTGACGTATGCAGAGTTTGATGGTGGCATGTTTGCATGGGTAATGATTCACCATGAAAGGTCATTGGTATTGGATCAGTTCAGATTAAGATGCATGATGGAGTTGTGAGAACCCTTACAGATGTTCGCCATGTTCCAGATCTTATGAAAACCTTAATCTCGCTTGGTATTATGGACACTATAGGCTTCAAATACACTAGTGAGAATGGTGTCCTTCTAGTTTCGAGAGGTGCTTCTTTGGTTATGAAAGCACTTAGAGGTACTTCTTCTTTGACCGCTTTACGTGACAACCGCGACTTTCGAGGTATTATTCTGTCATATTTCGTGTATCGTTTTATATTTTTATGTTTCGTTTTGACCCTATTACTTTATTTCGTATTTGCGTTTTATGCGAGTATGAGTTTATGGGTTTATTGTATTAATCGAGTTATCTGGGTTATATTTATTATCGAAGTATTTTATATGTTATGTTTTGTCGAGTTAGTATCGTTTGGCTTTCTCGTCTTTATGAGGAAAACCGTATTAGAACCTAAGTGCCTAGTAGAAATAAGTATGCTCATAATTTAGTTAGGGTTATTATTGCCTTTATTTATACGATTAAAGTTAACGTTAAAATATATTCCAAAGTTAGTCCTCTAACTGCAAATCTGTTATAAAACTGGTCCTTAACGAATTTAACGTTAAAAGTATTACAAAATCAGTCCTTTAACCAAAAATATGAATTTTTCCGTCTCAGGTTAGTGCGCTGCAATCCTGGACTGGTGCGAAGCAGCGACGACATTTTTCTTGTTTTTATAAAGATTCCCACTATCTCTTTTCTCGGAAAACTTTTCACACAACCGAGACCAACCCCCCATTTCTAGTATTTGGAGTAGTTGGGAATTGTAACCTTTCCCCTCTCACCCTCCTTTTATTTTTCATTTACCAAAACACTTATTCTCTCTCTAAGAAAAACAAACACAATTTCCTTTGCTCTCTCAAGTATTCCAGTGATATTTAATCTCAGTTTATCTTCATAAATCCTTATCAAAATAGAAGTAACTATATTATTATAACAAGATTTATCTTAAAAGTTATATACATTTATCACTTAAAACACATATGAATATAAAATAATGTTAACATCTATAAATCCGTATTGTATGCCAAAACTATGGTGGATTTTACCTAAAACCTTTATATGGGACTTATGGACATAATATGTGGTGAAGACTATCATTAAAACACTCAAAAATTACTTAAAAATGGATGTCCCGTAGCTCACTGCGACACAACAATAGCCAGTTGCGCTGCAGCGAGATGTCAGATATCAAAAATTATTTGGAAAATATGCCTGTTGTGACACAACACCTAACTGTTGCGCCGCATCCCCTTGTTTCGCCAACCTAAAATATTGTTCTGTAATTATACCGTAACAAGATACCGTAACAAGCCAGCTTTCCCGTAATAAAGTATTAACGAAACAATAGCCGCTGCGCAGCAACACTTTATTCTTGCGCCGCAGTAGGCAGTTTTTTACCGAAACATGATTATTACGTAACAACTATCCACGTAACACCTATTTTAATTTAACAAAGACTCGTGTAACACCATAATGGTGTAACAAGAACATGTAACGTAACACTTTTTACGTAACAAAACTAGCAAAACAAGAGTGTGTAACAAGGACGTTGCTCCGCAGTAGTTGCCTACTATGACGCAACTAAGGCGCAGTTTGGTACTATCATTTTGTTTTTCAATATTTAACTCGTTCACCGCTTTGAAACCTATCGTTACTTACTGATTTTACTGACCATGTTTATTACACTTATTTATTCAAATGTTTTGAACTCAAACACATTCACTATCATTAACGTATCATTACTTATGTACCTTATTATTATTAAAATGAAATATTATTCTTTTCAAATATTATTAATATTATAACATATAACGTTAATGTATAAGGCAACCCTACTAGACTTAGAGATACTTAGACGGTTATTTGTATGTATTGCTAGGGCACTTAGGCGAAGAAGTTACTTTCGGTTAATTTATACTCGACGTATCGTATTCGTTGCTTTTGCTTTGCTATTCCGTGAGTTATTCGAGCCCTACTTACCTTTTATACTAGTTTTGGCATGAGACGCGTTTTATTTTTAAAGCATGAATGTTGTATGACGTATGTATGTATGGTATGTATTATTCGATTATGATGCCTAATAAATTAGCGTTCCCTATACTGGTATGGCCTTTGTGGTAATATGAGGCCCCGTATGCACACATGTCAACTCGTATGAGCCGATGGTACATATATATATATATATATATATATATATATATATATATATATATATATATATATATATATATATATATATATATATATATATATATATATATGGGTTTAACGAACCCTCACCCCCAACTTTATGATGATGATGTCGCTCTGTCAAGTTAGGTGGATGTTATGATCGCTTAATTCGTAGTATAACCTTAGTTTGACGCACTAAGGTGGGGTAGTCTTGAGTATGTTATGATTCAGGTGGTATTGAATATCTAAGGCTCATGTATGTATTTGTGGCTTATGCTATTGCAATGTACTTTATGAAAGGTTTTAATGATTTTCCGCCTGAGCCGGGTGTGACGGAAAGTGGTATCAGAGCCAATGGTTATAGCGAACTAAGTGACTTTACATGAATCACTTAGACTATGACCGTAGGCTTTTCGACCTATCTGATTTATTATGTGCGCATTCTTTAGTTGGGCCTCTATATGTTTGCTTTGTTTTATGTGCTTTGCCTTGTTATGTTTTTTGCCTGATCGATTGTAGTCGCACGTTCTTGTCTTATTTTTCCGTTTTGTTATCGATTCGTAGAAGATGCCTGATGTGTATTTTATAACATAAAATTAATTAAAGTTTAGAAAAGGATTATACCAATGTATATTAACACACAATACAGGCAGTGTACCTGATCGTACGTAAATATAGAATCAGTAAGTCCGGATCGAACTCAGGGAACGTGTATTTATATCCGTTATCTCAAATTATATAATTAAACTAATTAAAGCAATTAAATATGGGGGACGTTTTAGTTCTGAGAGAACATAATGCAGAAAACAAATAACTAAATTAAATAACAATTTAATTAACTAAATGGATTGCGGATGAAAAACTGTTTCGAAAAGTCTTTGAGAATTAATCAGATTTAAAAGCAACGATTACTTGGAATTACGTTTCACCTGGATTATGATTAACAAGAATATGTTTGATTGATTTAACTGTGATTCCTATGATAACTAGATTTCCCGCTAGAGTTATCTAATCCTACAATTTTAGAGAAAGATCATACGACTATTCGTACATCAAGAGCTATCTTAGATTTATCCACTCTAAATTGTGCTTTAAGTTCACTATTATTTACAATTTAATCTGTCGACTACGAATTAACAAAAGTCTCAATTATTCAGATTAGATATAATTGTCATGTTCATTCAATTCATTAAATTACTAATCTCTTAGCCTATCTCAATTAAGTATCAAGCTACAATTATCTAATAAATCATATAATTGCAAATAACTAATAAATCATATAAGAACGCTAGTTATGTTATAGATCTATCAATCACGCTAAGTAGTAGATTTAATAACTTTGAATAAACATGGATCGCGATTAAACGTAAATAATAATGGAAAAATCAATAAGTTCAAACATAAACTTGATTAAAACATAAATCCAGGTTCAACAATCCAAGCAATCGCTTAAAGAGTTTAGCTCATGTTGGATTGTAAGCAAATAACATAATAGGTCTTAAAACAAAACATTGTGTTAAGAAAATAATGCATAAACGTTGAATCAAACAATTGTTAACTTAGAAATTGGTTAAAAGAGATTAACCAAAAGCTTCCACGTGATCAAAGGCTTCTAGGACTCTTCTTGCAGCTTTCCAGGATGAATGCTGGTTGAAAATAAGGAATAATGTGTGTTTAACCCGAACCCTAGCAGCCCTATTTATAAATTCTGAAAACGACCTTTTAGCCGTCGGCTGGCTCACTTCAGCCGTCGGCTAAAACACGCGGGTCAAAAAGTTGCTTCCGCGGCACGTAACGAACAATTATGCGAAAAACTTAATTCAGCCGCCGGCTAAATATCCTCAGCCGTCGGCTGTTTCTTCAACTTTACGTTTCTTGCTCGTTTGTCTCCGTTTCAAGCCAGTTTCAGCTCCTTTTCGCTCCGTGGTCCAAATATAACTTTAATCTGCAATTCTCACTAAAAATATACCAAATCATAACAAAAGTTGCAGATAATGATGCTTAAATACGATAAATGTGGCTACAAAATATGGTTTATTTCAGACACATCAAATTCCCCACACTTGAATCTTACTTGTCCTCAAGTAAACTGTTAAATTTAGAACAAAACAAACATCTTCAATAAAAATAAAATACCCAACGAGTCGAGTAAATTACAAAAAATTTATTTACGAAGATGAATTTAATTATTACCAAGCCAAAATTTAAATGCATAACTAAACATCTCACGATTTGGGAAGTATAACACTCAATCACTCAAAAAGCTAATCTAAGTGTAATATATATGTGAAATCGCTCAAAGCTCAGTCATGACAAGTATTCTATCATAGGCTTGATAACGATACGCTTCTCCACCAATAGAGTCTAAGTAACTAGTTCAGAGGGCTTATGGTCATATCAATGGGTGATGGGTAAAATAATGGAAAATATGATGAAGGTGAATTAATATGAACGATATGAAACAATCAACTTCCAATTAGTCTACAAATCCAAATATTTTAGTCAAAAATTATATTACTTTCAAAACTCGATTGATTATCCCTAATGGCTCACTCTGATGAAACTTCTAAGACCAAACTTTGTCTTAATTCTTCAACGCTCCAATTGAGAATTTTTTATTTCTCGCAAATTTCGTCAAATAACTTCAACAATTATTGGCTACCTAGTACGGGCTTTAATAACCTTTTTTTTTTTTTTTTTTTTTTTTATTAAAGACACCGCTCGAAAGGTCCATCAAAATCCTGAATAATTCTTAACTTATATCCACCAGTAACTTCCTTCGTGAACTTAAGTAAATTAAACAACTCCACGCCATCATATATAACATTCCGTCTAATAATCAATCAAGTTAAGAAAGAGGGAATTTTCAACAAAAATATCCGGATTAAACGACTTATACATTAGGCTCAATTTATGGAATATATCTGGAAAGGTGATAAAAGAAAAAGGTTTGGCGCAAATATGGTATCTAAACGTCAAAAACACTAAAAATGAGTGCTCGATAGGTAGTGTGAGTCAAATAACCAGTGTAGTTATCGACTATAAGAAACGAATAGGCCAATCAACTGTTTAACAATCCTAATTCTTTTGCCTCTTTCCTAGTTACTGATAAGTAAAAACTTATGCTCATTCATAGCCTCGAAGCGTATACAGTGTCAAGTTCTAAAGTTTACAAGTCACCGGCACACTCATAACAAATGAAGATAAAAGCATATAAAATGTATGCTATAATGGCTCAAATCCTCACAAAAATTGTAATGGGTAGGTGTGCCTAGTTATGCAACTAGTTAAAACTAATTACGAAAAATATGTCAAAAATTTTAAAATTTTCACACAAATTGTTCCTAAGGACAAATAGATTCAATCCTAACCCCTTCCCCACACTTAAACAATACAATGTCCTCATTGTAAAGAAAATTCAGCAATTAAGTGCAAAAAGAAAAAGAGAAAGGAATAGAAAAGGCTCCCCCATTTAAATGTCGAATGCTGTGAAAGGAAATAGCAATGGAAAGAATGTATGGCTGGTAAAAGCTTAACGTCCTCAAAAAATCTGCATAGCTTCCTTTGAAAATTTGGATTTTCGGCATTACTTCCACTAAAATGGTAGATATTCTAAAATGGGAAAACATGCACACATATTAAGTACCACAATAAAATAAGCATAAGAAATACATAATCCAAATATAAAAATCTCAAACAAATAATCCATACGAAATAGAAATAAAAATAAAAATAGTCTTAAAATAAAATACACAACATAACCAAAGATCATCACATATCAGGCCAACGGCCCTGTCTGCTCCAAGCGGCTCTCCGCTCCTCCTCGTCCTGCTGTCTCTCGGCCTCGGTAGGAGGATGGTACTGGTAGGGCTGAGAGGACCACAGGTGGTGGCGATCCTCATAGGTGGATGAAGATGGCTGGTCCTGATCCATCGGAGTGGCACTACCAAACGAGTGATAAGAACCGTCATAGGCCTGATAACTCACACCGGTACGCTGATGGTACTGGTACAAAACCTCGTCCTGATAGCGGTTCCTACTGTCAAACTCTGACTGCATGTTCCCCACCTGGTTGCGGATATAGGTGATGTCATGGCTGAGATCGCAGTAACGATCCTCCATACGGTCCGCAAATGAATCGAACCGTGATGACATCTGCCCCATGCTAGATGTCAAAGCGGCCATCTGTGCCGAAAAATCGAACCCCTGACCAGGTGGGCCCTCCTCCTGAACTGGTGGTGGAACATCCTCGTAACCTGGTGGATGCTCCTCATCGTCCTGCTCATCAACATCAGCAACCCCTCTAATAGCAACCCATCTGTAAATAACCTCACCATCTGGGGCAACAAACTTGTTCACTAAACCAGAGGACTTAAACCAAGTTGCCCCGAAAAGACGCATCCCTGGTGTCAACGTGGTACAAGTGTCAAATCCTGGGCCCCGGAATGCCAAACGCCTGCCAATAGTGCTGACAAAGTGACCTCCCCGGATCACACTGCCGGACCGTGCGCCCTTCAGGATGTTGGTCATCCATCGAGCTAAGATATAGGGAACATTAACCGGCCTCCTCTGAACAATGCATCCCAGCCAAAATAGTTCCTCTTTATGGCATTTTTCCAAGCCAGATTTCCTGCCAATCACAAACAAACACACCATAGCAAATATAGCCCGAACTTTCGGGTCCCTAATCTGTGTATAGGAAGGGCGGGAGGTGTACTCTCCACTAGCAACGGTGGCCCAGATGGCCGCGTTGTCACGGAAGTCCGGAGCTTTAACTCCCTCAGCCATAAACCCGGCAAAATCCGGGTGTGCAAGATCAGCGGCATCAAACAATCCCAGTTTTTCCCCAAACTCTGATAATGTCATCCGCCTAAGTTCACCCCCAAGAAGAAACTGTATGGTGTTTTTGGTAGGGTTGGGTTCAGTGTGGTTGAAGGCAAATGAGCTATAGAACTCGTATGTAGCCTCTATGTGGATCGGCTCTTGAATAGAGAATAACCGCTCCCACGCTCTACAGCGAAATCCCCGATAATCAAATGCCAACATATCCAAGATCTCCGCAGCTCCCGATGGATAACGGGAATCGTGTGGGCGAACTTCGGCTAAGAAATTCCACTCAATACCGCTAGGGGCATACACCGGGTATCGCTGCAAAGTGGCTAACCTATCCTGGAATTCATGCCTCTGTTGAAGAGTAACTCCTCGTCTTGGTTCGAATACGCGAAGGAATTGATGATCGATGTTATAAAGGGGAAAATGAGAGGGGACCTCCTGTTGTTCATTTGCATCGGCCATAGTCTGCATAAACCAAATTAGAATAACCATATTAGTCAGATAAAACAGTGCGAGAAAATAGGGGAATGCAACAACAAGCCGAAACAGAGGGCAATAAAAATTGAGACAGTAGGTTTTAGCCGCCGGCTGGCTGAAAACAGCCGCCGGCTGAAAACAGCCGCTGGCTGGCTAATTTCAGCCGCCGGCTAAAACGCGTGGTCAGTTTATTCATTGCTGTTTATCGTTCTAGCTGCTGTTTAAACTTCCTATCAAAAATAACATGCAAATCACCAATTTGCACACAAAGAACTCGCAGAATCTGTTAAATCAGGACCTTAATCTACACTCCACTTCACATGTTAATAACTAAATTCCACCAAAAATTCAATTATCAAGTCCATACGCACATACATAACCAACCCCTTTTCGTCAATTAAACATGGGACTTTGATTTTTAAACTCGATGTAACTAATAAGTAGTAGCAATAATAAATCCTACTCACAAATTGAATTAAACCAAGTTACAAAATAGTCCTAGCAAAAACCTCAATTATTGTCAATAATCTCTAAACAAAATTAAACCATGGAAACCAAAAATTAAGCACGTCTTAAGCATACAATTCATTTAAGGAGTGATTCCTAACAATTAATTGTAAAATTAAGCCCTAAAATTTTCGGATTATCAAAACCCCCAAATGTGTTCTTCATGAAATTCAAAGAAGGACAAGAAAGAGGATTGAATAACATACCTTGGTGTTTGAATAAGAGATTGAGATGAAAAATTGAAGAAAAATCGAACGAAAATGGTGAAAAAGTGTCTCAGCCGCCGGTTAGGATAAGAGTGTGTGTGTGGATGTGAATGAGAGAGAAAAACGATTTATATAAATTCTTTTTAAAACTGCGTTTTTTCAGCCGGCGGCTGGAAAGTTTTGGCCGTCGGCTGATTGTTAGCCGCTGCCAAATTTTCAGATTTCAAATTTAGCCGCTGCTGTTTCAGCCGGCGGCTGGAAATGTTTAGCCGTCGGCTGATTTTTAGCCGCCGCCAAATTTCTTATTTAAAATTTTAGCCGCCGGTTAAAACTCTCTGTTCCAAAAAAAATGTTTTTTCGTTCGGTGATTTAGCACGATCTAACCTGGTGTCCGATATGTTTAGCAGCTCTCATATGATGATCTAAGGTGACCTGAAACAAAAAATCAAAAATTAAAAGAGAAAAAACGCGTAGTGTACATATATTTTTGGTTTTTTGTTGTTTTTCTGATTTTTTTGTATTTTCTTTATATTTTTCTGACAAAATAAAATAAAAGAAAGGGAAAAGAAGCGGGTTGTCTCCCGTAAGCGCTATTTGTTTAGTGATGAGTCGTTAAGCTCGACTCAAACCATGTTTGTTTAACCGTCACGTTCATGGAGATCGAGCTCCTCGTCGTCTCCAAATAGATCAAACTGGTTGTCACGTCCATCGGCATAATATTTCTTTAAACGATGCCCATTCACTTTAAAACTCTCGCCCTTTTCGTTGGCGATCTCCACCGTACCGTAGGGGAACACATCTAGCACGATATACGGTCCCGACCACCTAGACCGTAATTTCCCCGGAAATAGCTTCAATCTTGAATTGTAAAGTAGAACCATATCACCGTCGATAAAGTTCCTATCCGTCTTGATTCGCTTATCGTGCCATTTCTTCGTTCGTTCCTTGTAAAATAGCGAGTTCTCATAAGCGTTCATGCGTAACTCGTCTAACTCCTGGATCTGGTGGAACCTGTTCTTCCCTGCAGGAATCATTTCCATATTGGCAGCTTTTAAAGCCCAATAGGCTTTATGCTCAATTTCAACGGGTAAGTGACATGCTTTACCATAAATCAAACGATAAGGAGTACAACCAATAGGAGTTTTAAATGCAGTCCTATGCGCCCAAAGAGCATCGTCTAATTTATCGGACCAATCCTTACGATTTGTACCGACCGACTTTTCCAAAATGCGCTTCAAGCCTCGGTTAGTAACCTCGACCTGTCCGCTCGTTTGGGGGTGATAAGCTGTTGAAAATTTATGGTTTACACCATATCTTTTTAACACCTTCTCAAGTTGGGCGTTACAAAAATGTGTACCCCTATCACTAATTAAAGCCTTAGGGGTACCAAACCGGGAAAATAATTGTTTCAAAAAATGAACGACGACTCGCGCATCATTGGTGGGTAAAGCTTTCGCTTCAGCCCACTTTGATACGTAGTCGACAGCTACTAAAATATATTTATTTCCCCGACTTGAAGGAAAGGGTCCCATAAAGTCAATACCCCAAACATCGAAAATTTCACATACCTGGATGCCCGTTTGTGGCATCTCGTCGCGTGAAGAAATATTACCAGTCCGTTGACAAGCGTCACATTTCTTCACATGATCCTGAGCATCCTTGTACACTGATGGCCAATAGAACCCGACATCAAAAACACGTTTGGCTGTGAAATTCGCAGCATGATGTCCTCCTACAGGTCCTGAATGGCAATGGCGTAAGATCTTGTCTTTTTCCGCTCCAGAAACACATCTCCGAATTACGCCATCTGCACAAGCACGAAACAAAAACGGGTCTTCCCAAAAATAATGTTTCAAATCAGCAAAGAATCGCTTCTTTTGCTGATAAGTCTTATTCGTGGGAAGGGTTTTGGCAACCAAATAATTAGCAATATCTGCAAACCAAGGTACCTCGTCACTTACTTTAACCGTCATGAGAGCTTCGTCGGGAAAGGTGTCTCGTATGACCGACTCATCTAGCTTTTCCAATTCCGGGTTTTCCAACCTCGACAAATGATCTGCCGCCAAATTCTCCGCTCCTTTCTTGTCCTGAATTTCAATATCGAATTCCTGCAAAAGTAAAATCCAGCGGAGTAATCGTGGTTTGGCATCCTTTTTGCTAAACAAAAACTTCAAAGCAGAATGGTCAGTAAATACAATAGTTTTAGACATGATTAAATAAGATCTAAATTTATCAAAAGCAAAGACAACAGCGAGCAGTTCTTTTTCAGTGGTGGTGTAATTTTCCTGCGCATCTGTAAGGGTCTTGCTTGCGTAATAGATTGGTTTAAATCTCTTCTCAATCCGCTGTCCTAAAACTGCTCCGACCGCGTAATCGCTCGCATCACACATTAGCTCAAACGGTAAATCCCAATTAGGACTAGTCATAATCGGTGCTGAAATCAATCTTTCCTTCAAAATGTTAAATGCAGTTAAACAAGAAGAAGAAAAATTAAATTTACAATCTTTTTCGAGGAGTTGATTCATAGGTCGCGCAATGTTAGAAAAATCTTTTATAAAACGTCTATAAAAACCTGCGTGACCTAGAAAACTCCTTACCGACTTGACATTCGTTGGTGGGGGGAGTTTTGCAATGGCTTCAATTTTTGATTGATCCACCTCGATCCCCACACTTGAGATTTTGTGTCCTAAAACAATTCCTTCGCGGACCATGAAATGGCACTTCTCCCAATTAAGCACCAAATTGGACTGTTCACATCGCGCCAACATTTTCTCCAAGTGCTCCAAGCATGAATCAAATGAGTCTCCAAAGACCGAAAAGTCGTCCATAAAGATCTCCATGAATTGCTCCACCATATCGTGAAAGATTGCCATCATACACCGCTGAAATGTAGCAGGTGCATTGCACAGACCGAATGGCATCCTCCGATAAGCAAACGTGCCAAAGGGACACGTGAAAGTGGTCTTGTCTTGGTCCTCCGGTTCAATAGGAATCTGGAAATAACCTGAAAAACCATCTAAAAAGCAATAAAAGGCTTTCCCGGCTAACCGTTCAAGCATTTGATCAACAAATGGTAAAGGGAAATGATCTTTGCGGGTGGCGTCATTTAACTTTCGGTAGTCAATGCAGACACGCCACCCTGTTACCGTTCGTGTAGGAATTAGCTCATTCTTTTCGTTGGCAACGGACTCACCCATGGACTGTCAGAAATAGGGTATATGAGTCCTGAATCCAGCAACTTGATGATTTCCTTCCTCACAACATCTTTGACTTTCGGGTTTAGACGTCGAAGCGGTTGAACGACCGGCTTGAAGTCTGTCTCCATTAGAATTGTGTGCGTGCAAAATGATGGATTAATCCCCCGAATGTCAGTAATCTTCCATGCAAGAGCTTGCTTATGAGCTTTAAGTACCTGCAACAAACGATCTTTCTCTCCACAAGATAAGTTAGAAGAAATAATAACAGGTAAGTCGTTTGTACCTTGCAAATATGCATACTCTAGATGGGACGGAAGTGGTTTCAGTTCCAGTTTGGGTGGTTCTTCGATCGATGTTTTAATTTCCATGATCTCAGCTCGTGAACATGGAACACCGTGAACCGAAATCCCTGTACTGGGCAAGTCAGCCGCCGGCTGAGAATCTTTAGCCGCCGGCTGGCTTCTTTTTAGCCGCCGGCGGGATTCTGCTGGTGGCTTTTCTTCGTTTGTTTCCTGATTTTCAGTGGTCAGTGTAGACTTGACTTCCTCCAGTAGCATATCAAACTCAGCCAACTCTTTTGCAGAGTCAAAATCTCCACTCCAGCCCTCATTAATGAATGAATCAGTCTGATCATCCTCCAGTAACATCTGCACAAACTCATCATCGGAAATGTCATATGCATTTAAATAATAACAAGTATCATCTACTGCAGAAGGATATTCCATTGAATCATTAACATTAAAAACGACTTTCTCATCTCCTACTTGCATGGTAATTCTACGGTTAAAGACATCAATCAGGGAGTGAGAAGTAGCTAAAAATGGACGTCCTAGGATAATCGGTACTCTAGGGTCCTCTACCATATCAAGAATAACAAAGTCACAGGGGAACACAAATTTATCAACTTTAACAAGAACATTTTCAACAACTCCCCTAGGATATTGAACAGAGCGGTCAGCTAATTCAATGCACATAGGTCTTGGTTCTCCTAAACCTAATCTAGCATACATTGAATATGGCATCAAAGAAATACTTGCTCCTAGATCAGCTAATGCATTGTTCACAGTTAAATTGCCAATTAAACAAGGAATAGAAATAGCGCCTGGATCGCTTAATTTCGGAGGCAACTTGTTTTGCATCAGTGCGGAACAACGGGCATTCATGGTGACCTTGGAAGCGTCTTCCAGCTTACTCTTATTTGTCACAAGATCCTTCAAATATTTCGCGTACTTCGGCATTTGAGCAATCGCCTCAATGAACGGAATATTGATGTGAAGCTGCTTCATGTTCTCCAGAAATTTGTGATACGTGACAGCGTCTTTGTCTTTCTTCAGAGCATTAGGGTATGGAACAGCAGGTGTGAAGTCCTTAGTCACCGGTGTGATTTTCGGCTTCGTAGCAGCAGCTGGAGTGGTCTTTTTCGAAATCAGCATTTCAGCCGTCGGCTGGAAAATCCCAGCCGCCGGCTGAAACTCCGCAGTAGCAGAATTCAGCGGTTTGTCTGCGTTCTCTTGTCCGTCTTCTTTGTTAACCTGTGCAAAATCAGAAGAAATATTGTTAGTAACACCTGTAAAAGAAGAATCGAGAGTTTTACCACTTCGGGTGGTAACTGCTTTGACATGATCTCGAGGATTCGTTTCCGTGAAGCTCGGTAGCTGTCCCGGAAATCTCTCTTGCACTACTTTCGCTAATTGTCCCATGGTCCCTTCGAGTTGCTTGATCGAAGCGCTTTGATTACGGATGATGGAATCAGTGTCGTCCATTCGCTTGATCGTGGTTTGCGTAAACTGATTATTAGTTGTCATGAGTTGTTTCATCAGTTCATGCAAATCATCCTTTGGTGGAAACGGCGCCTTAGGAGCTTCCTTAGCATAGAACCCAGGTGGTCCTTGCCTATATGGTTTCTGCCCATTTGAATTTCCCTGATTGTTGTTGTAGGGCTTGCGATAACCATTGTTGTCTCCTCCTTGGCGATAGTTGTTGTTATTCCTGTCTCCTCCTTGATAATCTCCATACATTACCTCTTCAGTGGCTTCTTCCTCATCTTTCCTAGGGCAATCTTTGGCTAGATGGTATCCGTTGCAAATTTCGCAACCAACTTGAATAGCATGCACTTTCTCGTTGACGCGCTTGATGTCTCTTCCCATAGCATCCAGTTTGTTAGTTATAGCAGCGAGACCGTCGCTGTTATCAGCCATTTGCCTCCGTCCCTTACCACCGTCTTCCCATAGTTTGGAGTGTTTAGCAGATTTTTCAATAGCACTCCAAGCATCAGCCGGGATTTTCCGTGGAATTTTGCCTTCAGAGTCTAACTCGTTACGAGTTTGACGATCAACCCCCTTGTAAAATGTCTTGATGACTTGCTGAGTGTTGAGATCATGCTGGGGGCATTTGTGTAACATGTCTTTGTAACGCTCCCATGCTTGATAAAGTGACTCACCAATATCCTGTGTGAAGTTCCTGATGTCATCAATCATCTTAGAGGTTACAGTAGTTCTTCAAAAACTTGGCCCTCAGATCGGCCCAAGTAGTGATGAATTGGCTGGTTCGTTCCCAATCCACCTTTTTGCGTTTCTCTTTGAGTGTCATCGGAAACACCCCGCAACATAACAGCTTCCTTTGTCACACCAGGAATAGTAGTAAGCATCAGCAATCTCGATGACCTTTTCCACAGGAATATTAGCATCTCATTCTCA